>CM076403.1:17290333-17628676 GCA_038363315.1 Mugilogobius chulae | reverse complement strand
TACTGGCCATTAATGTAATATACGAGTCATACAATCATATAAAAGGCCTATCTCAAATGTTATAGCTCCTCTGCTTTTTTCAGTATTTCACTCAACAATTTTAAATGTCATGCACTACTTTCATTAAAAAGTGTTTATCAAAGCTGCTGCCTTGAGATGCTTGCTCACTGATGATTACTGCATAATGTGTCTGTTATTGTGTATTTTCAGGTCATTCTGATTGAAAACAAAGAGGAGTCACTGGTCCGAGCTCAGAGCCGTGCCACTGAACTGCGTCTGCAGAACATTGGGTTTATTCAGGCCAATCTGGACTACTTCACTGGACCTTTTGACATTGGAGTGAGTAGAGAAAGTTCACTCTGCTAGTGTTACGAATGTGGAAAAACAGAACTAGTTTATTTCAAACTGCTTCTGAACCTCCTAATTGTTCCTAGTTTTTAAGCAATTTTCACCAGAAATATAAAGCTCTTTAAATATATTAATAGAGAACAAAGTTAATAGAACACAACATGCTCATAATGGTAAAGGTAAAGTTTATTAAGGACAGAGATGCTTGAATCAGATTGTAACTTATTGCTAATTTCGATCTGTAGTCCTGGGGAGGAGAGAAGGGAGACACATTGGACATGTTTTTAGTTGTAGGAGGAAACCGGAGTACCCGGAGGAAACCTACGCAGACATGGGGAGAACATGTAAACTCCACATAGACCTTCTTGCTATGACGCCATACACAGTTATGACTCAAGATAATCTTTTTAGAGCGCAAGGTGATACTGGAGTGGCCCATCTAAGCACAGTCAGTCAGAGTACTGCTTTCTGCTTTTAATGAGAACTAAATCGTATATAACTGTATTCGATTCAGACAATACACTGAGGTCAGAATTTGTCACAGTATACTTTTAGGAAGAAAAGAAAAAATGACAGCTTTAAATAGTTGCTATGCACATATGGCTTTACTTGGACAAAACAGATTTTTGTTGTTTTTAATTGGGGTACAGAGCTTAATAAATGTCTACAACATGTAAATGTACTCAGGCAAAACAGAATTCTGCTTTATCACATAAAACAATGGGTTACAAAAAATGACTTTCATTCAATCTGAATTACTTACCGATGTTTTCAGGCGTAAACAGTAAAACAAATGTGAAATTTGCTCACAAGACCACATGGGAGTTTACTGCAGAGCTCCACATTTGTACACCACAGGGTTTCTACAATGTTGTCCCTCACTGGTTGTTTTGATCACTCAGTCGATCTTCTGCTTTTAAAACCATTCATAGCTTGCCTTCATTTTGTACACATGAACACCCCAATATGGAATCAGATTTTCCCCACAGTTTGGTTTAAAAGAGCATACAAAAAAAAAAGAGTAACCTAAACAAATAAAGGCAAAAAAGTGTACTTCTCTTTCTACATGTGTATCAGCCTTGATTTACTCTATTGCTGAAATCAATATCTAATTTCACAGACTTTAGGTGGACCAACAAAAAAAACTGTTTTCCAAATAAATCCAATCAGACTCATATATTTGTATTTGATTAAATTCCACAGCATTCACACACAGCATTCGCAGATGAACAATAACTACAGACACTTGGGTATGAACTTCTATAGAATAATGAGCTCAGTTATTCCCAAATCGGCCCCATTGTTTAAAGTTCAAAGTGTATTGTCATGATGAATGCCTTTTGACTATAATTTATTTTTCATTGTCTTGAACCCTTTGTGATCTCTGGGAACCTTTAATTTAATTACAGCCTTCTAATATGTCACCCCTATAATTAATCCAGTAATCCCATTCTTCCTGTCTGATGGCACCTTTCACAAGACTGCATAACAAAGTGACTGGTGTTGTTCATGTTGTAACCTCCCCTGCGAAGTGTCTCCCTCCGTGTCGTATTTTTAGTTAATACATTTTCGAATAAACAGCAGAAAATGTCGGGAAAAAGAGGCACTTCATATTTCACTGAACTGGAAATGCCAATATGCAATTATTTTCAGTCAAAGTAATAAAGACGACTTTTCATTTCCGCGCAGAAGCAGTTTTAATCAGACGCCTTTTAGTGCCATGTGCTCCAGTAGAATGCGGTGTGTCTCCATCTCACCCTGATTATCGGAGAGGCACAGGGTCTTTTTCCGACTAAATGAAGGGCATAGAAAGTCCAGGGATGTGTGTGATGTGGAAGCCTCCTTGTAGCTGAAAAGTGAGAGCTTACTTCTGGAGTGCTGAACATAACCTATAAGGGACGCTCACTAACAGACTTCTGTTAAAAGATATGATGGATTTTTATGTTGTTTTCTCCTCTCAAACAGGCTTCTGAGTACTCCCACTTTGTAATCTCATGCACCAGAACCAATTAAGAGTATTGTAAAGCACACATGACAGTGTGTTTCCCACAACAGGAATTAAGTTAGAGCTCTATTTACTAACTGAAAAGGAAATTTCACACGGTAAGCATTCAAATCAATCTTGCTTGATATGCCAGTGCTGCAGAAATGTTCAGAGCGAGTCTGGATGATTTATGAACAGTGTAGAACCTATGGCATCACAGATCAGAGACATTCAGAATGGTGTTTTAAGGAGAATAAAAAGTATCTTAGAAACAAAACTTCAGCAGTGTTTTTAATGCGGAGTCAATTTTAGAATACAAATAAAACTTCAAAAAAGTAGATTTTGTATTAAATATCAGAATCAGTCCACTTCTTATAATGTAGAGCTGCTTAACAACTGTAAGAGCAAACACTGACTTTTGTATATACTAAGAACCAAATGAAGTGGTCCAGCCCTATAAACATACAATAGTCTTGTTTGATGTACAGATTCAAATTAATTTAAAAAATTAGCTGGTTTCTGGTCATTGCTAGTCTATGACATTTGCGTGGATTGCCCACACAGAAATGTGCACTGACTACAAACACCTGCTGTTAAACCAATCACAATTCTCACCACTCTCACCTACTCCTTTCACCTGCTCTTTTTATTTTCCAGCAGCCAGCTCTGTTAGATATGTGTTTTTGTGGCTGGAATTTAGGCAGTTAATCGAATTTCAATTTTATTTGATTTTTGCTGCTACCGATTGCAAAAATTGCGTAATAGCGTGATAGTGATTATCAACTGTAAATCATCATACAGAGCTCATATATTATATAAGTAGGTCCCAGACAGTTTCTTTAATGTAGAATACATTTAAAATAGTCTGTTTCAGTAGAATATGTCATCTATTTTATTTTATTTGTTTACTTTCTGCATTTAAGGGGCATTAATGCTCTGTCTCTTAGCAAATAATGGTTTGAAGAATCTGGATTTCAAAAGCCGTACTTAATGACTGGGAACATTAGTTGAAATTATACCAAACTCAGTTTTTCTCAGCATCACTGTGGACAGTGAGACACTGTTGTACATATATGTTTTCTAGTGGATGTGTATATTTTACCTATGTATTGCAAGTCAATAAAATAGTGTGATAATAATAACGTGAATGCTAACTGCAGCTTAGCTGCGATACTGCAGTAACATTTGATTATTGAAGATTATTTTTAGTTCCATGTGTACTATAAAAAACAGAACCTCAGACCTCTACAAGCATGTCTTCATCTATGAATTAAGCATGTCATCTTTTCAAACTTAGAATCTAGAGAGTGACTAAATAACTCTCTGGGATGAGAGCTGATTGGCTGATTTTTTTTTGTGTCAAAAAGAAACAAAACTGTTCTATAACTGTGCTAGTGGCTAAAATAAATCTAAGCATGTGAAAACCTGATGTGCCAACATGATGAAAGCTGAATTTTCTCTTCAGATCACATCAGATTTATTTGTCACACAGCTTGAGAAGGTTCTGCTTAAAATACACATAATCCACCAGAAAACATCTTATAAATAGTCGTCCTTGTGTTCTCTTTTTGTTGTTGATAATCTTGGTTGAATAAAGAAAATGAAGTTGTTCTTTCTGTTATGGTGAAGGTTTGCTCAAGTGTTTCTCGCTTTAACAAATGCTCTGGTTATTTAAAAGCCTGCCTCCCACATCTGCACCGCTCTTGACTCTTTGCACTGTTAATTACTCTCGATTTTAGAGCAAATGGGCACTTAACTATGACCGGTAACATGCTGCTTCTACTTGAATACAAAACACCGCTCTTGTCTTTTCCTCCAGGCGAGTTTCTACTTTCCCGTTTCCTATCCCCGTTGGGTTTTTAGTTCCATTATTATTGTTATTTATGTAGGATCGCTCTTTCAATTCCCTCTTGGTTTTTGATCTTCTTCTTTCCGAGTCTGTCACAGCCCAGTGGTGGAGGAGCAGCTGTTCCACTAGCCGTCCTTTAAGTCTCCGCGGGACAAAACTTGCACTTTTTATATAGAGTGCGTACCTGCTGTAATTAGAAGTACCAGCCTGGCCGTCCCGCTGAGACTCGCTCCACTTGGAAACAAATGCATTATTCTTATTCTCCGTGATGTGGTTGTGTTTTAGTGGGAAGTTTCTGCTCTATTCCAGTTTGTTTGTGTTTTATCAAAAAGCTGCGTGGTCTACTGTTTTTGTGCGATTGCTCATGCATGGGCTTGGCTTGTTTTTTATACTACTCCGGAGTAGGGTTGTAGTCGACCAAAGAAATTCTTGGTCGACTAAAAAAATGTCCCATCGACCAATTAATCGACTGAAAAGGGGGCGTGGCAAAGCTAAAAGTAGAGTTGTCAATCTTATCTTAAAAAAAAAAAAAAAAAAAAATAGTCTTTTAATTATTGTATCTTTATATATATTTTAAGTCTATTTTATTTCTATTATCTTATTTGATTGCATGTTTCTATTTTCCCTGCTGTTCTTAAAATGTGCGTTGCAACACTGGAATTTCCCCATTGTGGGACAAATAAAGGATATCTTATCTATCTTATCAAAATATTGCAAATCAAAGCTAAAGCTGGTGTTGAAACTAGATACTTATTTAAACAATTACAGATAACATTAACATTAAACATTTGAGCAAAATCTGATATTTTCTGAAAAGAAAAACAAAGAAAAAAAAAACATTTTCTGAAAAGTTTTAAAATCTTGTGTTTCATCAAAACTGGTTTGCAACTAAAGTGTTTGATCATAAACTTGGATTTTTTTGTTGAAAATGTCGTTGTATAAAAATCTGACATTCTAATTTTCATTGTGCTATTGAGAATCAACTTTGTTCCTTAGAATCAAAATCAGGTTGAAAATGTTAGTATTGTGACAACTCTGCAAGAAATCTTGCTCAAAAAGACTAATAATATTCTGTAGTTCATGCAAAAACTATAGTTTAAACAGAAAATGTAAAGGAAACAGTGTGTTTATATAAAAAGGCAGATCAGACCAATGATTCTGTTACTGTTGAAGACAAATTCCTTATAATCTAAATAAAAGAATTGGTCGACTAATACAATTTTATCGACTAAACGACTAAAGAACTACAGCCCTACTCCGGAGTGCAAACTTTGGTTAACTTTGGTCAACTACATTGAAAAGAGTTTGTGTTGCAATCACTGAAAGCACATTTAATACATTTTCTTGTTTCTCTAATGAAAAGTTTATTGGTGGCTCTTGTAGATAAGAAAGGACATTTTTGAAAAATATGGACTTTGTACTGGATGCATACTTTGTACCTTTGTAGAATTAAGTATGAGCGGACCAAAATTACATCTTTTTAAACTTTTTTTTGTAAGTGTAAAGGTAATATGTTGTTGATTGTTTCTCTATATTGATATTTATGAATATATCTCGCAAAAGTTTGCTAATAGACAACCCTAATATACAGCCACACATATCATAATTTTAAGCTAACAGTTAGCAGACTAATTTTTGCCTGGAAAATCCAGATATATAACAATATACAGTATATTGTCTGGCCACGTGTCCCTCTTTTTTATTTCAGTAGGCGTGATTGACAGATTAAATAGCCATGTTAGGCATTGTCTCTTGTATGAAAACGAACATGCTGCTTACGACAAAAAGAACAATTTTAACGTGAAGTTAGTGAAGTTAGATTTTGGTCTATCAGCTCCTTTGTTTCATCTTCATCACTAAACTAAATAAACAAATGTGATTGCCCGGTTCATTGGGGAATTTATCTGAAACATTGGCACAGCTTTGAAATAGTGATAATCTTACTTTATCATTATTTGCTTGGTTGAACATGCTGACACAGTGGCGCAGTTGGTTTCTTCCGGGTACTCTGGTTTCCTCCTACAACTACATGTCCAATGTGCCTCTCCCCTCTCGTGGACTACAGATGGAAATTAGCTGTAAAAGCTAGAAACTGGTACAAACATCTCTGCTTTTGTGCTTAATGTAATTGTACATTGTCCATAATAAACCTTATCTTAATAAACATTACATGTTTCTGACAGTTAAAATATTAATTTTATGTACTAAGGCATGTCAAGTATTACAGTAAAACAGGAGTATGTAAAGGATTTTAGGTAGCACTTTAAAAGACCTCCACGGTACCTACCAGTTAAGTACCGTGTCAGTTACTAGTAACTAACAGTGACACTTACTAGTACTTACTCTGGTACTTACTGTGGTACTTACACTGGTACCTAGAGTGGTACTTTGAGTGGTACTTGTACCAGCAGTTACTGGTACATACCACTGGTAGTTACTGTGGTACTTACTGTGGTACTTACACTGGTACCTACAGTGGTACTTTGAGTGGTACTTGTACCAGCAGTTACTAGTACATACCACTGGTAGTTACTGGTACTTACTGTGGCACTTACACTGGTACCTATAGTGGTACATTGAGTGGTACTTGTACCAGCAGTTACTGGTACATACCACTAGTAGTTACTGGTACTTACTGTGGTACTTACACTGGTTCCTACAGTGGTACTTTTACCACCAGTATTGGCATGCTGGTATGGTCGTGGCAATACCAGCATGCCAAAGCCTGATCCCGTCAGATCTCAGAAGCCAAGCAGGGTTGGGCCTGGGCAGTACTCAGATGGGAGACCACAGAAGAACCTCAGGTGCCACAGTGGGGCAACTTCAGTGGTACTTACTGCAGTAGTTGACAGTCAACTACTGTAGTAAGTACCACTGAAGTACCAGTATGTGTCACTTTAGAACAGGTCCCGTTGTCACTAGTATTTGACGGTCAGCTACTGTAGTAAGTACCACTCTAGTACCAGTATGTGTCACTTTAGAACAGGTCCCGTTGTTACTAGTACTTAACTGTCAACTACTGTAGTAAGTACCACTGAAGTACCAGTATGTGTCACTTTAGAACAGGTCCCGTTGTTACTAGTAGTTGACTGTCAACTACTGTAATAAGTACCATTGTAGTACTACTATTTACCATTATGTATCATGGTATTTATCAATAAATGTTGGAATTAAGCTAAGATTGTTGTAAATTGTTTTCTGTTGTTTTGTTTACTGAAACAAATAATTACTTTGGTATTTGTCAACACCCAATATTGTTGTGACATAAGTAAAGACCTTGGTGCTTTTTTAATATTTGCATTTTATTGTTATTCATAATTTATAAGCTCTACTTTTTTAATTTAGTACTAATATTACCACCACTGAAACATATGTGTGTGCCACAAATTATTAAAAGTGGTAAGTGTACTAATAGTTACCACTGTAAGTACCAGTCACTGCTGACACAAGTACCACCTTAAGTACCAGTGTAAGTACTACAGTAAGTACCACAGTAAGTACCAGTAACTATCAGTGTTATGTACCAGTAACTGCTGGTACAAGTACCACTGTAGGTACCAGTGTAAGTACCAGTGTAAGTACCGCAGTAAGTACCACAGTAACTACCAGTGGTATGTACCAGTAACTGCTGGTGCAAGTACCACTCAAAGTACCACTGTAGGTACCAGTGTAAGTACCACAGTAAGTACCAGTAACTACCAGTGGTATGTACCAGTAACTGCTGGTACAAGTACCACTCAAAGTACCACTCTAGGTACCAGTGTAAGTACCACAGTAAGTACCAGAGTAAGTACTAGTAAGTGTCACTGTTCGTTACTAGTAACTGACACGGTACTTAACTGGTAGGTACCGTGGAGGTCTTTTAAAGTGCTACCGGATTTTACAGTAGTAGAGTGGTTAGAGATGTGGCTCTCCCTAACCACCAGATTCGAACTGAACATTAACATGTCATTATCTCTCTGGGTTGAGTTTGCATGTTCTCCTTTTTTTATCGTTTGTTCTCTCCAGGTACTATGGCTCCCATGGTCAATGAATGATAGAGTGGTTGTCTGCTTGAGTTAATTAGCATTGTTCAGAATGTTCACTCAAATCATCAAGTTGTCAAATAACAGCATCGAAGTGATTTCTAAATGTTTTATAATGTGTCAATTTATGCATCACCAAAATCTAAATGAGAAGTGGACAAAAACAAAAAAGCCTGCTTAGATAGAGTTTGCCTTTAGTCATCTATCTAAATACTATATACTGAATATTAATATGACTAACCAAAGAGCCTCTTAAACTTGAAGTCTCTGGAAATTGCCTTTCGCTGTTTTGACTGTGAAGTGTCCGTTGATACAGTAACAAGATGTCTTCTCTTAAATGGTAGTAACAGTTTCAACCTTCAAACCTGTGCACAGCTAAGAAACCATTAAAATGATCTTGATTCCCCCAGAGGCAGTACCATAAATGTGACTAATCCAAACACATCTCTGTCATTACTTTTGCATGAGGATTGACACGCTGTCTCGGTGCCCAGCTCAAAATAACTTATTAGTGATGACCTATAGTATGAAGAAAGTAAATATTCAAATAGGGTAATTTGATTTGGCGCTAGATGGTGCTGCGTGTGGAGCAACATGACAGATGGGTAGGAGGACTCGGGCAGCTGTATTTTTGGACTTAGATGGTGTCTTTTGGGAAATAGAGGCGCAAGACATTACATAGAGTAAATATGCCAAGACTGGAAATAAAACCTGGGTCACAGCGTTAATGTAGAATGCACTTATTATTGAAGTTGCATTTTTTTTGTTATTGCTTGAACTATTTTGACTGAAGTAGTTTCTACAACAAATACTTAAAATTCAGCAATACCTTGAGTAATCTGTACATGAATTGATACACCTCAAACATTTTAAATTAATTTTGTTACTTTTGTGGTAGAAGATCTATTAAACTATCTTGCCTTTGAAATTGTTCTCAGTATGCTGATAAACCTATCTTAGGGCTGCTTAGTTTTGGAGAAAAAAATCTATTATATTTAGTATGGTACATGTGTGTAGATAGAACATATTTAAAAGTTATGCTTAGTTACCCATAGTTTTAGTAAAATATGTGAAAAATAATCACAATTGTAGGTGAATGTGAGAGGATAAACTTCACTGCTGGATTAATTGACATGTTTTTATCAGACCTGAACTGTGAAATGCACAGCAAATGTTGATTATCTTTCAAACTAATTTTAACCAATTTCAAGTACAATGAATGTTATATTTACACAAAACAGTTGGTCTATTCGTTAATATACAATTATTATTCATTTTCCATTTCAGTTATTTTAGTGAGATGTTCGTGATCAAATATCAAACCATTTTAAATAATAGACTGTCGCTTAACAGGTGGAAGGTTTGCAATTTGCACGTGTAAATTGAGATGTTTTTGCTTTGCCTGGAATGTTCCTCAGTATGACATTACATTCAAGCACCTTGAAAACAAGTCACTAGGTCAAGTAGGTCAAATCTGACATCTGATGAACCATCACTCCTGTTAGAAGTGCTGAGGGAGTATCATGGGGCTAAATAATGTTTTGTTTAGTTTTTAGATAAATTCAAACCGGTATAATTGGTAAATTGTTTCTATTTATACAGTGCAGTTCTACCTCCCAACACTGTCAAAGTGCTTTTCATCGCTTTCACACACACATTCACACCTGTGTGTGCGAGAATGGGGCAAGGTGGTTTAAGTGTTTTACCCAAGAACACAACAACAATTTTCTCTGTCCGTCTCACTGTGGCTCAAGTAAGCTCCAGTGGTCTTCCTGTCCTGAGCTTAGCTTCTCAGATCTGACAGGGTCTGGCAATAACAAGCACCAAGTCTATAAATATGTAAATGTATTTTTTTTTTCTTCATTAATAAAAAATAAATAAATGTAATTGGCAAATACGAAAGCAGAACTTTCCAGCCCTGCATCATCACAGTGTAAAAAGTCTGAAGAACATATGCAGCTTATTTCGAAGGATTATGAAATTATTATTAGGCCTATTATTATTATTGTATATATTTTAAGCTGTTTCAATTCACACAACAGGAGACCAGACCTGTTGCTCACAATTAGGAAACAAGCAAAAAATAGCCTATTCTTGTAATATATTACAGTGTTTCCCAAACAGGGGTAAGAGGAGCACCTACCAGGGGGCACTTGGAATGATTTAAATACCTAATTGTTGCTTTGTTAAGAATGTAAGCAAACAGAATTAATGTCTATGCATTTTGATCCTCCAAATTGCTCTCCATGATGTGTTAAGCTTTTTTACACTGCTGTTAAGAGCAAGACGCCACAGCAGTTAGTCACAATGCTAGCAACCGCCCAAGTAACCCCTAAGCAACATTACATTTAATAAGTGCTTTAACGTTTCTCTCTAATGCTGTAAAAATGACATACTTCTCCTTGATTTTTCTAATGCTTTCTGTAAACATTTTTAAACCTCCAAAGCATTTGCACCTCTATGTTTTTGTTCCTACCTGCTGCTGTCTCTTTCACTTCTGCCTTTCTTCATGCATTTTAAACATTCTCCCAGTTTAGCCAGGTTCATTTAACTTGACTAATTAAAGTGTGTATTTTTAGCTAGCGTGCTCTCGCTAGCTCACAGTTGGATGGATGCAGGTGTTGGTGATGTATTAGCAGTAGCTTACAGAAACACACCATTTCCTCTTTGCTCTGATGCCGTTGAGTCAGACCTTGAAGGCAGGGGAGTTGTAATGCTTGAAGTTGATTTAGGTTTTATTGAATCCACAGCCATTATTGGTTTCTCCTAAGGGCCCCATCCCGTGGATTGATTTTCCACGTTGTCTGTTTATGTCTGTCTGTTGAAAAATTGCTGTATGTAAATCAGGCATTGATTAGTTGGCATAAGGCTTTACGGCTGTTTTTCTCTAGGTCCTTAACGTACAGTTTGAATTCTTAAATGTGGTATGCAAAGTAAAACCAAATTTTAATCACATTTTACTTTTTTGTTTATAATGGTTTTTATTGCTGATGCATTTTTTTTTTATTGATTAGTGCTTTAGAACAGAGATTCTCAACCAGGGGTTTGTGGACCCCAAGGGGAACGCAACCATTTGTCAGGGGTACTTGGGATGATTGCAGATTTAAAAGAAAGGTAGAACTGCAAGTATTGAATGTGAAAAATGTTATTTGCAGCACATTTTACACGTTAAGAGGCAATTGTCTGAGATGGAATATATTAAAACAATAAAATGTTGTGGTTGTAATAGAAAATATATGAGTAAAGATAAAATACCCCTAAACATAATGTGAGAGAATGCTTAGGGGGTACTCGAGACGAAAAAAGATTTGGAACCACTGGTTTAGAACACAAAAGTCACAGGACATTTTGATCACATTCGACCTAGTTGAAGCTGAAGTCAAGTTGTCTGAGAATCCTGGTGATTTGCATTTATGGACAAAAAAGTATCTTAGGAAGACAATTTGTCTAATCAGATGTTGACTTGTAAATACTGGCACTGGCACTTTTTTGAGTGTTTTTTTTATATATTAACTAAAGTTTCAAACTCCAAAAATGACAATTTAGCTAAAATATCAAATTTTAAGGGGTGCACGGTAGCAGAGAACTCTGGTTTCCCAATAAGAAGATCCTGGGTTTAGCTCCTGGGTCGGTTCATATCAACATCTCACAATGTCTCCATGTACTCCAGTTTCTTTCCACCTCCAAAAACATGCACGTTTTGGTTAAGTCGATATCAATGTCAATTTCCACTAGTGAATAGTTGTTTGTCTAACCCTGCGACGAGTCGGTCACTGTCCATTTCAATAATTGATTTTTTCCGATTAATCAGTGAGGTTGTTGCTCCCCTACAATAGATTTGTTGTTGTTTTTTTTTATTTTGGAGTGGCATGTTTATTCACATTCTTTTGAGCTTTTCAAAATTCTCTGCTCCAGTCTTTTCAGGGCCAGATGGATTTCACAAGGGATGCAATTACCAACCCAGTACTGAGCCCCATTATTTGTGCTGTGATGTGATTATTGGGGACAAACTCTGATAGAAATGCCTCCTCTGCTTCATAGAAACAGCATGACAAAAATCATGGTTTTCTAAAAGGCCTTTGGCACACTGTAATAGTCTCAATCCCTTCAGTGTGAAGAAATTGCCATCGTAACGCTCAGGAACTGTAAGTTCTCCTAGACATTTTTACGCCTACGCTTTTAGCTTTACATTAGATCTTTAAATAAGTGGAATAGTACAAAAAAGATACAGTGGGACTAATAACATACATCTGTAAGCACCAAAGTAGCAATCGTATATTACAGTGTAGACATAAGCACATTATTCATTCCTGTCAAAAAATGCACACATTTTCTCTGTGTGCAGCTTTTTAAAGAGAAGCTAAACCCTAAAATATTTTTTTTTGGCTGTTAAACTATGTATGTGGTGTTTAAATAGCATTGGCTACTGTTCTGAGTCATTTTTGGCATTTTTAGTGCAAACTGATCAAATTAGCAGGTTTCAGGTAAAATAGTCACAAACTGGCTGTGTCTCTCATGTCAGCTCCAGGTGCTATGTGACCTCAGCATGTATTGTCCATTCAAAATTGAACTTTAATTGCAGACACCTGCTGTCAGTCCAATCACACTGTTGCTCTCCTCTCTGTGCCCTCCTTTCCCTTTTTCCCCAATGCTTTTCAATGAGTTTGCTGTGTTTGAAATGTGTTTGTGGGTGGAGTTTGGGGGGTGAGCTTACCTTTAAAGTCAAAATAGTCTGTAATGCTGCTGAAATTGGACAAATATGTTTGCCGATACCTCCGTGACTTATGAACTTCTTTATACAAACAACAATGCAAACTGGAGAGGACAACTCGAGCACAACCACTCGAGCACAGCAATTTTTTATTGTTATTTTTTATTTATTTATTTAATTATTTATTGTTCAATTCAGACAGTAGTGGTCTCATTTTGTCACTAAGTGGTGCATTTAACATACACTATTTAGTGGAAAACATACAACTTGGTGTTGGTCAGAGGTTGAGGCGCCAGTTGTTTAGGCGAATCACTTCTGCTGAGCTGCCCTGGGAAAGACCTTTTTTGGAAGACCTATTTTTGTGTAATTGTGCTATATACGGTAAATAAACCATTCATTCATTTTCATTCATTTTTCATTTTCATTCATTCATTCATTCAACTAAATAGAAGATAAAAATGGTCCAACAACCTGTTTGGCCTTAAAGCTGATGTTGCTCATTTTCAGACTGTAAAAAGTAAGTAGATATTTAACTCTGACTCATCCCTTGCTCAGGTTTTTAAACTAAAATGCAGCAGACTTCCACCCACTGCATTACTGTACCTTTCAGCTCTCATCCCAAACAAAGACTATCATTTTCATTTATTTATTGTTACAGATTACAAGTGTTGTCCAATTAGATGAAGACATCATTAGATGTTGGTCTGGGGAAAAAAAAAAAAAAAGTTTTACCTTAGTTGTAATATCCAATGCTAAGTGTGTGATATTACGGTACTGCTAATGCCTACTGAATTTTAACATCTACAGAACTTTTCTGAAATAATGATAATGCCACATCCACAAACACCATTAAAGCTCAGGGTTGGCTCCACTTGAATAATTCACCAGAAAACATTTTACAAGATGTGAAAAAAACATATGCTTATTTCTCATTGAATCACCAGCGTTTTGACGACTGAATCAACACCACTGTTTTATGTTTCCCTTTTATGTGCAGAGTTTAGATTCTAAGGTGTTTACTGTCAGTCATCTGTAGTTATTTGTGTGAGTTGGCATGTTGTTTAAGACAAGCTTTAGAAAGGCTGAAGCTTGCAATGTAATGTTTTCAAGCAACATGTCTTTTATGTACAATTAATTGGTTGTTTGTGCACAGGCTTTGCTTGTGCAGAGCTGAGGGACTAAAGGTTATAGAATATAATTAGGGATTATCTCAGCATGGTTATGTAAAGCGTTTTTATGAACTAAATTAACTTGTGAGACTTTGTTAATTATTTTTCCATTTAAACCGTGTTGTTACATTTTTGGCTCAAACTTTTTGCGTACTACGTAAAAGCCTTGCAATTAATTAACCATTAACAATACACTGTCTTCTTCAAAATGCTTTAAAGCTAATACCTTTTACACTTAAAATGACAAAAGGGTTGAGGCAGAAATGGTTCAGAAGGTTAAGCGTTTGGACACAGACCAGTGGAGGGCTGCCAAATTGAACCTCTCCTCTGAACAAGCCGTTCTACACCAAATCACTATTCAATGGCCCGACTCCGTCAAAAGACGATCTTTATCTTTAAATAAGTATCTTTAATGTTTAAGCAAAGAAAATCCACATCTCCACTCTGTATCTTGCTCTGAGTACCTAACCTTTGAAAGGACTCTTATTGTTACCTGTAAAATAGTTTTATAATTAGGTTTTAGAGTCAGGAACAAACAGCAGAAAGTGATTGCAGTTGGCACAATACACCTTTTTCTACTGACAGACAAAACACCAATAGACATTCATGTAACAGATGAGCTGTGAAACAGTCTGATAAGCTGCTGGGGTACTACTGCTAAATACATTTATCACAATAAAATCGATTCATTGTGTCACTAGTTGACTATTAAAAAATAATAGCCGTCCTGTTAAGACTGAAATAGATATGGAGGAAAATATATTTTTAAAAAGCATGTGCTCAGTTGGATAAAGTCTCAGCAGGAGACCATAGATTGTGCGGTTTGCATCCTGAGGGAGGCCAGTTAGGACTCAAATATGGTGCGTATTTTATCCATAAGCCATGTCTCAATAAAGTCAATTTTTTTTCCTAAAATAACCATGTGCCTTGAATTTTTTTGTCTTTGGGGATTCTATATATTTTTGACATTTTTGGCTATCATTTCAACCAAATATACAAAGCTGTTTTTTCTTGATAATTGCAGTCTTGTTTTGATAATGGTCATTGTTCTCTGGTCTATACACATACAAAAGGTGATGGCTTTTATTAATCACAGTGTAAAAATAGTCTGCCCGATTTATTATATTTTTTATGATATGTTTTTCCCTTTTCCGACACTTCGTATTTAGCTTTGTCTAAAGTAAAGATTCTGAAACTGCAACCTCCTTGAGGCTTAACTTCAAACTAAGCTGAGTCGCAGCTGAGAATTCACAATACAGTAGAAGTCATCACTGTTTGTTGTTCATTTCTCATTTACTATCAAGTCTATTCACATGATCAACGTCTTTTCTGTCAGTAAAAAACAGTGTCATCCACCAAAAGTGTCAATAACCTCTAAAGACATGGATCAGTTGAAAAGATTTGTGAAGCCACTTTCTAACAACATGAACCCAACCGAACTCATGTCTTTGCTTAAACCTTGTCCCGTCTCGGCTGCAGTTTGACAGTCATGTTTCCGCTGCCTCTGCCAGTGCCTGCTCCCTCAGCCCTGCGTCGAGAGTTGGGTGACTTCCTGACTAGTTTCGGGTGGTGCATTTGGAGAAGCGTTTGTGCCCCCCCTTATCTTTGAAGCCGCACCGACTTATTCTGCCTCAGCCTGAACTCATGCTCCGTGCCATCGCTGTCAAGGCAACGCAAAGCAGACGCCAACTGACAACTAGTGTGCGAGTTAGAGAGAAGTGGAAGAAGTCTGACGTACTGTTGGAGTTGGTTTTTGCTTTAGCGAGACTGTGCTGCGGCTGGAATCACACACGGATGTTGTTGATAATGCATTTTATTTGGGCCATTAACGCAGAATCTATTTAGCTAATGTATGCTCCGAGAGAAACGGCGTGATGCATTTTAGCACTTCTGTGGATATTGAACTCATTGGCTTTGTGCAGTCATTGTGTCGTCCTGCAGATGGATTGTTTTTAGACGGTTAATCCCAGTGCACAGAAGATCTATAAGTTGAATTTGTTTGAGCCACATTTAAGTGAAGGAAATAACTGTTCACATACCATCAGAAAATGTGTGGTGTTGTAGCTTTAACACAGTGTTGTAACGTCTTCATAGCTGTTCTCACAATAGCAAAGTGACTTTTCTTGTATAAATATACCTAGCCTATTTTACAGCTCACTTGGAAAGGTCTTGGATGTTAAGTCCTTTGGAATCATGGGAGTATAGGTTTGCTCAAAGTAGTAAAATCTAAAAAATATAATAAGAAAATAGATTAAGTAGTAGGAGTTTTTGGAGTCAGCAAGAAGAAGTAAACATGTACTACATAGTTTAACCAGCTGTGCAGTATATTGCATTTTAGATAATAATAATAATAAAAAAAGATTAAGATAAAAATTTATTATCTAGTATATTGTTTATAGTCACAACTGTCAAAAAAGAGAGACAGATAATTAAGTATAGAAAAGTTGAGAAAAATATATGTAATATTTCTGCACTTATGAATGTGATTCATTGCAAAATTTCACATTTTTCTGACAATAGGTTGCATTCATGTGACTTCACAACATTCTCACAACAAGTCTGCGTCAGTATAGCGATTTTGGGCTTCTTGTGTTGGAAAGTCGTTTGTGAATTTTGACAGTTGCAGGTTGCGTTTTTTTTTTTTTGGGGCTTGCTCCTGAGAGGCACTTTAACGTCATAAACAAGGTAATTTTTTGCAATTTTTCCAGGTTTGATTCACGGAAATCTTCTCACTAATAAAAGAAATATGGACTTTTAGCATATTTTCATTTTTTGCAGCCTTTTCTAGTGATCAAATACTATTTAAAATATCAAAATGAGTAACTCTCTTTCTGCTGTGATGCATATAGCATCACAGGTCTCTTGTTTTGGGCTTTTTTTCAAAGGCTTGGTCACTTGTTGCTTTCTGAAAATCTGGCAACCCTGATTCATCAGACCAATAAAATTTAACATGTCATGATGTTTGGAGCTCAAATGAATCTGGTTCTAAGTCAGTTTTTTGTTAATGCAAAAACTGAATATGTCTAGTCACTAATAAAAATCACCAGATTGAAATGGTTTGAAATTATCTTTTAGATAATTCACTGCAAAATCATGGCAAATCTTTTGCCCACCATCTAGACCAGGGGTCTGCAACCTTTAACAGCAAAAGAGCTGCAACTGCCCCATTCAAAGAAAATTAAAGCCAGAAAGAGCCGCAACTATAGTTAAATAAAAATATACAAGACAAAAAGATGAATATACACGCGTTATACAAAGTAGGTCTATTATGTTTGATCAAACAATCACTTTCTGGTGCATTTTAGATCCTATACTGATGGGGTAAAAAGTTAACAACCCCAAAATAACTTTTTTCTTCTTTAAAACTTGGACTGCCGAAAAGAGATTGGCCAAGAAGATAATATTTATCACATTTATGACTTTCTTGAAGTATTACATGATATTGTTTGGGGCTCCAAACTGTGAGTTTTTGTTCCCTGTCCCTGCTTCTGTGCCCATGTATGACGTCACAGAGGCGTATACTAAAATTGTATGAATTATTATGCAATTATCACAATGAATATGCTAATAAAAGCACACTTTTAAGACCTGATGTCAGTTTCAGAGACAGTCCTCAGTCTGCAGACCAGTATCACATTTACATACATTATTAACATATATTATTATGCTCTTTCTTTTCCTCTTGACAGTGAGAGTCAATGAAAGCCCAAAGAGCCACATTGGAGTCTTTAAAGAGCCGCATGTGGCTCTAGAGCCGCAGGTTGCAGACCCCTGATCTAGACTTATGACAGAGTCACATTATACAACCTGAACGCAACATATTGACAGTGTTATCGTCAACGCCCCAAAATATCGAGATCACCCAGCCCTTGCTCAATTTACTTTTTAATGCATACTTGCATCATTATTTTGCTCACTACAAACTGCTATATTTATCTACATGACTTAATACGGTGCTTTTTTATGGACAGTGTTAGTGAGTGAAAGTTTTCTAAACTTTTAAGCTGTGAACGCAGGATAATAGAGGATTACTTGCATAAACCTATTCATATACAATTTGGAGTTGGCTAATGATGAGACCATAATATAGTGAAGACATAATTTGCCTCCTTTAGTGCTTTTGTATGTAATATTTTAGTTACTTTAGTTTGCTCATTCTATATTTATGTTTTTCTATTTTTTCTTGTTTGCTTTTATACCTATTCACAATATATATTTAAAAATTACTTTTCCTCATTTTGATCTCTTTGATAGATTGAGTTGTGTAGATTGTATAGCTGTGCCTTATTCTCGTTTAATAAATGTATGTGAGCGGAGACTTACTCATGCAAAACTCCATCTCCATCTCCACACACAGTTAACTAGCTCACCGTGTCTCCAGGTGTACTCGTGCTTTCACTCCTGAACCACTAATACATTCTATTTGCTTTGGCGCCTGCAGCCTGTAGAGACTATTGTGGAGGAACAGGCGTATTTAATAATGCTGCCATTATCACCAAATCAATGGGATCGAGTGGTGTCTGGAGTCTTCTCACTTTTGGTTGTCTGGTAAAAGCTTAATGTTGCAAAGGTCTGTCTCTGTCTCATTTTCAGGTTGGCCTTCATGCATGCGGAGTGGCCACAGACATGGTGATGGAGCACTGCATCCAGGCCCGAGCCGCCTTCGTCATCAGCCCCTGTTGCTATGGCTTCATCCAGAACGCAAACAAGTTCAGCTTCCCCAGAAGGTTTGTACTCTCCAGTAACCAGCACTCTACTGTGTAGTTTTTCATCTCTGCTAACATACTTACCCTTTCAACAGAACACACTCAACCAGTCTAAATACATAAAGGAGCACCGTGTTTTGTATACTGTCTTATTGTGATTATTGTGTCAAATACAATAATAGTGTTCAGTGTACTGAACAGTAATGCACTTACCCATGGAGGAGACTTTGGCCTTTTTTCTGAAACATTTTTATCAAAACGTTGAAATTATAACAATGTTTTTTTTCCAGCTATAAAGTTAAAGCTGCAACAAGACTCTGTGTTTTCCAAAAGTTTAAGTAGAGATCATGGTGGTACAAGTGGCCCGTGTTTGAATATATGTTATTTCGTGCAATTTTTTGTTGCAAGTCACTTTCTGCCTCCACTGATCAAAAACATTGCTTATAGATTAAATATAACTCCTTATCTATGTTTATTGCAATGCTACCAGCTTCAGTAATATTATATCCCCATCAGTCAAATGTTTTAGACTATGGGGGCAAAAATTAGACAATGGGGGGCTGCCCCAATCTTCTCTATGACTGGGAAACACTGAGACTCCAGCATTAGTTTCAGAAAACAGGTAATTATTAAAAGCAGCCAAAGCAATGGGTAAGTGTTCATTCCTTGTCTATAATAGACTATAATAGACTATGCTTAACATTTTTAATCTATTTGTGTTTTATGTGTTGTATTTTTACTATTTAATTTTTGTATCCCCCTGTGCTCTGTGTGTGCAAGACAAATTCCCCCTTGGGGCAATAAAGGTAAAGGTTTCATTCATTCATTCATTCATTCATTCATTCATTCATTCATTCATTGTCCCACATTCAGTCTCACAAGCCCTCTCATTCTTACAACAATGTAAACTGACACTGGAAGCTTGAAGTGCCTTGCCCAAGGACACAACAGTTTGCCCCACTGTGGAACACTGAGTCGAACCTTTCTTAGCTTCTGAGATATGACATGATTTCGCACTGATGAGCTGGTATGACCACAATGGTTATTACTATAGAGCCACAGCTTCTGTGTTTGAAATGTCCCATACAAGCAGCAGTGTCTTGTTCTGTTCTGCGTAAAAACTGTGAACAATGTTGTCAAAATATAACATTTGATTATTTTATTACTTTGTCGCTTCATAAACCTAGTGCAGCTTTTTCTTATTGTTCTTGAGACATTTATGATGTTTAATTCTGACAAAGTACAATTGTATACAATCGCTAAACTTCAAGACAAAAATCTGTTAAATATTTTCTCAAAACCTTAAATTTAACTATACATAAGATAAGATTAGGCAATTAGCTTTTGTTGTTGTTGTTTAGTTTTGTTGTTGTTGTTTTTTACCAAAAAATTGAAATCTGAGAAAATGGGGTTAATTGGGTGTTATCCTATTGAAATGTCTGTTTTTATGCAGGAGCAGCAACAGCAGATAGGAGCAGCTAATGGCAGGAAAGTGCTGAGACATGTGCAGGTTTAATGGTGTTGATCCTGTTCCCATAGCAGCGCAGTGTGACCACTGTCACGGGCACACAATCAGGACATGGTCGAGCGTCTCTAGAATAACACAAGGAGACACCGCTGACTTCATCTGTTTGTTCAAGAGTTCCTCTCACTCATTATGTCTGTCTCTTTGGGAAAATGCAGAGTTATTGTCTTTAGGATGGTCTTTACACATTATGATGAATGATCATCTTCTTCCACCTACTTCAGCTGGGCTTTTAAAGAACTTGACTTTAAGTAACCTTTTACCTATTCCCACACATCACTTTCAAAATACTTCTTTTCCACCATATTGTCAGACAAAAATGCAGCTCAACACGGAAGTCCCTCTGATGATATATGCTTATGATATTGAACTAGCTTTGCCAGCGGACAAGAAATTAATATTTTCTGTGACCCAAAAAGTCTGCCTTCAGGGATCGTTCTCGCGTATGTGTATAAATATTTAGCAACTTTCACATTCTTCACTTTTTTTTCTGACTCCACCACTGCTAAGCTGACACTTCACCTCTCCTCAGCTCTCATAAAATATTAACTCATGACAGGCAGAGGAGCGCAGCTGTAGACAACAAGAAGCAGTGTGTCCGCAGGGCTCCCGTTCAACCATGTGTCAGTCTGGGCCCTGCCACTTTAACGCTCGAGCCCTCGGGTCATGTTCCAGGTAACAGAGCGGATTGTGCAGGTGCACGCATTCCAGGAAGTCCACACTTTTATGAACTGTGATACTAAACTGCCCAATTTGCTCCATTCCCTCCCCACACCTCACCTGTCATGCCTCACCTGTGGGCCAAACTTTGCAAATGCTACACAGTTTATTCAATCTGTTGATCTATCTATGCGTCTATCTATTAAACGTACAGTATTTGAAATATAATTATCTTACAACAACTTTTTCTTCAGCATTTTGACTATATTTTACTAAAAAGTATATACTTGATAATCATATTAAATTAACGTTGACAAGGTTGTCTGAATTTTAAAATTTTTCTTAATTGTCTGATTTTATTTGTCACCGCTAGTTTCTTTTAATTTTCAATCAGCTACTTTTGCAACATTTGAAAGTGTTTCTTGTAAAGTATTCCCAACATTAGAAGTTATGTTGTAATCCTAAACAACAAAACACTTAAATCACATATTTTATATTTTTCCAGTACTTTTTCCACCTCTACATTTGTTTTTAGGTTGATTTGATTTGCCAAGTTAATAAAACGCTAACTTTTTACTTCTTGCGGTCTCTGCAGTCAAGCCTTAATTATACTGCTCTTTTGACCCTTGACCTCTCATTTGTTGCTTTTAAATGAGCTCACCAGCACACTTTGTTCTCAGGTCACTACAAAACAGCCCGAAAAATCCCCCATTCCCAGCCATAATTGAATTCTTTTACAGTAAATTTGTGCTTCTTGTGTTTGCTTATAGGATTACATTAGCTACTACAACAAATCTGTTTGTTTTCAGAGATTGGAGTTCAAACAATGTTGTTCCAGTTTACAAAACAGATGCAGCTTTATATTTTAATCACTGCTTCCTAACATAGAATTGTTTTGTGCTTTTTTTTTTCCCCAGCCAAAGATTTCAAGAGAGCCTGACATATAAGGTATGTTATTATTGCAAAGCCACACAGGGAACAATGTATTTATAAATTGTGTACCTAAAGTCTAAAGTTTCCAGCGATAATGAGCTTTTCCCACAGAAGGATTTATACAATGGTTGCAATATATTAAAATGCAGTCTTTTTACTTTATTCCAACAGTGTTTAGTAACAATAAAGCAATTATATTCATACATATCATTAAAGACATTAAGTTGAGCAGATAATTATTTAGTTAAATGTTAGAGTTTTGCAACGTTTTTTCCACGTTTGGACAAACTTAATTTTAGTTCTCCGCTGCAAGTGACTGGAAGAAACTACAGCAGGCTTAGCTTAGCTCTTTTGTTTCTTTCTCTGTTTTTAAAAGCTCAACTTTACAGGATGAATACACGTTTTTAACACTGTATTTTATGATTTCCCTTAAACGTTTTAATGTTTGATAGATTTCTTGTGCCTTGTGCTGCTGCCCAGGTCATCACTGTAAATGGGAAATTATTCTCAGTTGACCTACCTGGTAAAATACTGAATGATTAAATAAGCAAAGCCGTTTCTAGACAATTTACAGAACTTGGCAAGATTACTTCTGGGAGCCCCTTCCATATCTATATCAAATTTTAGCTGTTACGTTTCATCATTAACCTCCATATTTTTGTTTGTCATGTTCTGATATGTGTTCTAACATTAAGTTCAGTTTAAGTGTTGTGATTTTTGACGGAAAAAAAAAAAACTTTATTATTTACAATACTTTTCTTAATCAGCTTCATGAAAAAATAATAAGTCCATGTTAAATCAAGCAGATATTTACTAAAATGGAATGAGGAAAATTCAGTTTGGCATCTAAAATTGTCACAATTATTTGTTTGCCTAGATTTTACAATTATGTCTTTAGTCATCTGAAAGTATTGGTTTGTTACAGCTTGGCTCATTGCCAGAACAACAGTGAGACTTGAATAGAGGTAAAACACTCAAACATAGACAGTTACAAAGAAAGATGCAACATAACCCAGGTTACAAGAGAGAAAATACAAAATAAAGACCAAACTGAGAGAAAATACAAAATAAAGACCAAACTGAGAGAAAATACAAAATAAAAAAAACATTGAAGAGGACCATCAGAACCATCAGGAACTAGGAAAGAGAGCTAATGCATGCACACATTGTCCAAAGTTTATCTTTAGACTAAAGCAGCATGTATCTGGCCAGAGGGAGTAGTTGTGATCTAGAATATAGCCAACAGCTGTGTAAGTGACATAACTTAGAGATCTCTATTCATCTTGAGGCCTTTGACAATTATCTGGTGTGCCTATCTCGATGTGAAGGTAGATACTATTTCACAATACATTTTTTGATTGGGAGGATAAAATCTTTTGGCATACAGTATATTTGTCTTTGTTCCTTTTAAAAACATATAAGACAGGTTCAGTGTGAATGTGAGAGTAGTCCAGTAGTAATATTTGGGGGAAAAAAGAAGACCAAAAAATTAGAAGGCTGTATCTAAGTCATCACATTAAGAATTGCAAAAACAAATAAAAAAGCTAAATTACATTTTAAGGGGCTATTATGCGTCTTGCTACAATCATGTTTTCTCATCATTAGTTTTGCGCATTGTTGCATTTTGATTGATTTCTGCATGTTTGAGTCATCCTTTATAGTCCTGTGCTAAAAAAATGTCCTGTTTTCACTTCCCTCCTATCCATGCCCAAATAATATACTTTGTACTACTTGCTGATTGGTACAATGAAATATCAATTTTGAATAGAAATAAAGTGACACATTTTTGCTTATGAGCCATTTTAGATCAATACTATGTTTTACAACAAGCACAGTGTAAAATTATAATCTGCTCAAGTTGCTATAGTTCAGTACTGAAAGCTTAAAAAGAAGCTTAAGTTGTCTTCTTTAGCCAAAGCAAGAAACACAACGTGCAGATGATTTGTCACAGAAGAGGAACTTAAAATAATGATGTCTGAAAAAAGCTCGGAGAAGTACATTTTTAAGTAAATAGGCTACTTCCTCCTACTTCTGGATGTGAGTGATATCTTGACTGGGCACATTTGATCAAGCAGAAATCTCCATATTGAAACATATTTAACAGAGCCGGTTATAGAGCAGCAGTGTCCCCAGGCTGTTGCGCACGCCGGCTTGCTTCTTGCTGTCCAAATCCCTTATCTGTGGGCCCAGACACATGCTTGTTGTGGAGCACCCATGCTATGATGATGTATGGGTCCTGTCAGTTCACCTCAGGGAGACTCGCGTGAGAGGTAGCCGCAGGTTTGTCATAGCAACCTCAAGAGTGGACTTGTCACAACAGTAGACCACCTCCACACTGTTGCTCTTTCTTGCGCTGGAGCTTTTGGCCAGCAGAGCAATGCACATACAGGATTAGAGATTATTTACATGCTAGTGAGAAAAGCGCCGTTTCGTCTCATGATATGCTGCTGCTGGTGTTGGATTAGTGTGGTTCAGGCACAGGTTTTCATTTCCACTATGATGTTTGGAGGAAAGTGATAGAAGCCATTTTTACAGCACAAAAACAACAAGACCATACTTTTATAGAGAGGTTATGTAGTGCTCTTATTGTTTTGCTGCTTTTCTACTAGTGTTTACCTGAGTTTTGTCATATACCAAATCATTATTCAGCTGAGATGTAGTTGTTTTTTTAGCTGCTTTTTTACATTTTAGTTATGTTTTGAGCATTTACAAAAGAAAATGTGATTTGATTGTAAGTTTTTTTGCCACACACTGCGGGTATTTAGAGTGCTTAGTTTTGATAACAGCACACATTCGCTGTGGCATTGTTCTAGTAAATTTTTGCGATGTTAAAAAAAATGTAATTCCAGTGTTAAATAACTTGATGTTTGTCACCATGATGTTGATGCCAAATATTGTGTATGAAAATTCTCCAGAGCCAATCTTTTAAAATAGGAGTCCAATGAATCTTGCCATTGTCATCTTGGAATATGCTCGAGTTATCAAGATAAAAGAAATCCACTGATGGTGTAACTTGGTCATTTGTTGTTTTGGTAGTCAGCTGACCTCACTTTTTGAACCTAGATTATGTCAACTGTAAAATCCCCAGACTTATTTAAAGAGTTAAATCCAAGTTTTGTCAGTAAAGTCTTAAGGCTTAAAAGTATTGTAGTTGCCAAAAAAGAGGAAAATCCACTATTTGATTCCCTTTTCAAATGTTCTCTCTCCTCACAATGTTGACTATTAACAAGAAGCTGAAAATCACTTTTTTTTTTTTTTTTTTAACAACCTGAATGAAATTACCAAAAATATATTGGATTCCGACAATGTCTTGGATTTTACAAAGTATTTTTGACAAAGTGGTTAAGAAAAAAGACACAAAAAAGAAGATTTCTTGTTCAATTCCATTACCGTGAGCCATTCTGTATAATAATAAAGGCTTACAAACATTACTATTGGCAAAAACATAAAATAAAAAAGCAAATAAATAAAAATATTCATAGCGTTAAATTTAAAAGTAACCTAAGTTCGTATCCCATTTAGTGCAAATTACACATTGGTAATCGTATTGAAAATGTTAATCGCAACTAAAACGGTCGCAGTTACCAAAAATATAGTTATTATAGTTAAATGTTACTCATACAGCAAATATCTGGTCTCAATAAACTTGCTAAAGTACTATACATATTTTAAAAAAGCATGTTCTGAAAAGCCTTTTGTTTAGATTATTCATTTCATGAAACAGACTGTGAACAAAATGCATTAACCATAAAGAAGAGAGATGGATGGTACCAGGTCAGAGGTCAAATTCAGTTTTCAGTCTTTACTCAAATGTTTAGCAATCACAAGTAAATGTGTAGAGATAGATGGAAACAGATGAAAACAGATTTTTCTGAACATTCGTGCTCCAGCTGCAGGACAATGCAAGATTACTCAGTAATTCATGAGTCAATCCAAATACAACTTTATTTAATATATAATAAGACAACAGTGTCATAGCATGTTAGAAAACTGTGAATTATTTATTTTACATAATGTAGAATGTGCACATGAATGAATATACTATTCAAACAGGTAGCATATTTAATCACAAGGTTAAAATCCTTTACTTGAAGATATGTGGCTGCCGGCTTGTGCTGCACTCAAAAGAATGCTTACTTGTTATCTTCTTGTATTGACTGTAACATCTTACGCTTGGTACAAAATACCTATAAAAAAGAATTCACTGCTGTTGTATCTTTTCCCCTTAAACATGCACAGTTGGACTGAATCCACACCGTTTAAACCGGAACACTTTATCTTCCGCATAAGTATGAGCTTTAAATCTTGTCTGCGCTGACCTGCGCTTTTGTTTACTGTTCGGCACCGTACCCAGAACCCCACCGTGTTCTCGCCAGCAGGAGGAATAACTGCGGCAATCCATTGTTTTTAGGAGACCCCAGTTGTCCATTGTGCACAACCACAGTTAAACCCGGCGACAGCTATTGAAGAATGGCTTACCGGCGGAATAGCAGTCTAATGGCGTGAGAGATTGGTGTTCAGGGCCAACTTAAAAAGCACCTGCTCCACGGCCTTGCATCCAACGTCGAGTCTGCGGAGTGAGCAATGGAATCAATTAAAGCGAATCGTGGTTTGGAGATGACTGAACGCTCTCTGGAGTCAGTCGCTATGTGAACCGTAAACAGGGTGAAGGCAGGACAGAAGCGGCCTGTCCCACTGTGAGGAAATGGATGGTGTGTTGAGAAGTTGGCCTTTGTGCTCATGTTTGCATGTGCTCAGATTTTCCTGTGCTGGTGGAAGTCTGTTTTTGAAATGGTCATGTACAAGGCGATAAATGTAATGCAGGGGGTGTTGCACGCTTCAACGACACGAGAGTCAATAAAGCCAAATGTGAATAATGGTGGTATTTACACTGGATTTGTCAATGATTAGTCGCCAACGGCAACAGAAAAGCACAAGAAGAAGTGGTGATGGAGTGGATAGTTTTATTGTAAAAGAAGATTTGGAGATTCTAAATATAGCAAGCATCAACTATGGAAGTGTAAAATCATGTTACAGTGTAAATATACAAGTTACAATAGAAGAAGGAAAAGTAAAGTGTAGCTTTGAAACATGGATAGGAAAAAAATAAAAAATAAAACCTTGCACTTGCACGGTGTTGCAGGCTCGACAAAACGTCTGAATATTTCATACTTATTATTTATTCACATCCAAACCTGTGCCAGTAAAAGTAATCGGTTTGGAGCATGGTTCACACGTTGGAGAAATAATTGCTGTGTTTCTAGCACTCACAAATGCTTCGGCACATGCATATATTTTTAACTGCAGTTAGAACTTAAGAACATCTTTTTTACCGACAGCAAAGTGAACCTGGAGTGAACCATCCAAGCACAGCCAATCAGAAAGCTGCTTTCTGCTATTAATGAGAGTTGTAGCATTTTATCATTCACGTCAGGCAGTACACAGCAGTCGAATTTTGTCATAGAACGCTGCATTTATGCTTTTTAGTGGAAAAAACAATGTTTACCGAAGATGGGGCATAGGGGGAAATTAAGTAATTTAGCTGTTACAGGACAGGATTAGTTATGATGCAGGAATTAGTCAAAATTTAACTTTAAATAACAACATCATAAAGTAATATACAAACATTATATTAACTTAGGCACGTAGCAGGGGAAGCTGCTCCAATAAGGAGGTGTGGTCGACTCCGTCGATGTATCACATCTCACATCTCTCTGGTGGATTTGCATGTTCTTCCCGTGTCACCGTGGTTTTCTCCGGTACTCCGTTTCTCACTCAAACATGTTTAGGTAATTGGCATCACTGTAAATTCCTTAGTGAGTGAATGAGAGAGTGAATGTTGTCTTAACCCTGCGGCAAGTGCATGTCCAGGGTTCCCGCCTAAGGCCAAAGTCACTGGATAGGCTCCAGTCACCGCGACCCCTAACGGGATTAAGCGGTAGAAAAAAAAAAATGAATATATTAACTTAAGGCTTAATTTCAGACATAGAAACTGCATGCATACTGTATGTCATTCTACTTTCTTTGGCAATACCTCAGTTACTTCTTACCTCAGTTAACAAATCTATCTATTTATTTTAAACTCTAAATGTAACTTGCCGTTTTTGTGCAGCCTTTATACCAGTCGTGTTTTTTGCAGATTCCACTATGTGACAGTTTATTTTCTCTGTAGGAAAGTATTTTCTGAGTTATCATTCCTGTATTTTAAGCAGCTTTTTGCTCTGTTTGTTTCAGGAACACATGATCCTGTGCCGCTTCGCCGACCAAACTGCTGTGCAGCTCCCCCCAGAGAGACGCCTCATAGGTAAACCCTCCCAGTACAATACAGATATCAGAAAACTATTCTTGTTCACTTATTCTCATCAGTGTTTGTTAGGAGATTTTGGCATTTCATTTCTGATTTCTGCAGTTGGGACTGGCAATAGCTTAGATTTTAAACTTCTCGATTTTAAAACTTCTCGAGCTGCTGTTCAGCAGAAGTAGAAACACATTTGAACTGTTGCCAAAAATAAGAAGAAATCAACAATAATAGGCCATTTCTGTACAATTTCCCTGTGATTGCAGCCATTGTAAGGGTGCACAGTAAAGTGCTTAACCTCAATGCCTCTAGTCTATGCTATGCAATTTGATTGGTCCACCAGCTGCCGACGAGGACATTTATGATTATGTGACTATAGTTTCAGTTCTCACAGTAGGCATTTTATAGTCAAGAGCATACTGTATGTTTTGGGAGATGACGAAAATATGAAATAAAGCCAAAATTAAATGATTTTTCTGTTAGTTGAGCTGTAAACTGAATGGTTTGCAGGTTCAAGTCCTCATGCACACAAGAAAGTGAGCCTTTACCAAGGCTATTGCTTTTATTGCATAAAAGAAATGAGAGCAGTGCCGTAAAGGTAACCATTTAAATTGAAACTTTGATTTGATTGTCATTAATCTTGCTACCCGAATTCTTTTCTGTCAGCGAGGGGCATGGGCATGGTCATTGGATTGACTGATGGGCACACTGAGCAGTTTTTAAAACTTGTTATTTATTTTAATGTTGCATTTTGATCATGTTTTGTGTCTTATGCCATTCAAATGACAGAAGTTCAGGACTGTTTTTGTTCTTATGTCGACGGAGACCCTGTTGTGAATTCACAAACTCAAGAGAATCCATCTTTGCCCCAACCAGCTGATTGGTTTGCAGTCTGAACCATTGATTTAATGACCCAATCACATTGCAGCGCCTGAATCAAGCAAAGCAAAGATGGCAGCTGGACGTATGGGTTTCTGCTGTTATTGATTCTGTTTTTGTTTTTTTTTTGTAAATACTACCCTTTTCCTATTGATTATTTGAAGTTTTTAAATAAGACAATTAAGACTTAATCAATTCTTTGGTCGTTTTTGAAAGCTGTGAGAACTGTGAACTACACACACTATGTGACAGGCTAACAGGTGGATTTTATTCTTACCCGACAGTAACAAGCAGACTTCTGACATTTCTTCTCTGATTTCCCATGTCATTTTGAAACATCTGGACTTTGGACATGCCCGGGAAATGTCTCGCGTTTCTATCTGCAGTTTGAGACCAAGCATCTGGAGACAACAGCTGCCCCGTCGGCGCTGTCAGAGGCGAGAGAATACAGCAGGGAGATCCGTGTTCGCCCTGATAGCTGTAGATTTTTATCAAAGCTCCGTGTGAATGCGGCGGATGTGTGCGCGCTCTCCCCGACGCCTCTTCAACTGTGAGGCATTTAAAGCGTACCTGACATCGCCTGTCACTGCGGCTTCTGCTCCGGATCAGTTAACATTTCCCTCCGCCATATTTGATCACCTGTCTCACGAGCCTACCGTGAGCCTTTAACGGTGCACTATATAGCACTGTTTACCTCAACTGTCACCTGCTGCCACACGACTAAACTGCATAATACATTTGAAGTCTGCGTTCAAAGGATATCCTAAGAGAAGGATAAACAGCGGGGGAGGACTTGAGAGCTCTTGCTAATGCTAAGGATCGCACTATTAAAAGACTGGGTGAATTACAATTAAGCTTACAATGCAAACCGCTGGCAACACAGGCTCCACATGACACAGGTTAAAACGGTTTGAAACTTTGAAGCCTCCCTCAAGGCGTGATGGGACCAGATCAGAGGGACATTGATCTGTCGGGTCAGAAAATCCTAATGAGGCCCGGCACATGTGCTTCCCAATGTGAGGAGTGTGTGCTTTGATTTTAAAGTGAGCACGTTTTACATTCAGAGCAGACCTGGGCCAAGCTCGCAGCAAGATTAAGTCCTCAGTTATATTTTTGACTTAGTTTGATCGTATGGAGGAGAGTAGCTTAGTCTTTTTTGTTGTTGTTGTCCAATTCAATTAAAAATAGTTGTATATATTTGTAATAGCTTGCCCATATGGTACACAAAAGAAATATTAACAATACAAAGACTATCAATCAAACTCGGTATGTTTTTAACTCATTTTGAAAGTGCTAATTTTGGAAGTGCTCCATACAACCTTTAAAGGCACTATACTTTAAATTTTATGTTAATAATATGTTATTTTAGTGAAACTGTCATATTGTATTCTGTTCAAACAGAGCTACATTTTGGCATTCACAAAATTTGTTCTTAACTGAAAATGTTTCTGCAGGACCAGTTGTACTTCCTCCTGTCTCTGGGAGAAAACCTGTGAGTGAAGTCCAGCAGCCGGCCCATATTTGCCATATAAGGAAGCAGCTGCTTAATGTATTATTCATTTATATGTTAATAATCGTTCGTAGCTGGAGTTTGGTGAATTTGGCATAAAGACTGTTAAGAAGGAATTTGGCTCCTTATGAAGAAGATTATTATTAAGAGATTTTCATGAATGATGGCATTGTACTTTAAAGGTGCAATAGCTAATACAGCTAAAGAATCGAAACCGACATGGGCCTCTCCCAAAAAAAAAAAAACATTTTGTGATCATACAAATCTTTTTAAAGTAAATTCACATTTGTTTATAATTTATTTAGGCAATAACAACAGTTACACAGTGCACCTTTAATCGTGATTTAAAAAAATATATATTTATATCACCCAACATTACATCTAATAAAGATTGTATGTTCCTTAGGAAGTGTTTTTTGTTTCTTTGTTTGTTTTTTTCGTTTGTTTTTTTTAATCCATTGGCTATCTGCGGTTAGAATATCATCATAGTTCAACTGCTCGCTTTTGAAAGCTGTGACAAACACTTTGAAACACATTGTGGTGAATATAGGCTCTGAATGCCTTAGATGAATAAGTGGACTACTGTAAAATGCATTGCTCTATTTTATGTTTTTCAGACAACGCTTTTAAGAAAATGATAGATGCACAGTGAGCACTCACTTTTCCTCCACTTGATAACAAAGACCGATTTGTAGTTTTTGTTGTAGTGATTTTTTCTCTTTGGTTAAAACCACAATAGCAAATAACGCAATGCAGTATCCAAATAAGGATACAAGCTGCAAAATGCAAGTAAAGTAAAGTTGAGCAAGGGATTATACAGGATTTAGTGAAATGTTAGTGTAACACCGCAGAGGAAAATGAGGCAAGAACAGCAAAGAAACTGGGAATGTTTCTGTTTCATACTGCTTCAACTGTGATGCGATTTTGTAAAGTCTGTGACTTTGTAAACGCAAGCTAGTGTTAAGATGTTTTCATGTACTGTCTCAGGCAGAGAACTGCTTGAATCACTATAGGAAATTATAAAAAAGGTTCAAATTTCTGCAGAATAAATAATACAATGTGCAGTATCAAGGCAAGTAGAAGTCTGTCTTTTTACAATCTCCATATCATAATCGTACAACTCAACTAATTATTGTTGACTTTTTTTCAAAACCAATATGTTACAATTAAATTCTGCTGAGGACATGAAAGCAAATGACAAACAAAAAGTAACTTCCAGTGCAAGGCCCATATTTAAAGTACAAAGGGGATTTAATTCAGCCACACACTACAACTTAGCACACACACACATATAATACAAGAGGAATGCGATGAAGGCCCAAGGCCGTACTGCAATAGTTCCACTGTAAATGAGTCTGTGTGATCCTTCATTTGCTCAGGCATAGTCCAAGGCAGCAAAAGTTTGAAATTGAGACATCTCAATTTCCAAAACATTATCTAGATGACTACTTTTGAAAGCTTTTCTACCCTCAACAGTAAAATAATATCAGACATAGATCATTTTTGGAAGTGTCCTATTGTTTGCACCAGCATGTTTTTTAAAGGATGTGTAAAATATTTTTTTAAAATCAAGTTTTTAACCCTGTTATAACTGCCCTTTCTCATCATGTTTTATTCAGAATGATTCATGCATGTTTGAGTAATCTTGTATTGTCCTGCAGCTGATGACTGAGTGCAAGAAAAGCTCTGTTCTCACCGACCACCTATCCCTACCCATTTGTCTTTATTTAATTGTGATTATTAAAAAAAAGTCACATAACCACTTTACAACAACAAAATAACAAATTCAAAATGTTCTGCTTGCTACATTAAAATTGTATAATGAAGAGGCGGGGCTTATCAGTTGTGCATTTTTCCACAGGAAGTAAATTGACTTTTTTTTCTATGTACAAGCTGTTTTACATAATTTTTGTGTTTTCAAAAACAAAATGTAAATTGCTGATCTATTCCTAAATACAAAGAAAAAACAATAGGTCACCTTTAATAAATAGCCCTCTTTGCGTGGCTTGCAGCTTATGCATGCATATATGTGTAATCATTATTAAAACAGTGGGTGGATAAACTTTCTTTAGCAGCCTTTTACCCAGAGCCGCTCAGGTGATAATCGCATCACCCCGGAGAGGCTCTTGTGAATCATCTAAGCAGGGCTTAGGTAAAACCTGCAGCCATTATCAGCTATAATGACAACTTTAGTCTGTCTTTACATCCATTTTACCCACTGCAGGGACCGCTGCTCCCTGAAGATCCAGCATTATGGTGTTGTGAAGATGGCTATATAGAGGAATGTCTTTTACTGCTGGCTATAAAGTGCTTTCTGAGGATTCACACACTCAGCGAAATGTTTCTTTCCAAGCCATTATCTGCATACACTGTCTTCACTTTGATTTATAAAAAAAAAAAAAACTTATAGCATTGTGTGATAATGTTATCAGTATTATGAACATTTATGAACAAATAATAATAGTTCATGAGACTTGCACAGCACTGTTTGGACTGCTCCATGTGAAAATGCAAACATGACAAATAGATCCTCCATTGTAAAAAATACTTTTAATGGACACATACTATTATTCTCCTATCATCAAAAAACTCAACAACCCTCATCATTTTTTGGAAAATTACAGTCACACAGAAAACCGCTAAAGACAATAAGCATTGCAAATAGTTCATTATACAGTATGTCACAGCATTACAAGGGTCTAGTTTTGAGATGTTTCTTTCATTTTCCACAAGAACTGTAAAACCATTAAAATGCTATATTTTGCTAAGTGGATTGTGTTTAACCTTGCTCTAATGCTGTTTCCTCGTCACATCTTAGAGCTCACTAGATTTTATGTATGAATAAATCCTGCAGAATCTACATCGTCAGAATAGCCCTTAAAACACAACAGAAATAGAAACCACTTGTCTTGGGGTTATATCACTCTTTTACATTCTTCTGTGTTTGTTCTGTACAATCAGCCGCTCTCAACAGCTCTTATGAATTGTAGATATTTTTGAATGTTCTCAGCTCGACTTTCATCACAATTCCGCAGGTGTTGTGACACTTGCCGAGTGTAACCACAGCATCTGGAGAGAAACTTTCATTTTTATTTGATTTCTTTTTTGGGGCACAAACTTGTCAAATCCTGGGGAGGTGTGAGGTGTAGTAAGTGCGAGCTCTACTTTTTTGGTGGTAACATTTTTAAGCATCTGTACTTTACTTCAGTACAATACTTTTTACTTTTACTTCTTTTTTACTGTGTTTGATCTGTACTTTCTTTTCTCTACTAAAATAAAAAGTAAAAGAAATGAGCAATCTGCCTAAATTTTATGAATTCAAAATCCATTTTTGACCAAAAATGCATAAATAAAATGTATTACATTAAGTTGCTTGTGGCCAAAAAATCATTGCAATCCTTGATGATCATTATATATATATATATATATATATATATATATATATATATATATATATATATATATATATATATATATATATATATATATATATATATATATATATAATATATATATATATATATATATATATAATATATATATATATATATTTTTTTTTTTTTTTAAATAGCTTAAAATCAGCTTTCCTACAGCACAAATGTACTGTTAAATGTATTGTACCGTTAGTTTGCAGTGTCCCATTTACCCCTAGGAATGTGCCATTTGTCCACCAAAAACAACAGTTCATCATGTCTCGTCAGTGTAGAGGCAGTAGAGAAGGTGTTGTTCTTCAAACCCTTGGGCTTGACAGTGTCGGAGGATCTGTCCTGGGATCAGTACATCAATTGTGCTGCATAGAAGACACAGCAGTGACTCTTCTATGTTAAGAAGCAAAAGAAAAGTCAAGCTCCATCAGAGGCTCATGACAAACTTCTACAACTGTGTCATTCAGAGTCTGGTTTGTGTGGTTCTTCTGCTGCAGTAGGGCTGAGAGGCAGATGATTCATTGGGTTTGAGGTTGAAGAGATTTCCATCGTATTATAAAGGGACCATTTGCATCCAGCTAATCGCCTTTCCCACCTGTTGTCCTCTGGCCGAAGGGACAGGTCACTTTCTACCAGAACCTCCAGAATGGCCAAGAGCCTCTACCCACAGGGATTACAGACTCCTAAATAAACACTGTCTTGGGTTTCATTAACCCTGCACTGTCTCTCAAGCCATACTTGTGAACTAGACTCACCCGCATGTGCACATGTTTACTGTTGCTATACCTCAAATCTTCTTCTTCTCTTGTCATGTTGTTAGTGTTGCGTTTATATGCTTTAAGTGCCTTACAAAGTGTATTATTTACATCAGTGTATCTCAGTCTTTGTTGAGTCAAGACACTTTTTTCCCGCGGCACATCACCTATTAAATATTTTCACAATAAAGCATTTTAGAAAAACATAGTTAGGCTATTTAATGTAGGAAATATACACATTAGCTTGTTCTTTTTAAAAGGTGATTGATTCTCTTGTTTTCATCTTTGTGAAAGTGGTATTCAGGACACTCTAAAATTGTTTTTTTTTCCAGTTACAAGTTTTTCAAGGCACACCTGGTACACCGGTTGAAAATCACTGATTTATAATTTCTGCACTTTACGTTACCAATGACAAATTCTTGCATCTTAACTCTTGTTATTGGTGTGAACATTTTAGCTAAATGTTGTTTGCATACCGACATCTAAAAGCTAGTAAGAAGTACATAAAACACAACATGGTGAATAATGCGGAGGTTCAGAAATCAATTGTCAAGTGGGCAAACGTTTAAAATGATTTCTGTTTACTTTTTATTGAGTTAATTGTTCGCCCTGTATCATACCATTTACTTTAGTAACAAGACAAAATACTTCATCCATCACTGCTTAATGTCTGACAAATGGAAAATGCAGCATTTGTCTCATGCAACATTTTCCATTCGTCTCATGCTGCAATGTGATCCTCTTCCACTCACAAATAATGACTCAAAACCGGATTTTGCTTCTAAATCCAACAGATTAGTAGCTAACAAATTGCTCTCTTCAGTGGATTTTAGTGCTTCTTTTGCAACAGTCTTAGAAGTTCTGTCTGAACACTACATCTTTAGCCCCGTAGATTCACTTCACCAGTCCTTTTATTTAGGTTTTCAAAGAACATTTTTCAAGGTTTAAAAGTCCAAATTCATTCTTCGGTCTGTTAGCACAACTTTTGCACTGCTGTATTTGCAGTTTTATTCGGCTAAATTCTTGGCTGATACATCATTCTGTCACTCTCTAGGCAAACAGTGCATGGGGCTGGTGGACTTGGACCGCTCGTGGGCAGCAGAGGCTCATGGGTACTCGGCGCGGGTTATGACCATGGAGCCGGAGAGCTGCACGCCGAAGAACAACATGCTGGTGGGAAGACCGGGCCAAGTGGAAGGAAAGTGTGCAGAACTCTAGAGCAATGTTGGAGCAGTGTACACAAAGGATGCCGTATGTGCTGTTTTTTTTATCTATCTAGTTTTTCTGTGATTTTGGCTTGACTTGGAGGTTCAGCCACAACATGAAGCAAAACCTTTGTACGCTGAAGTAATTGTTTTAATTGACGCCACATGTAATCTGTGGTTTGAAATCCCGCAACACTTTTTTAATTTGAAGACATTTCAATTTCTATCCAAAAGTTGTTTTATTATTATTTTTAACCTTTATGTATCATGTTATTAAATTACCTTGTTATGTTAAGATGTGTTTTTTAAATTATTATATAATGACTTGGTCCAACACGGTTATTACGGTTATAGAGAGATTTTTTGTTTATCAACACGGGCGATGCGTGCGCAGTCAGCCGCCCAAAAGCTCCGTTGTCAGCTAACGTCAAGAGTTTATCACTTTGCGAAAACAAAAGGTATGCTGCTAAGTTAACATTTATGGCTGAAATTCGATCCTACGACCCTTAGAAGTTACTTTCAGGTAAGTGAGTCTCAAGCTTCAGGGGACAGACGTCTATCATACCGGTTCACACCTGATAAAAGCAGCTAGCTGCCGTCCCGTTTCGTTGTATAATTGGAACAAGTTTCCCAATGTAAACAAATGCAGAGGTGCGCTTTCTGCATGACGCAAGCGCAGTAGGGCGGAAAGTGACGTCGACTGAAAATCCCTCTATATCTACTAGAACAGTGGTGCCCTTGTCTACATAAAGACAACGTGGTGATGACATTAAAAAACAGAATTGCATAAACACAAGCTGACTGAGTATTTGTGAGTGTCCACATGAATTACTAAAAAGGTCTGAAACTCCTGCAATACCTCTAGCTGAACTGAGTGTGGCGCTTTGACGCTGACACAGAAAGTCATAAAACATGAGGAAGACATGACACTGAGCAGGAGCAGAAAAGTTGCTTAATGTAAACAAAAAATTGACAGAAAATTATTCTAAACCCAGCAATTTTTATTCTGAAAGGACAACATGGATGTAAAGCCTACAGACTAAGAGACAATGAATGAATTTATGCTCTACATGACAAAGTGTCAAAACAGACTTTATGAAGACAAGCTCCTTTGTGGAGTTATTTTATCTTATTTTTTTAGTGTTGAACGTATGAATGAGGATCCTGCTTTATACATCATGCAATAAAAGATCAGTACATTATACAGATAAGACGCAACACTGGGGCATTGATGGCGCCATAAAAAAACAAAACAACAACAAAAAAACAATAATCTTCCCACTCTGGAACCTGCTTTCAGGGTCTTAATATCAACTTTTAGGGCCTCATTTATAAAGCATTTGCTCATGTGCACAACACACCAGGGGTTAATTTTCTTTTTTTAATTCCAAAATAACCGTGCAACCAACTCGTGACCCCCACAGCAAAAATTATATACTTTTGTATTAATTTCAAGTTACAAACCATTTCAATTATCATAGGCTTACTTTTGTTTATTTTGATAGTGTATTGCTTTATATAACCCCAATTGCCAAAAAACTGATTAAATGCCAAGTCATAATTGTAAAAATACATTTTGAAATCATCATATATATATATTTTTTGTTGTTGGTTTTTTTAGCATTTTTTTTTTTTTTGTTTGTTTTTTTAATTTACAGTTTATATCTGCAAATAACTACACAGATACAAAAACAAAACAAAAAAAAACTAGCTTGAATGAATTTGCTCTTAATGACAAGACAGGTTCAATCCTTTCCTGTCACTCCATGTCCACTTCCAGCCTATTTGTGAACGCCTCACTGAGCATATCGAAATGAGAAAATGGTTTTAAAGTCAATGGCATCATTTCAAGTCTGGCATTTGTCACGGGTGTGTGGAGAAAGTGTGATTATGGCTCATAAAGAATGGATGCGTATGTGCTATGGATCCAGTAATGCGTTCAGCCCAAATGAATATTTTATAGTGCTGGGGAATAGGTCAGCGCGTGTGATTAGATGTGGCCGTCAGAGATCTTAAGATTTGACTTCATAGTTTTAATACAGGATATTGTGGTTGTGCTGTGAATACTGTAAAGTGCCTCATATGACCAGGGTGAAGAGTGTTGTATTCTTTCTTTTCAAATCAAGTCAAATCAATGTATTTTTGTATAGCCCAAAATCAGAACAACAGTCGTCTCTGAGGACTTCCCAAGATTATTAATTTTAGCAAATATGAATAATAGGAAATCAAAATAAAACAATACATATTCAATGAAACAATACACAGTTTTAGTGATAGTGACTGTTTTATTTTGTGTATATTATCTGCCTTTGTCTGTAAAGTGTCTTTGAGTGTCTTGAAAAGCGCTATATAAATAAAATGTATTATTATTATTATTATTATTATTATTCAATGAAACAATTGATCAAGCAGATTATTAGTAGAGCAAATTAATGATTGTCCAGAGCATCCCCTGTCCTTAGACCCTCCTTCTCGGCAAGGAAAAACTCAAAAAAACCCTAAGGAAAAAAGAGAAACCTCGAGGAGAACCACAGTGAAGAAGGGATCCACTCCCATGGACGGACAGGCTGTAGATGTAACTAAGGCAAAGTTATAGAGTTTATGTTTCTGGAGCCAGAGTCCATTAGCAGAGGGAAATGACTCGTCTAGCAGGACCAGGACAGGCCAATCCTGAAGAGGGAGGTGGGGCGAATGTCCAGAAAGAGGAGGGGGTCCCTCATCAGTGGTCCGGCCCACGTCACTGGGACAGCAACGATCTGAAACAGTCACTCCCGAGTGGGACAGGGGACAACAAGTGAATAGCAAAGAACAGACTAGTGATGAACTGTAATTTATTATTCTTTACAAGAAAGGCAGAAGTGAGAGGATAGTGCTCAAGTTGCCATACTTTCCCCAGTATATTTGCTCCTAGGGCAGCCTGACTAGAACTGTGGGTTTAGAGTCTGTTCCTAACTGACCTGATCATAAGCTAATCTGAAGAGGAACGTTTTGAGCCTGATCTTAAATGTAGAGACTGTGTCAGCTTCTTTGACAGGGAGCTGATTCCATAACCAGGGAGCTTGATAGCTAAATGCTCTGCCTCCTATTGTGCTTTTAGAGACTCTAGGAACCACCAAAAGTCCAGCATCTTGAGAATCTTTTGAAACGTTGCACTGATGAGGAGTACGTAGCACAACATTTTGTATTATCATGTTTTATCAAGTAAATCAGGTAGTTCTCATTCCTAAAAGTTAGTTTTCAAGATTTTTTTTTGTTTATGAAGTGTTTAAATCCACTTGTTCATGACTTTCACCCAAACCCAACCTTAAACCTTTTGAACACTGACTGTACACTATACATAATGCATGTGTTTTGTTTGTTTTTTTCCAAAGAGTGATCACCCAATGAATAGTTTAATATAGAGTTTAATATGACTGTATCTATAATATTTATAGTGATTCTAAATAGGAGACAATGTGCCGACAATGTACATTTACTTTAGTTGTGTACTTAAGTTTAAAGGTGCAAAGTCAACGACACAATTCAGTAGAAACAGAAACCTAAAAGTAGATTTTGGGTCATTCTGAATAGGGATAAATACATTTTAAGCCATAATGTGAAAAAAAATACAGCTAAAGTTTTTCCAAGCTTTTCCATAGAAACAAACAGAGGGAGGCCGTCCTCTGGCTTAAACGTGATTTTTTTTGTGACCATGCAAGCACACTCAGAGTAAAGATTTTTAAAGCTTCTTTAGTGCAACAAAAAATCAGAATGACAAAAACATGCTTTTCTTCAAGTCTTTGGTCCAAAAGTTGCACAGAGCATCTGTAATGTTCAGTGTGTTTATGTGAAATGTCGATTACAGCACAAATATATGTTTCAACAACAATTTTCAAAACACAAACAAGTCTAAATAAATTTCTTCGTCTACAGATTGCATGTCTGTGGTCCGCAGGGCCAGACAGCTTGCAAAATTGTCTCAAAATACAAACAGCATTACTTGTTTTCATAATCAGAATAGTACACCTAAAACGAATGTTCAGTGTCTTATTTATTGTGGCTGAAAAATGCACTAAGTAAAAGAACCTCTGAACCAGCTGCTCTCCTAACACAGTGGTAGACTTTGTAGACCGTGGATAAAGAAGCTCCAGCAGGACAGTTTGACCGTGAACATGAGAGCTGCATTTGTTTGTTTTCTGAGAGCAGCCCATTAATGTGAGCAATGCTCTAAAGCTGTTCTGATGCCCATTTTAAAAATACCATAAAGGACTTCTTTTAGCTGAAGGCTACTCTTCTTATCACTGTTTGGGACTGTCTGCTATTGATGGGGATGTTTCTGTCTGCTTATACAACACAAAACATATTAGAAAAACCGAGCCAGGCCTTATTAATGACTTTTAATCTCTTTTCTATGAAAAAATAAAATCAATGTCCTGAACCACTGTCACCCTTGACAACGATGTAATGAAATAAGCACTTTGAGATGCAATTTTCCTGTTTGTGTGAAAGCAAACAACCATTACCTCTCAACATTGACAACTACACGAAAAAGCATTTCAGTGTCTGGCCTAAGAGCGTATAGTGAACACACTCTAACCACCTTGAGCTTTTATTCCAACAGGTCACGGCGGTCATCTGCTGAGAAAAATCCCATTCTCACCTTTGACTGCAGAGCTGGGAAAATCCAGGCAGGACACCATATGCGTCTTTTCCTATTCTCTATTCCGACCGGGAGAGGCTCATCAGAATTCCCCCCACACAGTCAATCTATCCGGGGATGAGATAGACACGGCCTCAAAACATGGACTGGATTGGTTTTGGGGAGGAGCGATCACGTTCTGAAGGGTTGTAGATCTGCATGTTTCAGCGGGAATACTGAGAAGAAAATGAAGTTCTGAAAGTATTTGACAGAAAAAAATGTGACTTTTAGTTTGTTTCCTCGATTTAAGTTAATAATTCTTTTATATTTACTTATGTTATATTTAATCTTCACTCACACAAATATTCAGAGGTATACACCCTTTTCCAATTTCTATACAAAATCGTGTCTCAGTAATCTTGTATTGTTCTGCAGCAGATGGTCCAGTGCTCAGCAAGTTTTCAGTTTTCACCAACCACCTATGCCCGCCCATTTGTCTGTATTTATTTGTGATTAGTCAAAAAAAAAAAACTGATTCCAACAACAACATATGGGTACAACATTGTTCTTTAGACACATTCCGCTGCTCCAAAAATTGTTGTTCAAAATTGGCTGCTTAATAAAGTTAAGTTTTGCAATAAAGAGGCAGGGCTTTTCAGTTCTGCCGTTTTGAACAGGAAGTTAATGGACTTGTTTCTATGTCCAAGCCATTTTAGATCAGTTTTATGTTTTACAATAAACAAAATGTAAATTACTGGTCTGCAAATGTTCAAGTGTATTGCTAAATACACAGAAAAAACACAGGTCTCCTGGTAAAACCTCTTGTGAGGTTTCTTTATTTTCTACACCTACTTTTTATTTACTTTATACAGTAATTTTTGTAATGCTTGCAGAAAATAACTAACCCAAAATAGGTCTACTTATAGACACAATATATTCATGAAAGGTGTGAAGATGCAGCCATGTGTAAACATGTTCTAGAGCAGAGGGTTATGGTGCCTAAAATCATCTGCGTTTGAATGTTTGCTTTATTTAAAAAATAAATCTATTCATGTTTTGGTTTTCTTTTTGACTAAGTGTCCTTTCAAACTACCTAATCTATGGTTTACCATTTTAGACTAACCATAACTACAGTTTGCCCAAGTTCATTGGGATGAAAATTAATTAGCTGTTTCCTGGCTACATCGAGTGTGTACAACACAAGTTGTTGTTTTTAGCATATGCTAAAGTTAGTTTTCCCATTCTAGCTAGTGAGCAAAACATATGATTGCTAGGCAAAGTTTTCTATGCAGTTGTTTTACTTGTGCGTGTTTTTAAATGGTAAAATAGGGTATAGAAGTGTTAAAAGAGCACTCTTGTTTGCTCTTTGCTCGTTTGTTTTTGTGTTGTTTTTTTATCAAGAATTTGTATTTATTTATTTATTTTCAGTTCATTAAGTTTCAGTTTTACTCTTATTCTTGCTGGCTTGCCTGTCCACAGATCTGACCAATGTGATGATGGCACCAGTAGTGTTGTAGGCTACTGTGGAAAGTAAGCAATAGTATCTCCATCCAGAAATGCATCTTTACAGCTCTTCAGTGTTGATAGTTGTTTATTATTATTTTTTTTTAACAATGACATACAAGTCTCCTCCATTTGTGTGCGCAAACTGTAAATCCAACAAGAAAACTGTGCTGTGTCAACATGACATTCAATTTACTCCTTGTTATTCACATTCTGTTCTGTGCCCAAATTAAGACTGGTCTGTTTAAGCCAGTGATCCATTTCAAATGAGATTAAGCTCCAGGTTACTTTGCACATAAAGGAAATCATAGACATTCTTGCAACTTCAACAACATGCATCAAGAAAAAAATGATAGCATAAATTTATAGCAACTCATACCTGATAAATAGAATTGTTTTGTTTCATTCAGTTTAACTATGCCACACATTAATGTTTCATAAGAAGATGGGAACGCTTTTTGTCCGGATGGTTCAAGTTGTATGAGACGCTTTGTATAAAACTTGAATTCAGTAAATGTGTTCACAACTGGCAGCAATTCTGACCAATTACATTACAGCACACAGATACTGAAGCCGTGCCCTGACAAGGCCAAACATTCTCCCTGCATATTTGTTTTCTCCACAATTTCCCTCCAAAAACTACCGTCAAATTTATGCTTGCCAAATATTGCGTCAATGTAGTGCAACGTTTTTCATTCTTACAACAGCAATAGTTGCACATCTATGTATTTAAATTTAAACAGAAATTCTCTGCTCATCCACTAATTGCCCCTGAACAGACTGAAATATTAAAAAATTAATTTTCAACTCGAAATGGGAAAAACATTCTTTATGAATTAGTTGTTAGCACTGATTTCAGTTTATGATGGTTAACAGTGCATTCATATCAATATTTTTTTTTCTTACGTAACACAAATAATTCATACTTGCCTTGATTGTATTTTTATGACTTTGACCCAAGTATGCATTCCACTCTACAAAATCACACTTTCTCATTGTGAGGGTTCTTATTCTTTGGTAATGGTTTAGTAGAAAGGATTCTTTTTTTTAGATTTATTTATGCTCAATGTTCCTTAAATTTTGAGGAGTACTATACAAAAACAGTAATAACAGTTAGTTACAGTATTTACAAACGGCAAAATGCCTTAAATAATTCATAAAGGCTTTCCATAGTTACTTTCTCTGTAACAACCTCTTTGTAGCTCAAGGCTCCTCCCACAAGCTAATTAAACCATATTTATTTTGCATTTTATAATTATTGAAATATACACAAAAATATAATTGACAAAACAGTTGTGCGCAAAATGTGTAGCACATTCACAATAATTTATTTTATGCTCAAAACCAACATTTTGCGGTGACGTCACTAACGCGCGTTTGACGCAAATAAACAGGAAGTAAACGGAGCGCTCGTTCGTTTTTATCGCGTGGGGGGGACCGTGGACTTGTGAACGGGAGATGGATACTTGCAAAAAGTTTAATCACGGCGAAAGTTATGGATATAAATGATTTAACAGAGGGCCAGTGAGCATCCAAGACGACTGCGATGGATTTTGGATAATAAACCTGACGGAAATGGCGCGGATGGACAGTGAATATGAATGAACAAACAGGTAAGTGCTAGCGCGTGTGTGGGTGTGGAAGTTTAGGACGGGCGCTGCGGCTCTGGCGGGACCTGCTAGTAGGCTTGTTTAAGCAGAGCCAGGCGGTGAAGGCGGACGAGGTGGACGCAGGCGGTAAGGGGGGTCGGGGTCTGACGACAGCGCTACGTAGGTCCCGGTAATCTCGAGAGATCAATCCGAGTGCAGGCGCCGTCGTCGTCGGTGAATCCAAAAAAAAGCAAATGCACCGCCTGCATGACTACAAAACCCAAATGCATGCTGGGAAATGAAGTGCAGTGAACACGCGTGGACTGACAGCTGATTGGATCAGATCTGTGTAGCCCAGTGAGAAATTACAAGTTAGTATTCCGTCACACCACTAGAGGGCGCATTGTACACACTATGCTCTAGGCAAGCGAAGAGGAAGTTCGTTCTTTTTTCCACTGTCATGGACACAGGCTGTTGATTTGCACCGAGCAGGCGGCATCAAAATGAAGGGTAAATATGATAAAACAGACTTTTATATGCAAAATACGACTCAGTATAATCACTAAAGCATGATGGATGTTGGTTGTTGTTTTTTATAGCCGATTGTTCACGTTAGCTCGTGGATGGGTTCAGATTGAGCAAACGGACGGCGTGACTTGTGTGTATCAGAGTGGTGGCTACTCAAAGACTCTGTATGATACACCCGCCTGTTTGTTAGGTGATTATTTAATTTTCCTAATGTGTTATGGTTCATAGATTGTAATGTGTAAAGACTTTACTTTGGTGTTTTATCAGTTGAACTGGTCTGGGGTTTCAAGTCATCTGCCTGTTCAATGGTGTATGCTACCACTGTCTGGTGTAACGGTGTTAACTGGCATTGTGAGTAAAGTTCAAGTTCTAATATGTACTGTAAATGCCAATATGTTTCTGGTGACTATCCAGATTTGAGCCAAAGTTAATGTGGTATTTTATTTTTGTTACAGGAACCACTACAGTTATTTGTGCACTCAGATTTGTTTTATTGTGCTTTTGATTGTACTTTTATTCAAGGTTGATATTGTAGACCTTGAAAGCACTCCAATGTACTTTATTTACCATTTTACTCCAATTATTCATGCTGCTCTTCTCTACAAATTACGGAGAGTAGTAAAGAAATAAAGAACCGTTTTGTAGCTTGGTGTCTTCAAGTTATTTGAATTTCACTAGCCTACATATTTTGGTACCAGGAGTGGGGTTCTTTAAATTGGGGTTCAAATTTATTGGGAGTGCAGTACATTCTTAGAGTGCACAAATAACTGTAGTGCCATTGGTCGTCTCGACGCTAAAGGTCCGTGAGTTGTGCATCCTGGTGACATCGAGGGTGAAAGTGACACGGCGGAGTTTTGGTCAACAGTGAGGCCCATCATCGCAGGGAGGCGCACTTTCACCTGGATTTCCACGGACACGGGACACCGCAAGAAAGACAAAAACTGTACTTAACTGAAAAAACATATTTAAAGCATGTCAACTGACAACAATGAAAGCGTGTCAGAAAGTGGGGGCGCAGAGCCTGACACTGGTGGGGAAGCCGAGGCTTTGGAACAACTCCAAGACAGACTATTAAGACTGACTGCTCAACAAGGTAAAACAATGGAAGCTCTCGCTACCCTGAGTAACCGGTCATATGTGTATGTGCCTCGTGAACGCCAAATTCAACCCTTCTGTGGGGATCCTGACAAAGATGGTCGTTCATTGATGAGTTCATTGAGGAGGTTGACAGAGTTATTAGAGCCAGGGGTCAAAGTGACGTAGAGGGTGTTGATTTCATTCTGTCATTGTTAAAAGGTTCTGCCTTGGAGGAAGTTAGACTGTGCATGGAGGGGGAACCACAGACCCCAACTGAGGTTTTTACTTGGTTAAGGGAGGCTTATTCTGACAAAAGAAGCGTAGCCCAACTTTTGCATGCTTTTTATGGTCGACAACAGAGAGAGGGGGAGGATTTTCAGGAGTATTCACATTCACTCGCCCAAATTTTGCGCCAGGCACTGAAACAAAAGCCAGATGCAGTGTCAGACTCTAAGCTAGCAGTGAGAGACAGTTTATTGAGGGGGTTAGCGATACTCTCTCAGAAGGGAGCTTCGGAAAATAGTTAAAGAGAAGCCTGAGTCTACCCTAAGAGATATACGTGACATAGCCATTGCCTGGTCCTTTGAAGAAAAGCCTAGTGGTACGAAGTTGGCTAGGAGCAGGAAGTTACTTATATGATTCTGAGGCTAATGAAGGTCACTGTGCTTCTGTCTCCAAGGAAAGGTCCTCTATCACTCTGGAGGACATGGTCCGGGCTGTCTCAGAACAGAGCAAGGCCATAGGGGAACTAACCATTTGCTCTCAAAGAAAATCTGATGAGAAGAGAAAATGTAGCCAAAGCCCACTACAGAGGTCCAGATTTAAACTCAGTTTACTGATGATGGCCTACCCATTTGCTTCAAATTAGGGTGAGGGACACATTGCAAAAGAATGTACTCAAAACAAGTCTGCTAAACAGTCCCCCAAACCCTCTTCAACTCAGGAAAACTAGTTACTCGGGTGCTGTGAGCCGTGCAGTCCGAGGGGAGGTTAAAGGCTCTAAAACTATTGGATCGTGAGCGTTTCCTTGAGAGGGCTGTGGGTGAGTGCCATGAAGTTGCTATCCAAATCAATGGGGTTTGTACCAGGTGTCTGTTAGATACTGGCAGTCAGGTCAGTACACTCTCAGAGTCATTCTTTAAAAAACACTTACTGGGAGAGATGAAGACGTGATTCCCACAGCCAAGTGGCTTAAGTTAACTGCAGCCACTCTCTGCCTATTCCTTACTTAGGTTATGTGGAACTAGATGTGGAACCATGGGTTTAACTATCCCAGAGTGTGGGTTTCTTATTGTAAAAATCCTGCAGTAGGTGAAGGTGAGACAGATACAGAGCAGAAAGTTCCTAAAAGTCACCTACGGTGGGTCTTATTGGCATGAATATAGTGAAGAGGTGTAAACAACTTGTTACGTCTCAGTTCGAAACCACTTTGAAGGGGGAGCTTGATCCAGACTGGAGGGAGGCATTCCAGAGACTGCAGACATGTGAACAGATTACACTAACATCTTCAGCTAGGGTGGCAGGCAAAGACACAGTGCATGTACCTGCTTGCCTCTTGCCACAGTTTATGCAAAAGGGGTCAAGGGGGCTTTGGAATGGTGACGGTTGCTTAATATTAGAGCCAGTCAAGACCCCACTCCAGGGGACTTCTTGTTGTTCCCACTATTGTTGACACCACTAAATCTCTCTTTCCAGTTCAAGTACTTAACCTTTCTCCGGAAGACATTTGGTTACAGCCACGGACCAGGATAGCATACTGTCCCCAGCTGAGCGTGTTGCCACTGAACCCACTGAAGTCCGCTTTCAGCGCATCGCTGCTGATCAAGAGGAGGTGATTGTTGAGCAAAGTAAGGGGCAGGTAACAGACGGCAAGTTTAAAGAATTGTTGAAGCAGTTACATATTGGTGGTTCAGAGGAGGAACAGGAAAAGTTAGCTTTATTGTTAGGCCAGTATGTAGATGTTTTTGCATTCTGTGATGAAGATTTAGGCTATACAGACCGGGTTAAGCATGAGATTCATCTTGTAGATGAAGTTCCTGTCGCCCAAGCGTACCGTAGGATCCCACCCACCCAGTACAACGAGGTTAGAGAGCATATTACCAAGCTTTTGCAGAAAGGAGTGATCAAGAGAGCACTAGCGCTTATGCTTCCCCGGTGGTTCTGGTGAGAAAGTCAGATGGGTCCCTACGCTTGTGCGTGGATTATAGGAGACTGAATGCAAAGACCCATCGTGATGCTTTTCCTTTACCTCGCATCGACGAGTGTTTTGATGCCCTTCATGGTGCCAAGTACTTCACCACTATCGACCTGGCGAGTGGATATCATCAGGTAGCTGTACATGATGATGACAGACACAAGACTGCTTTTACAACCCCTTTTGGTTATATGAGTACTGCCGAATGCCCTTTGGGGTTTGCAATGGTCCAGCTACTTTCCAGCGCCTAATGCAGGCCACTATGAATGATCTCATTTTCCAAGTCATGCTGGTTTATCTGGATGATATTTTGGTGTATTCCGAGACATTTGAGGAACATTCAACTCGACTTGAGAAAGTACTGCAGAGGCTGAAGGACACAGGGCTAAAAATCAAGGTTGAGAAATGTCATTTTTTGCAGCCAGAAGTGCGATTTTAGGCCACCGGATCTCAGTAGATGGCATAGGGACAGATCCGGATAAAATAGCTGCAGTTCAAGAGTGGAATATCCCACAGACAGTGAAGGACTTGAGGTCATTTTTGGGATTCTGCAGCTATTATAGAAGGTTCATTAAGGGGTTCTCGCAGATTGCCGGCCCATTACATGATATAGTGAACGCGTGTCTCAGCCACACAGGTGTGAGCAAGTCCAAATGCTCTATAAGCAGTTTGTGGACCACTGAGTGTCAAGATTCGTTTGAGCTTTTAAAGGAGAAGCTCACAACTGCTCCTTTGTTAGGTTATGCAGATTTCTCACTTCCCTTTCTGGTGGAGACTGATGCCAGCAGTCTAGGCCTGGGAGCCATTTTGTATCAGCAGCAGGCCAGTACAAGAGAGTCATAGCGTATGCTAGTAGGAGACTTCGCAATGCTGAAAAGAATGATCGCAACTACAGCAGTATGAAACTGGAACTACTTGCCCTTAAATGGGCAGTGTCTGAGAAATTTAGAGGTTATTTGCTGGGTTCGAAGTTTACTGTCGTAACAGACAACAATCCGTTATGTCATCTCAACACTGCAAAGCTTGGCGCCATTGAACAGCGGTGGGTCGCTCAGTTGTCTGTATTTGACTTTGATGTGAAATATCGGCCAGGTCGTTCTAACACCGCTGCCGACACCCTCTCTAGGCAGCCGTTAGCAGGGGAGCCTATAGCACATTCGGATGACTTGGACTTTGATGGCTGTGTGACCATCTGTAATGGTGCAAAGTAGGATGCACGATAATATCGGTGGACGATAATTATCGGTCGATAATGGCCAAATATGACGTTATGCAGATAAATCCGATAATAAAAAAATCAACCGATAGTTTTTTCCGATAATAAATTAATAATTCTGCCTAATTTCATGACACAAACAAGTGCCCATGCTGCTGGCGCTGGCACCCCCCGCCCCTCACAGTATCTCCTGTCGCACGTGTGACGTAAAGCATACGCGCCAGCGATGAAGAAGGCATGGCGGTGCATTCACCAGTTTGGGCATACTTTTCGGTGTCGGAGACGGACAATTCTCTTGCCATTTGTAAGTCCTGCTCTACAGAAGTTCCACGAGGAGGAAAGAAGTCAAAATGCTTCAACACTACTAACTTGATAAGTCATTTGAAACTTCACCACCAAGAACTATGGAAAGACTATGAAGCGGCAGCTGGCGCGAAGTCAAAAGCTAACACTAACAAGCGGAAAGGTACGGGGCTGGTTGCAATTGATGAAGCGTTTGAAAAGCAGCGAAAATTCGACAGAAAAGACCCCAGAGCGAAGGCTTTAGATGAAAAAATCATGCACTTCATTGCGTTTGGCGATCAGCCGTTTACGGTGGTAGAGGACATGGGATTTCGTCTCTTAATGCAGCATTTGGAGCCCCGTTACCAGATACCAAGCCGACGTTATTTTTCCGACTCGTGCTTACCCGTGCTCTATGATCACATTGCAAACTACATTCACACGCTTCTCGGTAAAAAGCAAGCCGACTACATTAGTTTTTACCACGGACATATGGACAAGCGATGTCAGTCAAGTGAGCATGCTGAGTTTGACTGCGCAGTGGTTAGACGAAGATTTCAACTTGCACAAAACAACTTTGCACTCACAAGAACTTCCCGGATCACACACAGCAGACGCAATAAGCCAGGCTTTCGAGGGGATGTTGGAGACATGGCATATTGCTAAGGGTAAAGTGCACGTAGTTCTCAGAGACAATGCCAGAAATATGATAAAAGCATTGAGTCAGTGTGGGCTGTCTAGTCTTGGATGCATGGCACATACATTGCAGCTCGCTGTACACGAGGCTGTGCTGAGTCAAAGAAGTATTAGTGACTGCATTGCTATTGGAAGAAAAATGGTTGGACATTTTAAGCATTCCCAAGTGGCCACAAGAGCCCTGGTGGACCTGCAGACAAAACTTGGAATGAAACCTGCCCGGCTCCAGCAAGACGTATCCACTCGCTGGAACAGCACGTTTTATATGCTAAGAAGTCTGTTGCAGCAGAAAAGGGCATTGGCTGCATATGGAGTGGACCATTCATTGCCTACTTTGAACCCAATGCAATGGAGTCTCATTGAGAACATGCTGACTATTCTGGATCCATGTGAGCAGTTGACAAGGGACATCTGTAAAGCAACATCAACAACTGCAGATGTCATCCCAGCAGTACAGGCACTGAAGCGGCTCCTTCACAAGACTGTTGCCACAGACCATGGCGTTAAAACATCAAAAACCACCCTGCTGGAATCAATCAACACACGGTTTAACCATGTTGACGATGAGCCCTTGTACTTTCTGGCTACAATCCTTGACCCCAGATACAAGGATCGTTACTTCACATCTGCTACCAAACAACAAGCGAAGAAACTTGTGCTGGAGAAGATGAACACTCAACAACGACAACACACCCATGTGTTAACCGGTAAGAATTTGTATTTATTATTTTTTCAAAAATTGTGTCATTTGCTTGATTTTTTTTGTTTGTTTTGTTTATCTTTCTGAACAGATGAACCAGAAGCAGAAACTACTGAAAGTGGAAACAACTCTTTGCTGGATATGTATGCAGAAATTCTGGAAGAAAATACAGATTCAGAAGTGTACTCTGAAAGGGCACATTTGAGATGCAGGTAATTATATATTTTTTAAACCTCTGTTCAATTCACACTTGTGAGTGGATACAATTTAAGTAAAATTCACTAAAAGAAAAGTATTTTAATCTTACTAAAGTAGACATATCTGACATAATGATACACTGACATTGCTAAAGAATAAACTTTTTGTAAGTGAAATTGCGCATATAAAACAAAAGTTTATTTATTTGTGTTGTGTTATTGTTAGTTTCAGACCTATCTCTTTGAGGCCACACTTCCCCTGAGCTCCGAGGAACCTGCTGAAACACCTCTTGAATATTGGAGAACCAACAAAAACTCGATTCCCGGACTTGGCTGAACTTGCACGCAAGTACCTGTCTGCCCCCTGTACAAGTGTGGACAGCGAAAGGCTGTTTTCAGCTGCTGCGAATGTAATGGATGAAAAACGAAACAGGTTAACTTGTGAGAATGCTGAAAAGCTTTTGTTTATCAAGAAAAACCTAACACTAGTCCACCCAGAGTTAAAAAAAGACTGAAGAGTAGTTTGCTTTTTTGGGGGACATAATTTATTTAAATTTATTATGTTTTGGTTTGTTTTGACAAATGCACTTTATTGTTTTTAGTTTTTTGAGTGGTTAAACAGATTGACTTAAAGTGTCATTTTATCTTGTTCTGTGAATAAAAAGGTTGAGTTAACCTAAGCTCAGGGAGCTGTTTCCACATAATGCCAAATTGGTTAATGTTATGGTAAAGATTTACACTGTTTACTTGTATGCTTTTGTTCTGTAAGCAGCATCTCTGGACAGCTTGTTAAAAACTGATATTTGAGAAGTACACTGTTTACTTGTGATGCTTTTCTGTAAGCAGCATCTTCTGACAGCTTGTTTAAAAACTGATATTGAGAAGTACACTGTTTACTTGTGATGCTTTGTTCTGTAAGCAGCATCTACTGGGCAGCTTGTTTAAAAAACTGATATTTGAGAAGTAAAATATTGTCAGTTAGTGTTTACATGTTGATAATGCTGACTTTCAGCTGTTTATTGACATAAAGTACAAATAAATTCAGTTTTCTATACAGATTCAGCTTGTTAATTAATGTATAAGTATGTTTGTTTCATTATGCACAGGTTATGCAATTATCGGTTAAAACATTATCGGCTATCGACCTCTGAAAGGAGAAAATATCGGTTATCGTTATCGCTTGGAAAAATGCATATCGTGCATCACTAGTGCAAAGGGAACAGTGTAGGGCCAGAGGTGGGTCTTGCAGGTGTACAGTGCTGTAAAGTGAGACAAATTCGTGCTTCTGGGACTGAGCAGGGCTTAATGGGAGATCAGTTTCCAGAGTGATATTCCCACCCTTCCTGGATACTCTAAAGTTGAGCTTGTGAAATTTCAGAGCAATGACCCAACGCTTCTAGTTTCAGGCAGTTTTGGAACAAAAAGCAGAAACCAACCCGTATGAGAGGGAAGTTCTAGCAAAACCTGTGTTATCTTACTTCGTCAATGGGACAAGATTAAAGAGTTGGATGGGTTATTATATCGAGTTATTGATGACAATCATTTTGGCGAATGTCGACAGTTTTTTAGTGCCAGAATGTCTAAAGGAGCGGCTACTTGCTAGTGTACATGATGATATGGGCCATCAAGGGGTGGAAAGAACCCAGTGTCTATTGAAACAGAGATGTTTTTGGTCGGAATGTATGATGATGTGGAGGAATGGATTAAGAGGTGTCAAAAGATGTGTTCTTTCCAAAATGCCCCAGCCAAAATACATGCTCCCTTTAAGTCTTTCATGGCAACTACGTCCTCTGGAAGTCATTGCTGTTGATTTCACTGTCCTGGAACCTGCATCAGATGTAGGAGAATGTATTAGTAGTCACGGATGTTTTTACCAAGTCACACAGGCATTTCCAACCCGTGATCAAAAGCAGACATACAGCTAAGATTCTTCTGCGAGAGTGGTTCATGAAATATGGTGTGCCAGAGAGATTACATTCTGACCAGGGCAGAAACTTTGAGAGTGAAGTTGTGGCTGAGTTGTGCAAACTTTATGGGGTAAAAAAAACACGCACAACACCCCACCACCCTCAAGGAAACGCCCAGTGCGAAAGGTTCAACAGGACACTTCACGACCTTTTGCGTTCACTGTCTCCAGAAAAGAAACGCCGTTGGCCTGAGCATTTAACCGAGCTGGTGTATGCTTATAACGTAACCCCCCATTCTACCACTGGCTATTCACCCTACTACCTCTTGTTTGGGGTACAACCACGTCTGCCCATAGACGCTCTTTTAGGGCAAGAGTCAGAACCAATTAGAAGAGACTGGCTGACCGTACATCAGGAGCGCCTTAGTGAAGCACATTCCAAAGCAAAACAATATGCTGAGCAAAAGGCATTGGAACGGGTTGAGTTACACAGACCTAAAGTTTACTGCCCTCCAATTGCAGTAGGTCAGCTTGTCCTTTTGCGTCACAGACCTCTCGGCAGAAACAAAATTCAAGATGCTTGGAGCCCTGTCATTCACAGAGTGGTAGAGAACAAAGACACCACGTACACTGTAGTGCCAATCGAGGGAGGGCCAGTCAAAAGGGTTCATAGGGCCAACATTAGACTTTACACTGGCCTTATTCCGGTCCTTCAGGAACAAGGCGCCAAGAGCCCTATAGATATACTTGAATCTGTCCCCAAGTGCCAACCTACGGTTGACATGGAGCCTGACTATGTCATGGTGGAGATAACTGATTTACCTGAAGCAAGCCAAGAGGGGCCCGCGTTAGCAATTCAGAGTGGCGAAGACTCAGGGCAACTAGATCAAGACATGTCTGAATCAGGGAGCGAGAATGCTGCGTCTGCTCTAGAAAGTTTTTGGGAGTCTGACACTGAATGTGAGGTTGTGCAACCAATGCCCCCACCTCGTAGGACCCTCAGGGCATCTGCAGGCAAGCATTCTAACCCCCACCATATGCCTCGTTCCACGTGTAACACTGTTCTGTTAGTTCAGATGTGTTGTCCCAGTTGTTGACAAGTATGAGTGCTGTTCTCCAGGAACTGCGTCAACAGGGACGTTGACGATTTTAGCAGGGAGTGTGTAGCCCAGTGGGAAATTACAAGTTAGTATTCCGTCACACCACTAGAGGGCGCATTGTACACACTATGCTCTAGGCAAGCGAAGAGGAAGTTCGTTCTTTTTTCCACTGTCATGGACACAGGCTGTTGATTTGCACCGAGCAGGCGGCATCAAAATGAAGGGTAAATATGATAAAACAGACTTTTATATGCAAAATACGACTCAGTATAATCACTAAAGCATGATGGATGTTGGTTGTTGTTTTTTATAGCCGATTGTTCACGTTAGCTCGTGGATGGGTTCAGATTGAGCAAACGGACGGCGTGACTTGTGTGTATCAGAGTGGTGGCTACTCAAAGACTCTGTATGATACACCCGCCTGTTTGTTAGGTGATTATTTAATTTTCCTAATGTGTTATGGTTCATAGATTGTAATGTGTAAAGACTTTACTTTGGTGTTTTATCAGTTGAACTGGTCTGGGGTTTCAAGTCATCTGCCCTGTTCAATGGTGTATGCTACCACTGTCTGGTGTAACGGTGTTAACTGGCATTGTGAGTAAAAGTTCAAGTTCTAATATGTACTGTAAATGCCAATATGTTTCTGGTGACTATCCAGATTTGAGCCAAAGTTAATGTGGTATTTTATTTTTGTTACAGGAACCACTACAGTTATTTGTGCACTCAGATTTGTTTTATTGTGCTTTTGATTGTACTTTTATTCAAGGTTGATATTGTAGACCTTGAAAGCACTCCAATGTACTTTATTTACCATTTTACTCCAATTATTCATGCTGCTCTCTCTACAAATTACGGAGAGTAGTAAAGAAATAAAGAACCGTTTTGTAGCTTGGTGTCTTCAAGTTATTTGAATTTCACTAGCCTACATCTGTTTGGATCAGAAACGTGACGCTGTGCAGTTCCTCCTCCTCTCTCCTCGTCTCTTCAGTTTACTTTTTTATCATCACAGAGACATCAAATCTGACAGAAAAGTCTCAGGATGTTGTACAACACTGACAGCATTATTAATGTGACACTGATGAGCTGAAAATCATTTCTTTACAGACAGAGGTCAAGTGTAGAAACTTTATTATTCAGCTCTTTATTCATTGCACTGGTGATATCCTTGTCAATTCAAGGTGTGTGAGGGAAACAGGAGCATTTACACAGATGTATGTGGTTTTATTCAGTGCAACACGTGATCTCAGGTTGTCTGGCAGTTCTCGCGCTGGAGAAGTGCCCACGGTGCCTTTCAGATTTCTCCCCTCCCTCAGCGTCATCCGTCAACTCTCGTCCGCAGTCCAGACGGAGATTTTGCTGCTTAAACAAGCCTACTGTCACAGGCATATCCTGTTTTTTGTAGTCTTGTAGGTCTAGTTGTAATGGGTTACGGATTTCTACTAAAACCCACTTTTCTGTTATGTTTATACCATCTGATGGAATATTCGAATTATCAAAAAACAAAACTTTCGATTCACTAATCAATCTCCACTCTTCTACCCTTTGATGAACTTTTGGTAATGACAGACAGTGATGTAGGCAAAGTTTTAATCATAGAGTGTCTGACCATTCACTTCTCCGTAAGGTAGGAGCTCGTTGTAGAGCCGCTGCTCCTCCACCTCCAGAGAAGTCCGCTAAGGTGACTCAGGCATCTGTTCTCAATGGCTGTTGGACAAAACCCCGTTGAGGTGTTCAAATCAAATCAAATCAATTTAATTTTGTCTTTTATGAACATGTCCCACTAGGAAAAGGTCCTGGGATCCTTTGGAGGAACTGTGTGTCTGGGCTGAAGTTTTGCTTCTGATCACTGGCCCCTGATAAGCCGAAGATGATGAATGAACAGGTAGTATTTTGTAACATCTATCTTTATTAGGCTGGCGTTTTGTTTGACAAATGAAAATGTATCCTGCATTTAAAGGTCAAGAATACCATACCACAAATACAAGAACACCTTTTCCATGGAAAGATACAAGAAGAGGCCCTTCTCCTTCTCTAGGCCAAATAACAGTCCCTTATGTGACCATGCCAGGCTGCTCAAAGTGAAGGTAAAAATTTTTAATATTTATTTAGTGCAACAAAGAAATCTGACAAAGCCACAATTGTAGTCAAGTCTAACTTTGGTCATAAAGTTACACAGTGCATTAAATAAAAGATTAGATATGTCACTTTAAATCTGCAGATTAAACTAGATTTCACTTTTGCTGACAACTGTTACTTGTTTTAAAACCACAAAAAACTAGATGTTATAATTGTGCATATCCTCAAATTCAGCAGTAGGCCATAATCTTAAACTTCTATGGATTCTTCCACCTAGCTTGTTCTTACATATGTCCCTTTAGACTTCATTAAAATCTAGAAATACCCCCAAAAAGTTTTCAGCAGAGCACTGACATTTCTTTAAACAAATTCAGAGATTCGCCTTATGCATATTTCATCCTCTCAAAAATATATCAATACGTTTGGTAATGAGGCACGACTCCACTGGCATTACCTGTGCTCATCTTCTAAAGTGTAATCAATCAGAATGAAAAGCCATACTCCAAAGCGTGGAAATTTGAAGATTAATAGGCTAATTATACTCGGGAAGGGTTGGTCCAATCAGCTGCGGTTTGCAGATTCGGATCAGATCGGTGACGGGGCGGAACTGGGAGAGAGTGCCATGTATCAAGAGCTGTCACTGACTGTAAACCGCCTGCAGAAATAATCAAAACACCACGCAAAACTGCATCTTCCATTCTCAGCCATTTTACCATCACACATGTTAAAATGGCTGAGATGGCATGTTTTTTTAATTTTTATTTTCACGTTGTTGTTTTGTAAAAGAATAAACTTGACAGAAAAGAGTTAAAAGTGCCTCTTCATCCACAAAGCACTTTATGGGCCCTTAGCGGTTTGGCTAGTTCTGGAATTTGGCAAGATGTGCTAAAATCAATATTTAAAAATTACAATGTAGACAGTGGATTTCAACGGGACAAATCACTGGCAGCAAGTTCAGACCTTTGTGTCAATTAAATATTTTATAATTTAGGGCGCTTCAGCTATTTTGCCATAGGAAGTAAATGGAACGAGAAGGCACTATACTCTGAGTTTTTCTTTTTTTTTCCCCTTTATTTATTGTACACCAAGTGGAATACAATATAAAATATTACATGTTGCAATTTTACATTTGCAAACAAATAGTAGACAACATAAAACAAACAAACAAACAAATAAGGAACGGGGAAGGGAGAGGGAAATCTGTCTTGAACATGTGAATATTAATATATAGTAATGGTTTGTGATAATGTCAGATGTGATCAATGGTGGATTACCTGGGGCTGAGTTTTTCAACGTGAAAAGGACCTATTCAACATAAAGCAGGGAGTCTTCCGTTAGCATGCAAGTTGTTGTTGGCTTTATTGTGACAGAAAAACTACTTGCTCCTTCTGGAATTTGTAAAAAGCACTTGTCAATTCATAGTGAACAAATAATATTCTTGGAGTTAAGATGTATAATAGTTTGAAAGAAGATCAAAAAGACAATCAAAATCAGATAGACTTGCACAAAATTTTATGTTGAATAGAGCAATATGAATGTAGGGTTGTCAAAATGATCAAAAGTCTGATACTGAGAACATAGTCATTCCAGAGCATAGCAGTTTGGCTAAGACCTTTAGCTTTGTTACTGCTATAAGACCACATGGAAACACATAGAAAGAACTCTTCTGTCCGATCTATAAGATATTTTATTCTATTCTGTTCATCAACTTTGAAATGGCTCCAATTTTATCCAGTTTTAGTCCAGACATAGAGGGCAGTTGTACTTCATTTAGTCTTGGTTAGAGCCAATAAAGTACACTAAAGTACAATAAAGGTACACTACATGACTTTCTGGAGGTGAAAAGTCAACTGCATAATTCTGTAAAAATACTTAAACATACTTTCGTGACATTCTTGCTTAGGATGAGTTTTATGAAATGATGTAAGGAAAAATTATAAGGAGTGTGTGCAGCAACAAAGAAAATCAGGAGCCTGTTTTGGACTCGTTTTGATTGATTGGTGATTGTGCACATGTAAATCCATCCATAGACTAAACTGTTATATGAACACAACTTACTACTGTTCCTCGGGATGGATCCTGCTGCGTTTATAATTATTTGAATACTTTACAATGCATGGGCAAAATAATCTGTCATTTGTGCATAATTGTAGATGATACACTCTCAGATCACACAGTACTATCAGTGTGCCTTTGGGCAAGACAATCCAGGTCCCACGAATGACTGTTATTACAACACTACAGCTATATTTGAGTTTAGTATTTTCTATGAACATATTATGACATTCCATCGTTTGTGAAGAAACAATGAAGTGTATTTGTCTCCCTGAAAACATCTACCAATGCCAAGCAACTAATTCTCCCGCCTCTTTAATACAGCAGAAACAAGACTGACAGTCGCCAAGAATCATTATAACAAAGACATATAATCCACCAAAAACAAATACTGGTACTTGCTATGCTAATACCCTCCTCCACAATTAAAAATACAGGAGTGCTGCGCATGAACTGATTGCCCCTGAACAGACTGAAATAGTGACTCAGATCATCACAACAGTGCCTCTCGTATACAGGCAGATGTAAACAACTTTTCTTCCAGATCAGTGTGTGGTTGAAAATGCAAGAGAAAAGTAGACATTTTGTGTACAAGATTGATAGTTTGATACATAGATGTGTGTAACAAACTCACTTGGCAAAATGATGATTTCTACTACTATATATACTAACCCTAACCCTATAAAATTGATTAAAAGGTGGCATTTTGTGGACTTAAGAATATTTACAGTAAATACTATTGATCTAAAAGGACAATAATCATGTATGATTTGCTTTGATCTTGTTTTTTCATGTTGGAACTGTAACAAATATGTGTAATAAAGCACACATGACAGTCATGTGTTGCAGAGGTTTCAGTGCACTCGTGAATATAAGATTTTTACAAAGATGATAAAAGAACCACATTTCTAATCTGCACACGACAGGCTTTGGAGTTCATGCACAGCAAGTAAGCGATAATTCAGTCACTAAATTAGTTTTATGAATCATTTTTGCAGTAATCGATTAGTTGGATTGCCTAACTTGTTGCAGCCCTAAATCGTTTTTACATTTTCTACTCCCTGGATTTCCACCAGAGTGAGAACATAATGATTTATGGTTAATTAATTCATTAATCAGCGTGTGCCTGGAGGTATTGTCAGGTGTGCTGTGAAAAAGTGTTCAGTTTTGAGATAGCAAAATTCAACATGGCTTTGAAGTGAAGCTAAATACAGTTTAAACAAGCCAAATGCATTTCAAACAAAGCAGGCTGCAGGAAAAGCACTGGGAGCAGGTGAAAGGTGAGGGCAATCCACGCTGATGTTACATATAGTCTAGAAATGACACTGGCCTTTGCACTTACTCTCAGTTTGTGACTTATTTGACCTAAAAATTGCTAATTTGCTCAGTTTGCACAAAAGTTAAGGCTATAGTAGTCGGTCAAAAAATTCTTGGCTGACTAAAGAGATGTCCCATTGGTGGATTGGTTGACTAAAAAGGGCGTGGCAGAAGTTCTGATGTTAAAACAATAGTATGTACAGAATAATGAAGAGGAAATACTGTAATTGGGCTGCAACAAGTTAATCGCAACTAATCGATTATTGAGTCGTTCGTCAACTATTTTAGTAATCGAATAATTGTTAACTGGTCTTTATACGTGTTAATCCAAACATCCGTGAGCTGTGGAAAAGCGCCAGGTTTAATGTAAATGACAAGACAATTGTGTAAATTTAGTTTTTTTTTTTTGTTAAAACTAGTTTGCCTGAGCCTAGTGTTATAATACTAAATTTCAAACTCAATTTTAATACAACAAATCAAGTTGATTCTTGATGAAGCTTGATGGAACAATTGATCATTAAAAATGATTTCTTTACGTCAGATTTCTATGTAATAGATTAACACAAAATATGCAAATATATATTTTTTGTTTTAAGTTTGTTTTGATAAAAATATTCTAAAACGTATCTGGAAAAAAAAAAAATAATAATAATAATGCTTTTTTCATAAGTCATTAGCATGAGTATCTAGTTTGATACCAGTTTTAGTGTTGATTAGTATCAGACTTTCTGATACTTTTGACCACCCTAAAATCTACATCCTAAAGATGTCTTCAAGCAACGTTAACTAACAAATTTGGCAAAAATCTTGTATTAAACTTTTGCGTCATAAACAACTAATTGATTAATCGAAAGAATAATCACCCAACAAATCGATTACCAAAATAGTCTTTATTTGCAGCCCTACACTATTATTATCTTAAAAAGCAGGTTAGACAAGAATGTGGTCAAAAATCTTCGTCTAATTCACTTCTTTTTGTTGCTGTTGCAATTAAAATCTTTTAAATTAAAATACAAATGCAAATCGACAAATACAAATTTTAGTCGACTAAGACTTCATTTAACGATGATTTGACTAAACAAAGAATTATACCAACTAAAATTGGCAAAATACTAGGTCAGAAAAGTGTAGGCTCATACTTTTTAAACACCATATGTACAACTGGAAAAAAGATGGTTTTATATCTGCATACAGCCTAATTTACAATTTTAAGATGCCATGAATTTACTGAATAGAAACCAAAACAATCCAACTAAAAACATTACACATAGCAGTAAGAAGGTGTTGTACTATGATGTGTTTCCCAATAAGTGCTCTGCCACTCAAACAGGTCTGAAAAAGCCTACAGCCTACTGTATTCTTATGGATTAGGCTATATTTCCAGATGTTCTTCTCCGTTGCATCTCGTAAACACATCCTTCCCCATCTCCGCGCGCAGCTCTACCTGGGTGGCCACTGTCCGCCTGTCTCAGCAGGCTTTACGATTAATTAAAGCATTTCCAAAACAGCTGCGTCTGCCCCGCTCTCAGCCAATCCCGACGCGCGCTCCTGACGTCACGGTGAAGTCCAGCAGCGGTGCGCGTCAGGGTGAGTGTGGAGCAGGAGTCCCGCTCTGACCGCGCTGCTGGTGGGAGCTGTTCTTTCACCCACGAGCGTCTACTCCAACTTGTGCGAGAGGAGAAGAGACTTGTGCCCGGCGAGAGTGCGCGTGTCCCGGGTCACACACTACGTACCAGCGGCGCAGCGGGACACGGGATTCTCCTGCTGCTGCTGAGGAGCGAGGAGAAGAGAGGAGAGAGCTTTCTTTGACTGCTTCTTTTGGAAATATATTGATTATTTGGACAAACTCGCAACATGGGATTATGGATAAAGTTCATGCTGTTGTCCAGCTGCTTCTTCGGGGCAAGTGCAGACTTTGACGGCAGGTAAGACGCACGGACGTCGCTGCGTAAAGGATGCTTCTTTGGGCATGTTCATACACCGTTATTGGCTACTTTTATGTATTCTTGGCTTTGTTGTGAAAAGTGAAGCTTTGACTTGTCAGTTGTCTTTCTTGCGCTCCAGTGCGTAACGAGAACGCACGCTCTTTCTCCTCGTAATCCTTTCCAACTTTAGTGGAATCATCACTGTATTCTTGTCCGTCCGAGTGCAGCCTCCAGCGCAGATGCGTCTTGTTGTTCGAAAGTGATGTGACAGCACATTGCCCCGGTACCTCATGTTCAAACACGATCCGTGGAAGTATGCGCAGACAGAAGAGTGGAGACGTGCCAGAGCTCAGAAATGCACGTGTCTCAGATAGTCATCTCAGCCATGGAAAAGAAGCCAGAAGTCATTTAGATTTAATCTAGCCCGATGCACAGTAAATTTCACATGACGTGTCTGGGTTATACATTGTATTTCAGCTCTATTGTGCTGAGATGTGAGTGCACTAGCTGAGACGAAGCGCTGTGCCAAGTGCCTCCATCCAGAGCGGTGCCAAATATGTGCTGAGCCAGTGTTGAGATATGTTTTCCCACAAAGCTGGACCAAAGTTTCACTAGCATTCTCTGTTGTTTTAAAAGAGACACATTGTGTTCTTCCATGTTGCTATTGGGTAGTAAACAGTGACATTTTTAGATCAGTAATTTATGTTTTATTCATTCCAAAACACAACATTGATATAGAAACTGGTCCAGGACTGAAAGCCCTTCCTCTGCATTGTAAATTTTATATAAGCTGCAAATACATGACAATACTGAAATCTAGACTTTTTACTAGGAACTTTGAGTAATCATAAGAAAATTCAGACAAGTGGGTGGGGATAAGTGGTAGATGAAAACCACCTTTTTTCAGCTGCAAGACAATACACGATTACTCAAACATGCATGAATCAATCCAAATACAACTTTGAATAATGATGTTATAGCAGGATTAAAATGTATGTCCTCAACTTTTATATTTCTTTTGAGCTGTAGTCAATTAACAGTTGAGGCTGAAGTTGAAGTATTTTCTTTAGAATAAAATGAGCCTGAAGATTTCAGAGCATATTAAGACTTAAATCCACATTTTTTGCTTAAATTGTTTACTAGAGGTTTTGCTTTATTAATATTTTTGCATAAATTCTTGTTGTAATCTTTGTGTGCAGCTTGTTCGATGCACAGAAAAATATTTTGAGGCAACCCTTTTGCAACATGTTTTCTGTCAATTCTAGATCATTTCTTTAGTCAAATACAGCCATGCTTCTTATGTATAAAGTCAAACATAAGACAGACAACAAAAATGTATTTTAGATCGTTAAAGTGACATTAAATCAACTTTTTTTCTTAAATTTGGTTCATTTCACTGGTTAGGCGTGCTTTCTTGGTGGACCTATTTGACTTTATCAAGGTGTTTCTGCTTTGTTTTACATTTGCTCTAATTCAAGCCCAAATCTTTGACATGTTACTTACACCATTCACAAATTTGATCTTGTAAGCACTTAAAAATGTTTTGAAACAAGTCAAATATGCTACAAAAGTCAATTTGATCCAAAATCTGGTAAAAACTTCTAAAATAAAGATCTGTCAGATTCTAATACAAGACATGCAGATGATATTAACCACCAGCATTGTTATCAAAGAGGTTCAATGGACACAAACAAAAAACTTGAAGTTTACACTAATGGAATTTCAAGGTAAAGAATCTATAGGAATGATTAAGATCGGGTGGCTTTAATGGGAATCTTGCAAAGTGGCTGATAGCCTGCTGATCAATAATCCATGTTTACACAGATTTCCGATTAAGGCTGTGTCCCTGCGGAAAGGTCAGACACGCACAGAAAATCACTACTCTTACTCACTTGTTACACAAAATTGGTCACAGGGGATTGACAGTTTGCCTATAACCTTAAAACTATACTGTAAAGAATATTTAAAAAAGTATACATGACATAAAACAAAAGTGGAATGCGTTTTCATTAACCTTTCCATTATTTACAACCTTTTTGCCTGTCATTCCCTGCCAGGACCTAAAGCACAATCTCTCGTCGTGTTTAGACTTTTCCGTTGGGTGAACGTTTGAAGATTATTGGCTGTAATAGCGGCAGAGATGGGACGCTTGCATTTCAAAAGCGCCTGTTCATATACGGCCACCTGTTTGTCACTGTGTTTGAGGAGAACGCACATATCCTTCCCTCTGCTCTGCTGTCTGAGCTGTTCTAAAGCAATTCGGAGAAAGCTGTTTGGATAGGAAAGAGTTCAGGAATTCATTTGCTGACAACTTGTGTCTAAATGCTTTTTACTTCAATGTTTTCAACTTTCAAGTGTCATGATGGTAGCTGGAATGCATTGTATATAAAGTTTTGGTTAAGCTTTGTATCTAGAAAGTATCGTTGCTCAATTGAAAGGAAGAAGAGCTCGTGGAAATGGCTAATTAGAACAGTTATTAGCAACATGTCAAAGGATGTAGCATTAATTAGGGAACAAAGCAGAACAGAAGTGAAAAATAGAAAATTTCAGCTCCATGCAAGCTAATCTACTGATCTATTTTTAATGAATGATGATTATTCTGTATTATATATATATGCACAGAGAAATGCACAATATATTGCTACTCAATTGAACTTGCACTTTGATTAGACACCTTGAACAAAGGCCAAAGAGTGATGTTCTTTAACTCAGAGGATCCAGTGGTAGTGAATATAAATATGTTAATATGTGAGAGTCGTTAGAGCTCTGGTGTCAGACCAAGCCAACATCTGGGTGGAGTTTGGGTATTCTCCCCAGGTTGATGTGGTTTCTCTCTGGGTACTCTGGCTTCCTTCCACCTTCTAAAACATGCATGTATAGGTCAGTTCACTGTAAATTTTCTTAAGAGAATAAATGAGATAATGAATGATTGTTTCTATGTGTTACCTCTGTGACGAGTTGGCCACTGTCCGTTACCTAAAGTCACTTGGATAGATTTCAGTCATCCACCACCCTAAATTACGTGGTGGTAAATGAATGAATCATTGACTAAAAATGCTAGATTATGCCTAAGAAATGCACCACTTGTGAATAAGAAAACAACTTAAGATCAGTTTTGCCCCAGCACAAATGTTGTCACAGTACAGTAGTTTGGTGAAAATGAGTTGATACTCATGTACTGTCTAGTGTGCACATTAGCAGAGTGGTTAGAGTTCTGGCTTCCCAATAAGGAGATTGTGGGTTCGACTCCCGGGTCAGACCGTATCAACATCTCACGATCTCTCTGGGTGGAGTTTGCATGTTCTTCCCATGTCACCATGAGTTTTCTCCAGGTACTCTGGTTTTCTTCCAAATCCAAAAACATGCATGTTTCAGTTAATTGGCCATCACTGTAAATTTCCCTTGTGAATGAATGAGAGAGCGAATGTTTAACCCTACAACAAGTTGGCCACTGTCCAGGGTGTTCCCCGCCTAAGGCCCAAAGTCACTTGGACAGGGTCCAACGCCCTGTGACCCCTGATGGGAACAAGTGGTAGAAAATGAAAAAAGTACTGTCTATGTCTAATTTCAGAAACCAGGAAGCTTGTGTATGTTTTTAGCATTTGGCTAAACAGAACGGAATTCTGACTTTTTAAACTGGTGAAAAAATGCTTCAGAACATTTTGTGGTGAATAATTCAGAGGCTCAGAATGTCCAGATACTGGTTACCTGACAATGTTTGACATCTTTCAAATGCAGTAATGATGTCGATTCCTATTTGCTGGCCATTAGACTTATGACTGTATTATCACGTTGTAGGAGCCTAAATTCGGTTCTGTGGTGCAATGAATCCAGACAATCACTGCGTTAGTGAAACGAATGTAAAACTAATGAGCTAGAAACATGTGAATTGATTCAAATAAATAATAATTAAGCTATTTATGTAATAAAATTACATACATCAGTTTGTTTTACAGTTTAAGATGCCAAATTTAACCATACATTTGTCAAAGCTCTGTGTCCTAAAATTACAAAGTTTGTTGTTTTATGTAAAGTATTTTTTCTGCCTAACACCAGCTCATGTTATTATGTGGGTTGCAAATGAAAAAGGTTGAGAAGAACCAGTGATTTCAAATGTTCTTGTTTATACAACAGCCTTGTACCTCTTCAAACATCTTGTAGCCGCCGTCTTCTTTCTGCTCTCAAATACGCTTCTGTCTCTCACAATGCATATGAACTGATTTAGTTTTATTTAGTCATTCATCAAATTTCAATCATAATACAATTTTTTTTTCAAATTCATTTTGCTTAAAATTGCAGAGCCCTCGGCACAACAAAGAAGTGGCCCACAAGGATGTGCACTGAAATCCAAGGCAGCTCTATCACAAGATGAACTGAATGAACTGAATTGGATGCACCAGCACAACCTTTGATGATTCTAATGGGATTTCTTTCCAGATAACCTTTTGTTCCATTTATTATTCTTAAATCGAGCTGGGCTTTCTGGGAAAATAATAGATCACAATTTTTCTCTTTTTGATTGATCTATTTTCTTCCCTTTTTTTTTTAACAGCTGCTGGAACTTCAGTTGTAGAATAGTGTCAGAATAACTACTGTATTTATTTTTCATTGAACCTTACTGACGTCTTACTGTACACGCTTGGTAGAAAAAATATCCTCGTACTCATGTTACTGCCTCATGATTAACTGATAAACCCGACGATTATAATGTGCCTTCTATTATTTAGATTATTAGAATTATGCTCTAAGATTTTTTTGGGGGGCACAGCCTTATTTTCAATATTGTTTGACCATCCATTAAAGTCTGTTGACCGATATTGACCAAATTGAACAGTAAGGGCTAGAATAATCCATACCTGACCATGTCCAACCCAAAATGCACCCAAAAATTCTGAAATTACACACAATAGGTTCACTCCAAAAACTCCAATACCACACTTCTGCTGATGTCTGTTTTACATGAAGGAAATCACTGAAAGATATGCAAGAACAATTTACTTTTCAAACATATACACATATTCAATATAGTTTCATCAATGTGACATTTCATTTCCAACATGAAATCATAGGAAATATGCAATTCAAATTTTCATGTTCACATAATCAGTTCAATTTACAACACTGTAGTTTGTTTTTAAAGTGGTTGCTTGTTTTTGAGCTGACACATTTCAATAGGAATACAGCTCTAATTAGAAAAGTTCTGCAGAAGTAGAGCTAGCAAAATATTGCATTTTTAAACATTATTGTAAATGTTGGTTTGAAGATGTAAAAACTGAATAGAGCATCTTGTTTATAGTTAAAAAAAAGCTTCAAAAAGATCAGTTTAAAAATACAAATAAAAAATTGTATTGTAAATGCTCAAGTAACTATAGAATGTCATTATTATTTATTTTGATTTTTTTTTATTACAGATTTTGTCTTAAGTCATTTAGTCAATTATTAACTCAGTCCGACCAAAATAGGTCGTTCAGGCTATTTTACTGAATGAATAATTTAATAGTTTATTTCTTTAGCACATTTACACAGACAGATGTCTTCCAAAGTGCTTCACACAGTAACTCTTCCTTCTCACTCAATAATGGCAAGCAGCCCTGGAGCAGCTCAGCAGAGGCGATTCACCTGAACACCTGACGCCTCAACCTCCGACCAACATCAAGTGTTACCTCACCTGCATTTTGGTGGGGAAACCTTATACTCGGAGGAAACCACCCAGACACGGGGAACAATATGCAAACTCCACACGAAAAGACCAGGGCCATATGGGAGTTGAACCCGCGACCTTCCTACTGTGAGGCAAGAGCGCTTTCTACTCTTCCACCGTGCCTCCACTTGATCAGTAAAGCATGTTTTTAGTCAGTCATATAGCTACAATAATCAAACTAACGTGTTAAAAGACGTCTTCCAGTTGGACTAACATAATATTGTCTGAACAAGTCTCCGAAGAAAATGCAGATATACAACAAAACATCAAAAAGGTATTTTCATACTAACAAAAGCTACAACAACATAAAATAACTACGAATTTTGGTTAAAGCCGTGTCTTTGGGTTTAACAAGTTTATGCTTCAAGTTTCTAAAATAGTTTAGATTAGTCCTGGGGCTTGAGGGAGGTTAATGTTTACCCATTAAACCCAAAAATCGCCATGTGGCTTCAAGATGCCCTAAAATGATACATTTTTGCTCGACTATCAAACGATTATCATTCTTTGAGACACTGCTGAATACACTTTCAACCAGATTATAGGGCTGGGATTAAGTTTGAGAAAGATAAGTTACTCTTTCATTGTCTCTTGGGAGAAATTTGTCTTGGAATAGTCCTTTAGCACAAACAATGTAAATGCAAACAGCAGCACTGCAAGACAGAGACCAAAAAAGCACAAGTTACATTGTGGTTAGGCGGAGCGATATTGAGAAAAATGGATATCTTGATCATTTTTTCCCATATATCGATTATGGATTCAGGTCAGTCCAGCCGGAAATTTAGCTTAATGATCAGACAAATAGGGTGGCGGTTTTGCTATAAATAATATACTCTATCCAATTTTTACATACAGTATCTTCAAACCAACATTCACTATACTGTCTGATAGATTGCCCAGCTCTAATCGTGGAAATTAAAGGCTTCCCAATAATATTTACAAATGGATTAGAATATTTTTTTGTAATCCAGATAATGATTAGTCTGTTTTAAGCTGATTAAAACTATATCTAATTAGTAAGACATAGCCTTACTATATTTCTCACTATCTTCAGCATTGTGTGTGTTTTTTTTTTCTTCTCACACTAGAGAACAATTTAATTTCCTCTTTTTGCCATAGGTAACATTACATTAATACAGATTGCAGGCTTCATGAGTTCTTTAATTCTCGCATTGGCTTTGTGTATTCTCATTTCCTCCCACATACAGCAGCCGCAGCAGCATATTGTACATTATTAACATCCCTGCTGATGGAGAGCCCTGTCACCGCGGTCATAATTTGCCAATTTTTATGGGCATAAACTAGCCCGAGCCCGAGTGTGTGTGTGTGCCCTTCAATATTAATTCATTGAGAGAATATCCCCTGGGACCTGAGCTAAAAACCCATTCATTACCTTGGCCCGGCTCACTCGCGGCACTTTAGAAAGCGCCGCTAACAGGCTTATCCATCCAGCCTAATCGAAAGGATCATTTGATTTTCCCATCGCAAAAGTCTTGATGGCGAATCCATACTGCAAACAAACGTTATTAAGGAATGCAATAAGACAGCAAAATATGACTGAACGTTTCTCTCGCTAATTTGCATTGGGGGAAGAAAACAGATCTGTGCTGAAGTAAATCAGATATCTGTAGATCGGGCTGATATTTGCACTTTAATGCATTGGCCATTAGGACTTGGCCATATCATACCATTAATGATACAGTCTATTGCTTTCAAGGCATTAGTGACAGTGAAGGCTCCGCAGAGGCTAAAATCACTGAGATTGACTGACAAAAGAAGAGGCAGCAAAACATACAGTATAATACTCACTCGAATACTATAACCTTCAGCAAATGAATTCTAGATACCAGTGCCGGGTCAGTTTTGCCTCAAATCTTCAATAACATGTACTGTTTTTGCTAATTTTATTTTTTAGATATTGTGATGTAAATGTTTGTCCATGAGGCCTTGATCTAGTGGACATTTAACGGCTGCACCATTTTCAAAAACCTAAAAAAAAACAAATAAATGTTTTATTTGTAGGACATCACTAGTTTCACATGCACAGATCGTTTTGTCCACTACTATAATACTGTATCAGCGTGAAGCCGTTTTACCATCCTCTCGTTTTAAGACTTATATTTTGTCTAGTGTTTTATGAAATTGCACTGTGCCCTGACAAATACAAACACACCTCACCTGTGTTTGTGTAAACTTCCCCAGGTGCTCTGGTTTTCCCTCATCCTCTAACCTGGCTCTACCAGATGGATTTTGCAGTATTTGTGTTTTTCACTAAATCTTGAGAATCCATCTCCAGTGACCCCCACGTACGATTAAAGACGGCCACACTTAGCCCGACCAATCACAACGCAGCAGCCTATCTATTACATTTTACCATTGTGATGACAACAAACATGATTGTGCTGACGGATGTATTTTGGCTGATTTTGTCAGAATAACTGACTATTTTGACTGTTAAAACTTGCACACAGACAGAGAAGATGTGCACATTTTGGATGGAAAAGAAGTTTAGGCTTTTCTCTTGACTGTATTAAATGAAAAACATGACTTCTCCGCTACTTTCAGGATCAGATGCTTTGACCAGTCAGATTCAGGTTTGTTAGTTTTTTTGTTTTTTATTCTCGACAGCTTTTAGCTGCAGTCATTCAAGAAACGGGTTAGTCATCCCCTCCCCTTCTTCCGAAACTTCAGATAAAGCGATTCTTATTACAATGGGATTGTTTCAATCAAGGTAAAAAAAACAACAACTTATTTTAAAAGAACAGCAGATTAGATATTACTTTCTGTATGGTCTGAGGGGAACAATCTATACTGCCTAAATGCTTAGCTTACAGTAGTGCAATCAAAGTTATTTGTATAAAAAGTCTAGAAATGCTGAGAAATTATCTGACTAAAACAATATAACTTTTTTTCCCCTCAAGAGCAACACATTTCCTGACAATATTTTGACAGAATGTTCAATACTTTGTACTGTAACACTTTTACTTTCATTAAAGACAATTTGTTCATTAAAATATATAGATAAAATAACTAACTTTGCCTCATGCCGCACAGATACAATATATTGTTAAAGTATTTGTGGGGAGATTAATTTGTAGTCTGTCTATGTCTAATATTGCTGTTTGTCCAGTGTTTATCATATATAAAAAGTAAAAATGTAAATATTTTTGTTTACATTATAAGACAGCAGAAATCTGCAAAAGCGCTTTTAAGTACCAAAATAGAGTTTTCTTCCATCACTGCTAAATTATTAAACCCGACACATACCAGGCCCCTGTGGTCATAATTGTAATCCCAAATGTGGAAGGCTGCCAGATTATGTTGCTGTTGTCACATTTGAAGGTGGGACAGAGTAAAAACATGACTTAAGTTGATGGGAAGCTTTGAAGACAATGTCCTAAGACTTTAAACTGTGATGGGTGGATTTGTATGAAAGAGAACACTCACAGAATACATGATAGGTTATAGAAAGAAAGAAAGAGTGAGTGGAAAGAGCAACACAAGGAGAGGAACTTAATAGAGCTGTAGCTGTGAAGGCTTTTTTGACTGAATACTAGATCATTCAAACATGCATGAATCAATCCAAACACCACTTTGAGTAAACTAATGATGAGGGGACACTGTTAGAATACAAACTCAGAAAAGTGGATTTAACAGAATATATCCACTTTAACCAAATGATTTAGCAAAGAAAGTTAAAAAGGAGGAGGACAAGATTTGTTGTCTCTGCTCAGCTCACATTGTCTTCTTTGCTTCACTGACTCTCTGTTCCTTCGCCTGTTTACATTTGACGTGCTTATTGTGACGAATGGGTTGATGGATATGACATGAGCGTTCAGTCTCAAGTCACATTGTAAAAGATGTGATTATTTCTATATATTCACTCTGCCATGGGGAAAAAAAAACACTGATGCAGGTCACATATGGGCAAAAAAAAAAAATCAAACTGACTTGCAGCATGAACGCAATCTAAAGACCAAAAAAAAAAAAAAAAAAGTATTATTTTGAAAAATTATTACCAGCAAAAAGCAGATGGTTGCCAGATCTCACAGCAATATAAAACATTGACTGTTTTTGCTGAGCTGTCTCTGCTGAGCACTGTAAATAGTTACGCGCACAGCTGGTCGCCATTTGCATATTGCTAACTTTTTTCTCAAGCCTTTGTCATTTAAAAGTAGTTATTTATTGAACCAACTTTTTTAATTGTCTTCCCTTGTAATGCTAGTAAAACTTTTCTGGCACTTAAGCAAGATTTGGACTTGGTTGTTACAAGGTGTTTAACTTGAAAACCAAATTTTTTGCAAAAATCTGATTTAATTCACCCCTCTTTATGCCAGCAGTTTTGCACAAAAAGAAGATATTACACATTGAATGCGATCAACAGAAATTGTAACATGTTCTCATGCAGGGCGTTTACATGGAGGCCAGGAAAACCGGATAACTAGCCTAGTCTGATTTAAACCAGTTTTCCACAGTGCATGTAAACCTGGGCAGACCTGTTGAGGAGCTGTAAACCGGTTTTCGGAAAACCAGTTGGCGCACGTGGTCCCGACCGATTGTAGTCTGATTTCAGACTCATGTAAACAATCGGTCTGCAGCTGGATAAATGTGACTGAGCATGCTCACAACTCCTGTCCACTCCACATTCCAACAATAAAGTGAACATTTTTACAACAGAAAAGCGCCTGCACAATGTGAAACACACAGCCACCTATTTAACTACATGTTTAACACAGTTCTACATCTTTAACACAGATCTAAATGTTTAAAACAGTCCCACTTGTCCCAGAAAGATCAGTGTGTAATTTTACACACAATATTACAAATACTTACTAATAGTAAACAATATTTAAGTAAATCATCATAACACAGTCTGAATCTTGCCGTATTGAATCTGACACAGCAGGACCAGTCTCTCCAGGGTAATCGGTTTACTCTGTCTCATGTAAACAGGAGCAAAACTGGTCCAACCGGTTTGAGGGAAAAACCAAATGGAGTCCGGTTTTCTAGCCTAGTCTGATTTCCCTGATCATCAAACGCACTAATGGATTGCGTATCTATACCACGCCATGACAAATTGTGTGTCACAATGAAAGAGATGCTTGAACCAGATTTTAGGAGGAAACCAGAGCACCCGTAGGAGTTGACGCAGACACGGAGAGGACATACAAACTTCACAAGGGTCGCCCGAGAGTCAGACACAAGACAGAGAGCTAACCGTGTCAAAATACATCCACCATGAAGCATGCATGAAATATACACGCAAAAAACGACACAATATTTCAAATTGCGTGGTATAGACACCCATTTGTGAAACCAGGCTGGAAATTAACAAACAGAAAATTTTAAGATTTCAAAAATTTGCTTTTTATGTCATAGCCAGAGAATTTTGCTTACATGTGCTTTTTAGTAGTAAACATATGAAACACAAAAATGATCTAAAACGGCTTAGAAATAGAAACAGGTCTATTGAGTTTTTTTTTAATCTGCAGAACTGACAAACTTTGCCTCTTTATAGTTTTTTAAGAGGCGGGACCTCTTCATTGCAAAATGTAACTATACAAGCAGTAATGTTTACTTTACTTGTATTCATTGTTGGAAAGTGGATACGAGTAAGATGAAATGTGACATTTTTTAACTCTATTAGTTTAATTGCAAGTAAATGCAGATGTGGGCAGGGATAGGTGGTTGGTGAAAACAGATTATTTTTAAACACTGGAGCATCACATGAATCAATCGAAATACAACTTTGAGTAATCTAATGATGATGGTAAAATTACAAATGGTGGATGTTCCCTTTTAAATAAATAAAAAAAGCACTATTTTTCTCATATGTAACTTGATAAAGGTTAGTCTGTAAGTCCAAACAAGACCAAATATTTAATTTTCATATTAGGCTCTAAACACAAATATTCTAATGTATCTTTTTTTTTTTCTGTTAACACCTTCCCAAACCCTCCCCCCATCATTTTTCCATGAAGACAACAAACACTTCCAAACATCATCCAAACATTGTCAACATCCCCCATTAAGCCCGGCGTTTCATTCCGTTACATCATACGCCTGTTGTTAATTCGCTCCGCCGCCTCTTTCAAAGCCTTCCCACTTAATGCTTAAAACGCCATTATCTGTCTCGACTCGCATTTTAGCCTGGATGTTTGTCAATAACGGCCTCATGCTAAGTGCTAATGCGACGGCGGCGAGTATAGCGTGCGGGGTAACGTGCAGCATGCTTCAGCTGTGCAAAAGCAAGTCCGTGCAAGTCAATCCATTTATCTGGGAGCCGGCGAGGAGAATCCATTCCACACGTGATTGTCATGCCTAAGTATTGATTCCAGTGTGGATTAGCCCGCAGACGCTGTTAGCCTTGAATGAGCTCCTGCTTTATGGGCCTTGTTATTGTCTGTTTGTTGTGAGTGATGAGCAGAGGCCAACAGAGCCGCTCTATATGTATGGCATTCCTGTATGGACAATGAATTTCAATGAGCTGTCATGTTCGGACATAAGTGTCTTTTCGGGTGTATTGACGCTTGTTAATCACTTGAGTGTAGCTTATTCGCTCTATATGCTAAAGCACATCAGCTCTTCATGTAAATGTTGTGATGTGATGTTCTGGATATGGTTATCAGGGCTGGGAGATTTAAAAATAATATGTTTGGAATCTTTGTGACGAAGCAAATTTCAATGTAGGACTGGGTAATATGTGATAAAAATCTGGATATCTGCTTTTGATATTGTCATCCAGTATGGGGAATGAATTTTGCATTTTTCAATTGATTTGTTAAATGTATTATTTATATAATGTCTTTGCATGTTTCATGTCTAAATTGTGTTATTAAGAAAAACATATATGGCAAAATCCACACTTGTTTTGCAGCAATCACATGTTCTAATTATTGATTTTTTTAACTTTTTATTAGGCTGAGTTGCTTGTTTCTCTCTGAAAATCTGGCAACACTGGTCAGATTTCGACACCTGGATTGAACTATTGATAGTGAATTGTGTTTACCTCAACACAATACAAAAATAAACGGTATGGAATAGTGATAAAATCGAAATCGTGATCTGGCTTAATTGATCTGGCTCTGGATTAATTTTTGTGCCACATCGTCCAGCCTTATTTCAATGTAACTTATTGTAGAAGATTTCCTTCTAACAATATCTCATAAGTGTGTGTCTAAGCTTGTTTCTTGAACTTGAAAAGTAGCTCCCAGGTACATGCACACTGAAGCAAAGAAGTAGTTTTTTAATCTAGCTCTCTCTTACCTCAGCACAAGCATAGCCATAAGAGTGCTGCTTTTGACATGAGTTTTAAAGGTGGGGTGCTTGATGTACTTTGTCTTTTCTATCAAAAGTATATCGCATAACGGCAGATTGTGACAAAATCGGATCACTGTGTAAGTTTAAATCAGAAATAAAGGTATTTTATTCTCTTTCAGAGTCAAATGCAGCCTCTAATGGCTGTGTTTGAGTGGTCACCTCAGTCTCATTTTGCTGTCTGTAAAATGTATTTTTAAGATTTATTGCAAGAAAAAATAATTAATATGGCTTTTACTTAGTGCTGAAGGATTTGTGGGAGTTAGGAACTTGTTGAACCTTGCTTCAGGTTTTGTGGTAAGGGATACTCCACCTTTGACTTATAATGAGTGAGTTTGTTCTAGGGTTGAGCAAAATGATAAAAGAAGAATCGAGAACCTATCAGTGACAAGCTCCCATTTTGGCGAAGTCATCAGATTGTGATTCATTATTTTTTCCCCTGTTAAATTAAATTGTGTCCTCTCTGAGCAATTGACTGTTTTGGCACAAGGTTAAGGTTGTGTTTATTAGGACAATGTACAGTTACATGTCAGAGATGCTTGTACCAATCATGTCTAACCTTTTGTTGGTAAATTAACAATATGATAAAGCCTTTGAGATGACTGTTGATTTTTATTTTGTGCTTTGCAAACATAAAAATAATTGCTTGAATAAATTTTCTGGAGAAGCACAATTTTCTTCGGAAAATAAACTGTTAGTGTGCTTTGACTCCAAAAAAAATTCATTCATTCATGATCTATCGTTTGTTGTTTAGAGTGGCTTGTTATTTGAGCCTATCCCAGTGACTTTGGGTCTTAGGCAGGGATAGTGCACCAACTCATGAGAACTCACATGCAATATAACATACAATCTCTACTTTAAAAGACTGTGAGATGTTGACGATCCTGAATTTGAACCCACAATCTCCTCATTAGAAAACCAGAGCTATATAATGCACCCCACTCCTACTTTCAGATGCCCTTAAAATATGTCACAGAAATTCTTTCAGGGAATTCATAACACAAAACAGACTCCTTTCTTAGTCAGCATGTCGGCAAAACAAAGCTTGAGGTTAGAGGTTGAGCAGCAGGAAGTCCAGAAACACCACAGATGTTTATAGATGTGAAATAGAACATGTTTTCAAGTAGAGGATACCGAAGATTCAGTTGTTTTTGGTAGAAGAGACAATTCACAATCCTAATAATCACCTTGAGGCTGATTTTCATATCTAAATTTACACTTGGTAAATCATCATTTCACTTTTTCTCTCTTTTTTTTTTCAGAAAGGTGTCAGGCTGCATGCACTAAGACTAATAATTACCTGCTCGACTTCCTTCAAGGCTTAGTTCAATTTGGGATCATTATTCAGTCCCCCCCGGGTAATAAGTACAGGTATTACATTCTCAAACCATTTAATTCTGCCAGCCAAGCATCACCGGAGACGAAACGTGTCTGGAGACGAGCGGGAAAAAAAAATCATCTCGTGTTGAAATCTCGAAATAGATTTGGCGTGGCTCGTAGTGTTGACGGAATGACAAGATGCACAGATTTGAGTTGGATGTAGTAGTTCCCGTGTTGCGTTGTGGTGAGGAAATTGGATACGAGTGAATGAAGTGGCCACGGGGAAACAGGAGAACATGTCTGAGCGTTCTCCAGTGGGTTTTTATGGAGCAGGGGAGGATTTGATTCAATAATCCAAAGACTTGTGGCACCTCAGGAGAGTCTTCTAATTCACTCTGCCAATAATGTTTCACCAGTTTGTAGCATGTGTAAATCAGATTAAGTGGAGTAACATTTTGCTTCCTTTTTTGTAGATGCATATTTTAGGCTGTGTTGAAAAAAAATGTCTGTATAAGTTAGAATTTTGTGTGGAATTTTAACAGAAGTGTCACCTGATAGAACTAAACTGGTGACAATTATTAGACCTGCAATAGTTTCAGTTTGTGATTTTGCTTTTCCACATTCAACATGCAAGTGTGAAAACGGTGCTTTTTCTGTCCTGATCTCGATATTTGGCTTTAAATATCTGCGAATACAGAATAATGATCAGTACTAGTGTAGAGCTTGGTCATATAATGTATAACTGTAATATTTTTGGGAAAAACAAATGAAAAAGAGTCAAATATGACTAATTGATGCTAAAACTGGGATCGAAATTCAATACTCAGTTGAACAGATATCAATACACAATTGTATTTTTTGTTGAAAATGTCAGTCTCTGGTAAAAAAAAAAATCTTGACTCGAAAACAGCATTTTAATCTTGAAATATCAAATTGAGAGTCAAGTTTGTTTCTTTGTTTGAAATGTTTGTATCGTGACCATACATCATGATAGAAATGGTTCGAGCAATAAATCCTGAAAAAAGCTTGTCTTATCATGACCAATTAAAGGCCCAGCCAATATCATGGAGCGAAAGTTGATACACAAAGTTTTAAAAAGATTGGCATCGATGTTTGATCCCAATATCAGATCGGTGCAGAGAAGTTTGATCAGTCTCCAGATTTCTCTCTTGTCCAGTCAACTGACCAGTTGCCAGAACATGACATTGATAATGCTTTACTTTAAACACCTCTGATGCAGGAAAAAAACATTTTAGTTTTTGTGTGAGACTTTATACACCACCAGTTTATTAAGTTTAGTTTAGTTTGTTCAACTCCTTGTTTGCTTTTGCTTTCAAACAAAACAAACATGGCAACTTATGAGTATAAAAGAAAATTAAAGAAATATCACAAGGGATTAAAAAACATTGCAGATTGAGTGAAGCCATCTCTTTTGATGTGAGGCGAGAGTATTTTAGATTGTGGATTTGATTGGAGATGCGACGGAGGGAGAGGTGACCAAACCACTTTAATTGAGAAGAATCTCATGTGTACACAAAATAAGCCTCCATCTTAGTGCTGCATGTTGTGATAGCAATTACAGAAATTCTAATGTTGAAATGGCAACAATGAAAAAAGTAATATACCCTGACAAAAAGTCCACATTGATTTCCTTATCCTTAACTTTGCAAATGAGACCAGAACATTGACAAGGTTTCTCTGTTGAGATTTACATCGACAAGTTAATTGGATCTGATCAGTGCACTTTTTTATTGAACTCTGCACACAGTTTGAACATTCTATTCCAAACAATATAACTCCTATGCATTCCCCGCTGTATTTCAAAGCCCATGAGGAAGTGGACACAGTCTGAAAGCGAGCTGAGGACGGTCATAAATAGCGCGCTGGCAGAATTACAGACGTGTGCTGGCTGTGTCTCTGTGCGTGTAGCTGGAGCTGGAGCCAGGCCCGACTGACTGAGGTGGGTGGCAAGGTGCACAGTGGGAACACACCGACTGTATTAGCAACACATTCCAAACTTGTTGGTAGGTTGGAGAAAAGGGGGGTTGCCAGCAGTGTAGTGTAAGGTGTGAAGTCGCAGGATTTCACGGAGATGGATTGTAGCTTTTGGTGCAGTTCCAGTGCTTCTCAGAGGTCGGATCTTCTTGGTTCCAACCAGTACAGTCCTGCTGGAATATCCCTCCAACGCCTACTCATAAACTCTGAGAAAATTTTAAACCACAAGTTAAAAATCTAATCTGGTGAAAAAAATCTTCAACATTATGATATGTTGGTTTATTAGTTTGTCTCTACAGTTCACTGACCTTTGTAAACCTGCTGAAGTTCTGCTGTTATTAACACTTATCTATGCCACAGTGCTAATGTTGCTTTAATATAAGCTAAGCATGTTTATATGTAGAATTACACCTTGTGTATACTGACTTATCACAATGATTTTTTTTTTCCACATCAAAAATTTAGCGCGAGTTTTGTTTGTGGAGATACTTTTTTTCCCCCTCTCAGCCTCAGAAAACATGTTGTGAATTTCTCAGATCTGTGATGTCATGAATGGATCTTGAGGGTCAAAATTGCTTTAAGCATTTATGCAGGTTTAGCATATCGGCAAGATTGGTTTGTTTATTTTTCTAATGCAAATTCTTTGCAGCCTGCAGATGAAGCTTAACAAATTTTATGGAACACATGATGTTGTTATGCTTAGGATATTATGATCTCAAGAGCATGTTTACAAGACAAGAACAATGCACATCATACATTCGTCATTGAATGAATGATTTATTTATATGGCACATTTACTCAGTCTTCCAAAGTGCTTCACACAGTAACCCCCTCCCCACTCAGTGATGGCAAGCAACCCTGGGACAGGCACACAGTTACTTGATTACATAATTGTTGTAAACATATTTCAACTTAATTGTTTCTAAGCGTATTTTCAACTTGATCATTGAAAACACAAAGTCAGAGAAATCATCACTGCGAGGCCCAACTTCTGACCTCCAAGGACGACTGCATTAGTATTGATTCATAACATCATTTCACATTTTGTTCATTACAACTACATTATTGATTTAAAATGACTTGATATTCACCTTTCTCTTTCCTTGAGTTCTGCCATCAGATGTAATTCCCTTCAAGTTGTACGACTTCGGACTGGTGCATTGTTGACTTGTTGATGCACATAAAGAGTAAACACACCTACTTTATGTGCGGTAATATTTTAGCAGCAGTACTTTTCTCTCACTCTCCACTTGCACAGACTGAATTCCAGCTCTACTAAAAATGCCACAAAACAGCAGCTTTCACTGCAAATTTCATGTGCTCTTACTGATATGTCACTGTAACAAACTGAATTGTGTATTTTTTAATCTGCTTTTTAGAACCTACTTGCATCACTTGTGACAATGAATAATTACACTAAAGTGGGCGAGGAACAAAGCCAACAAGAACAGCATTAGTCCACTTTTTAGTTTAGGTAATTAGTTGCAATTATAAACTCAGTTTAGGTGTTAGGTGACATTATTGTATTTAACCCTTTAGGCACTAAGGTTGTTCATTTGAATTGCAAATCAGTAGTTACAGAAACTGCTGTGTTTTATTGGAATTTACCTCTGATAAACGATCAAAACAAAAAAGTTTGAAGTGTTGGGTTGTTTTGTCATGAATCACTGAGCAGAACTTATCTTTGAAGATCTTTGGTCAAATGCAGCCCTTCTAGTTTTTTATACAAGAACAAAATGTACATGCTAGATTTACAGAAAACATAACGAGCACTGTTTTGCTTCATCTGATAAACTCAAAGATTAAAACAGCCATGAACTGGGATGCTTTCAGCTTCCAAGAATTGTGCACAGACCCTTGCAACATGCTCACATGGCATGTTGGATGCCTGGACGTATACGACAGCGTGTTCCAGTTCTGCCCATGTCCAGCAACATCACACATCCATTGAACTGGAGTGGACTAACATTCCACAGGCCACAATCCACAACCTGAGCTACTCTGTGTGAAGATGTTGCACTCCATGAGGCAAATAGCGCTCACACCAGATTCTAACTGGTTTTCTGAGTCGACACACCCGCTAATAAAAAAGTGCATGTTTCAGAGTGTCCTTTTATTGTGGCCAGTCTAAAGCATACCAGAACTTACATTTTTATGAACATTTGAACAGCAAACAGTCATATTGTGTGTCCATATTTAGAGTCGTTACTGAATAAAAGCTCTATGAACACAGTTTTATGGACTGTTGCTCTATGTATTCAATAAAACTACTCTTAAATAAGAAGTAACATTTTAAAGTTGCTGCTAATGTTAGCTTACCTTAGCATTATAGTTCCGTGTAAAAATGAATAATCCAGTCTGTTTTCTTGACCAACATAAAATCAAGTTAATGAATCCAGGCATGATTGATATTAGTCCATAAACACTGCCTGTCAATTCTCATGAGATAACTGTGTTTTGTAGTTTTAACAATCTTTTTTTTTCCACTCAGACAAACGCCAGAGCTGTTCAGGGGCCGTTAGCGCCATCTACTGGAGCAATTCAATATTTGTGTCAGTTAACTGGTCAAAGAACGCACACTCTGCTAAGCCATTAGTCACGGTTAATTGGTTAATTGGTTAATCAGTTAAAATAAACATCCTACTACAAACTGTTTTAGATCTTTGAGTTCATCTCTTGAAACATGGGAACAAAAACAAAAGTGTTGCTTTTATATTTTTGTTCAGTGTATATGAACTCTATTTGAACCTGCATGAGATCGAATTCTACAATTCCAAACTCAAACACTCTTGTGACTCTGGTGTTGTTATACACGTCTTCAGCTAAAACTGTACTGTTGTTTTAAAATCGTGGTCACATCTGCAGACAGGGGAGCACATGATCAGCCTGTCATCTAAATGGAAATAACATGAAAGCAGCAGGTTGTTCTGACGCAGTGGAGTCCAGTCTCCCTGTGATGAACTCATCTCAGAACCATAATTACTTCATAAGAAGCTCTGAATACTGCAAATACTGGGATCAGAGTCTGTCATATCCACCAGTCCTGCTCTTAATGGCAATAGAATTTGTTTTGGACGATTTTCAGACAGCCAATGCAAAAATATGTCCTTGCTCAGTCTGGTTTTTGAATTTCTTTTTGCTCCTTCTTTGCTCTTTTTATTTACTTCAGTAAACTTAGGCGTTTTTCTCTCTTTTTGTTGGTGAAGGTTGTTTTTGCTTTTCTTATTGTTTGTATATTTGCAAAGACTTAATGTCATGGTGTTTCTGCTATAGTCAGATTGTACCAGGAGTGAGCTGTGGTCCTGCAGTGTCGTACTCAGTAACACTTTTACACATGAAGAGGTTTGAACTGGTGACTCACGCTTTTGTGAACAAATACTTTTTGTTTAAACCTTGCAGGATCTGTTGTGAGATAAAAAATATTTAATGAATAAGTAAATAACGATAAATGTGCTTTTGTTGAAAGATTACACTAATATGACCTAAAAGTGCACTATGTAGCTTTTTTTTTTGAGGAGTTTACCTGCATTGCCTGTAGGTTCTGTAAATCAGAGGTTTACAAACTTTTCATATCCACCTTGCGACCCCATCAGCAAAATAAAACTTGCTTCATACAACTAAACTTCAGGCAAAGATGATGCTTCAGATAAAAAACACGTAAAAAAAAACACTTAAAAAACACCAAGTATAATTTACATAACTAAGTCAATTGTAAAATGACATCCTAAAATCAACTTCCAACCCCCAGATTTTGCTTCACAACTTCAGAACCACTGCTGTCTATGTTATGCTACTGTGACGAGGGTTGGCTGTCCTGTAGCATCACCTGCCTACATCTTATAGAAGATTAGGACTGACTGACTTATGAAAAAAAACAATAAATTGCATTTTGCAAATTCCTGATTTCCAACAAACTTTTTTTAAAAATAATTATTTCATAAACTGAAGAAACGGACCAAACAGACTTTTATAAAGTGTGCAATTTAATATGAAAAATAATTATTTATTTTTTCAGTGTCAGACTTCTGCTCCAAAATGTTTTTACTGACAGAGGATTGTCGTTGACATCTCGATTAAGGTTAATGTGCACTTTATTGTCTCTATAGGCTTTTTTTTTTTTTATTTGACCCATCCTTCAGTGTCTCAGGTGAATTCACTGTTTGAGAAGGTTATTCATTAAAGATTTAACCTATGGGGCATGCTTTAGGCTGAAAACACTCATGACGTGCCCTGTAGCAGAGTGGTCAGAGCTCTGGCTTTCTAATAAGGAGACTGTAGCCTCGAATCCAGGGTCAGAACAAATCAACATCTCATGATTTCTCTGGATGGAGAGTATTCTCCACATGTTTCCCTGGATTCTCTCCGGGTACTGAGGTTTCGTGCGCCTCCAAAAACATGTATGTGTTTGACATAACTGTAAATTTCTCCTACTGAATGAATGAGCGAGTGAAGGACTGTCTGTCTGTCTGTGTCTACTGTATGTGTTAACCCTGCAGTTAGTTGGCCACTCTCCAGGGCGTACTCTGCCAACCATAAACAAGAGTAAATGAATGAATGAACTGAATCTCAATCTCACTTTTTTGACTGGTTGCTTGAGACCTAAATGAACGCTTTGTATACAGTATGTTGTGTGTCTTGTAAGTAAATGATTTAAAATGTCTTTACAAAGCAGTGTCAGGTACATTGAGGAAGTGCTTATTTGGACTTTAGATTCATTATAGTGTTGTAGTCTTTTGTATTGTTGTTCTTTGTGAAACCCACTGAGTCTGAAATGAAGCTCGATTGAAATCTCAGCTTAGATCGATTTCTTCTTTGTCATTGCGAGATGTGGTCATTCTTTAAACTGTGCGTTGTCTAGCTTCATTTAAATATAATTATCCTTCCTCCCTTCGCTCCACTCGGCTTTCTTGCTGTCTTCTTCTGTTCCTCACCAGTCAATAGACAAACATTTTCCCAGGATGTGCCATTCTCACTTAGCATCTTTCTGGATTCTCTCCCCACTGCGGTGATTGGCAGTGGAGCAGACATTAGCATTTCCTGGTCCTGGCATGGAAGCACTAACAGGAGGGAAGAGAAGCAGAGATGTGCTTGGAATGCTGAGCCAAAAACCCTCGACAAGGAGCTATACACAATCAACAGGAGACTACATCTACAAACAATTCATATGAAGAGGAGAGATATTAACTTTAGAGAGCTTTTAACCTGGTTACAACTGTGTTTTCTTATCATTAGTTTTTCTCAAGTTTCTATTTAGATTTTTGCATGCTTGAGTAATCTTATATGTCCTGCAACTGTGGCTCAAGTGCTCTGAGAAATCCAGTCTATATTCTTATTTCCATTCATTTAGGATAGTAAAAAGGACTTTCAGGCTCATTTAAAGGCTGAACATTTTCTAGTGAAATCTATCTACCAAGTATACTATATATTTGTGTTATCTAAAATGTATCCAACAAGGTTTTTTTGACATTTGGAATTGCACTTTCAATAGATGAAATCAGCAAAGTCCCACCAACACACACAATTAAAATGTGAACTTTGAACTGATTTTTATTATCATAACATCACAAAAACATCATAAGTGGATGTAGTAATCCCTTATTCTTCCAGCAGGGATCCATAGTAGAAAGGCTTCAAACTTGTAATCTGGACAGTGCTATCGAAGATCAAGACGTATCAATCTTTTTGACTTTCAAATGAGAGTCGAAACATCTTGATCTTCGATAACGCTGTCTAGATGACAACTGTGAAGCCTTTCTATATGGATCACTCCTGGATAAATGAAGGACTACACCGCCTTGTTGCTTAGAACTTTGGGAAGAAAACATTGGACCAAATTGTGCATCTCTAAAGTGGCTAATGTCCACTGTTGCTATTACCAATTTATGCAATGGATTGTGGTCTTTATTGAGCAGCTTAGTGACCGTTGCTGACCACCAACAAATACAATAAAATGGTGTGACCTCTAAATGGAAAGTAGAGTTGACATTCAGACGCAGCCATAGGGAAACACAAATGTGTTCTACAATAACATGTAGCCCTTTGACAATTGTAAAAACATTTAAATAACAATCTGCTCCTTGGTATTATAAGATAAAATATTTTTTGAAGAGGTGGAGCCCCTGATCTCTATTAACAATGATGTGAAATAATAGTAAGTAAGTAAGTAATCTTTATTTGTATAGCGCATTTCACAGACACGGAGTCACAAAGCGCTTCACAGTGAGATGAACCCCTCCCTCCCCACTCAGTGATAGTAAGCTGCCCTGGGGCAACTCAGCAGAGGCGATTCACCTAACACCTGGCGCCTCACCTCCGACTATCACCAAGTGTTCCCTAACCTGCATGTTATCAGTTGGTGGGGAAACCGGAGTGCCCGGAGGAAACCACCCAGACACGGGGAGGAACATGCAAACTCCACACAGAAAGATCCCGGGCCTGAGCGGGAATCGAACCCGTGACCTTCTTGCTGTGAGGCCAGAGCGCTAACCGCTCTGCCACCGTGCCGCTGTATATACTTGTATAAATCAATACCTGAAAACACAAAAAAGTATTTGGCCTGTTTTTAGCATGATTCTTATGAAATTATCCAAATGATTTTGATGAGAGAAAAGGTAGTGACAGCTACTCTGAAACTGATGCCTGTGTAGTTAATTGATGTCAAAATCATTTTTTAAATGGATACCAAATCTGTCAAAACACAAGCTTTATTTTAAGAAAAATTATCACCAATTATATAAGCCACTTAAAGTTTTATTAGAAAAACAACATCTTTTTTGGTTTCAAGTAAATTTGTCGAAAAGTGTTGTTCAGAAAAAGAGATTGTTCATAAACCTATGACTCTAATTGTACTAAATAAAAAGAGTTGGTGATCCAGTGTGGTGTTGGAACTTTAAGAGGATTTCAAGTCATTTAATTTACGTAGAAAGACATTTTACTGTGCAGTAATTGAACATGCCATTCACAACAAGTGCTTCAGTCGGAATAAAATAGATGAAGCAAAGAGTGGATAGAAACTAAAAAAAATAATTTTCAAAAGTTGCATAGAAATATACAAAAATAAAATCAGAAATAATGTTTACTTAGTTTGCTAAGCCTTTTACTGGCATGTCTTGTGGCATGTCAACTATTGTGACCCTATCCCTATCATCTTTTTCCCATTAGTACACCATTACACCATTACTTTGCTGGTCTAGTCCATTGATTTATTCCTTCCCAGATTGTAGACCTGTCTTATCAAAGCTCCAACCTCTTAAATACACTACACCACTTGGATTTCCATCGGCGTTCTTAAATGGACTCATTCCTCTCACACTCCTCTCAACATAAATATGTGTTGATCCACCGCTCTGCAGATAACAAAAAGGTAATCCGCGTATATGAAGTGTGCCAAAGAGCTATTTGTTGCGTGGATGTCTGGCAGTAATTTGTGTTAAAACCTTCACAACAGTAGCGAATGGTACATGGAAAAAACCTGTCCTCGCACTGATCTCTTTGCTGAAAAAGAATGTGCAGTTTTTGGGGAATCAGAGGGGTTAGAATTTATGTTAAAAGCCCCATTCTGCTGCCAGTAGATAGAGCTCAAAGTCTGATTGATATGAACATATTTTAAACATGGCAATATGTTCTGGATCAACATCAGCCTGTTAATAAGTCTTCTTAAGTCCAGTTAATGGCACATGTCTAGTTGTGGTCTTTTTTAATTGTATTTCATGAGGAAAACAATGAATAATTTGTCTCAGCCTGATGCCAAGGTTTGTGACTTAGAACCACTAACCACACAGGCCACATTTCCTTTTGACAATCAAATCCCTTTCATACAAAACATAGAACTAGTAGCATTTCAGCTTATGTGAAGTGTGTCATTCCAACTGGCAACAATGGCACTTGTCCACAGAGAAAATGTACTTTAGTTCAGAGAATTTGAAGACCGAAAAACATGACATTTTTTAGTGTAATTGTTTATACTACCTCTCTCCTCTTTTTGGGCATCTTTAAAGCAGTTGTGTGGATGTGACAGAATGCATACACACTTTGATACCCTTCCTAATCACATTGACAGCCCCCCTGTGCTGTTTTGGGCTACTGTTGTCATCTGTGAGCTAACTGTGTGTGTTCCTCTCACAGGTGGCCGCGGCAGATGGCCTCTTCCACCGGCCTGTGTCGTTACGGTGCCAGAGTGGACTGCTGCTGGGGCTGGACTCGCAGATCCTGGGGCCAATGCCAGCGTGAGTACTACCGGCTCCCCCTGCTGCCTACGCTGGGTGCACTCGCGGGGCTAACCACAGACATCAGCAGAGAGTCGCCAAAGCTAATACAATGTCGCGCTTAGCCTAGCGTTTTAATCTAACTTTCAAAAAACATTCATCATAAACCTCCAACTCTAACCCAAGCATTTTGTTGTTCCATTTTGCTTGTTGGCTTATTGCTTATTAACTTTTGAATAAAGGCTAAAACATATGGTAGAATTTGAGCTAGGTTAGCATGTACACTTTATAACACATTACAACCTATTCTTGGAAATTCAACAGAGAAATAGCTAGTAACAACCAAAAGGCTCTGTGCACGGATTGTCAGTTGGCTTGTTTATATTAGGTATAGCAACCTAACTATGAGTATTTCCTATTAGTGTTAGCATTTTGTCAGGGGTTTGGCTCAAGACCTCGACACACGTGTCAGGCTGATGTAGTGCAAATCCCAATGAACTGAATGGGAAATGCTCAAAAGTACAAGCAACTTTGACAACTTTGAATATAAACAAGTCAACTGACAATCAGTGCTCAGACCTTATACCAGTGATTCTTGTTTCAACCTGATGCCAAGTATTAAGGCAAATATCACAATATTGATACATCAGTACCAATAAGTTTTATAATACTTGCTTTTTCCAATAGATGTATAGAGTCTCATTTTTTGCAAGTTTTTATGTGCAGGTGAACTATATTATTAGGCTAAGTTCAAAAGCTCAGTGTAGTCTTTCTTCATATATTAAGGTAAGGTTGTGTTTATTAGGAAATGTACAAATACATTGAGCACAATGGCAAAGATGCTTGTTCCAGATTGTAGCTTCACAGCTAACTTCCATCTGTACTCCTTGGGGAGGAAGAGGCGAAACTGAACACGTTTTTCGTAGTAGGGGAAACTAGACACCCAGAGGATACCTATGCAGACACTGGGAGAACATGCAAAATCCATATAGAAAGGCCCCAGACTGCCTAGGAGTAATTCTTAAAGAATCGTTTGCTATGAGGCCTAAACGTAAACTGCGCTGCCATGTAGTTTTAATTTATTTTTCATTTCAAACCTTTGGAGCTTTTAAGATGGCACTAAACGTAGTTATTTTTCTTTACCAGTGTAGTCACCAAGTAACTTTTTGAGTCATGTCATGGCTCTTTGTTTATTAATATATATAATTTTTATGTTGTAATATATTTCCATTGATATATTAATTGCATCTGCAACAGAAGGGCAGATTTTCATTATAACAGTTGCATTCTTTTTGAAGCTACATACATGCTTAAAAAACTTCATTAAGAATTGTTTTCATCAATGAATTATGTTTCAAATGCTGCATTGAACAAACCAAGCCAAAAATTGCTCTTCTTTTCGTTAAACAACTCTTTCCATATTGGCGTTGTGTCTACTGATGTCTGTGGTCTAAAACAGGGCGTGTCACGTTTCACTCTGGGGTTAATATGCTGTTCACTGTTTGCACACACCTATAACACATCCCCAACACACACTCCCACACACACACATGCACGCTGTCACCTGCAATGCACCTGGAGCAATCTTTTAGCAAAGATTGATGCTAATGGCCAGTTGGACCACAGCGGGCACGCCTGCCGTTTCTATTCACAGTGGGTGGCTTTAATGAGGGCAGAATGTAGCATGCAGGTGGGCACATAGCAACCAACTCAGCACATGGATAAATAGATAGATCACTTAGCAGGCAGCATGAGGACAACCACGCGCACCAATCGATATACCTGTGAAAGCGGATTCAGAGGAAGGCGTCCGCTTGTTATGGATTCACATGCTAGCTTGTGATTTAGCATGTGATTAGCATGGTGCACATTGTGTTGTTGTGTAGAGATCTTTAGGGCCTTTTGCTGTGCTTGCTGTAAATCGACAGCGTAAAATCTATCCAGCAGAGGTGCAAAGTAGCTAAAGATGTGAACTCAAGTCATATGCTAATTAAACAAGCTAACGACACTTTACAAAGATAGGTTGCTTTAGTGCAGGGATGTCCAAAGCTTATTCATCACGGGCCTCATGTTGAAACAGACAAAATATAAAAGTGGACACAAACTGAAAAAAAAAAATCAAATAACACAAGAAAAAGTAAGCCTTTATTTTGGTTTTAAACCTCAAAAATACATAAAATGCTTGATATTAACTTCAAAAAGGTCACTTTTAATGTAAAACATATTACTTATTGCTGTTGGGCCAATTTTTCAGGAGGTCTGCGAGCCAACAAAAGCCTGTCTGCGGGCCGCATTTGACCTCTTGAGTAGACTTGCGTTAATTTTTAAAAAATGTGAAATCAAATCAGAAACTACTGTGAAGAGAACCCTGTCCTACTTTTAAAGACACATACAGTCTTGTGCTTCAGTCACTAATGAATTCAGCTTAGTATGTCTTCTGCCTCTGAGCCTCAGAAAAAGCTTACTTCCAAATATTCCAAAACTTTTTTTGTATCATTGAAGTCAGAGCTCTAGTTTTATATGGAGGTTTCACGGAATGTAAAATGAAATTGTGAAATAAATAAATAAATAAATAAATTATTTGAAGTTTTCTTTAAAATATTAATGGACTCATTTATTTATTTAAAGATGTATTTGAACATATATTGACACTAGAGTTGGGCGATATCCATTTTTCACTATCGTCTATCGTCTTAATATGGTATCGTGATGGACGATATTATCGTCTGCCCACTAATTAAGGAAAAAACGGCTCAAAATTGAGCTTTAGTCGAATTTTTCTGGTCATTTCACACACACGCACACACACGGTGTGTATTAAGATACAATAATGCTCTTTCCCTATAGAAGATTGCTAGGTTTGTGAATTTTAATGTAAAAAACCTTAGTACTTTGTCAAAGCCTCGCGCTTTCCTCACTCCTCCACGCCCCCGCGCCACGCTACCTCTTTTCGCTTGACAATTTTAAGATACACAACGCAGGGTAAATGTGTAAACTTGTGAGGTAAGTGGTAGAGATTTATATTATCGACTATATTGTACAAATACACATTTAGAAAAAGACTTTCTTGAGATGCACGCGGCACCATGTCTGCGTGCGTCACAACCACACGAACAAAAGCACCTAGACATCCAAGCACGCAAGCAAGCAAGCTAACCATAAAGTTTAGACAAAGATTAAGCCCACTGACACATACAAACACGATTTGAACTGATGTTGATAAGGCTCTCCGCTGTTTTAAGTTCACATTTAAAACATAGCCAACACCATTATAAGTTAAAACGGCTGATATGTAGGACAAAAACTGAGAGCCAAACACCTTATTAAGCTAAATATTTGCGCATCTACGGTAACAAGTGATTTCGGTCTCTTCTTTGTCACTAAAGTTGTACCAAATAGATGAGAAAAGTAGCTATATTACGCACGGACTCGTCTCGGCGCGTGATGAGATCAGTACAAAGAAAGCACGATACTCTTCTCCATAATTGGACAGTTTAAAGTTAGTTCGCTCACCTCTGTCCAGTTCAAGTGACTCCTCTTCTGTCCATCACGGACACGAAGAAAAGAAAACATCCAAACAGAAACAGTAGCCTACATCCAAAGGTATTATCGCAGGTGCTTCATGACGACGCACAACTTTGTCCAAGTCCTGATTCCAGCTCCACGAGGCCCACAAACACCGCTCCACACATCCTGCTCTGTCCGGGTCCTCCGTCCAGGTCCACGGTGTTAAAAAAGTCCTCTTCATCTCTTTATTAGAGCGCGCTGTCTGAGCCATGTCTGTTTTCATACGCACGTGTTGGTGGCGTGAGGATGAGTTCAGGGACGCTGCGTAACTTTCTGCTTTTGTGGACTTGTCAATTATTAAATATGCATATAACAGAGCGAGATTGTTTGCTGCACGTTCTAGGAGGATATTTTTTTACAGACGATAGTGAAGTGCTATCGTCGAAATGTTTTACTTTCACGATAGACGATATTATCGTTTTATCGCCCATCCCTAATTGACACATTCATTCATTTAAAAAACTATGAATTTATATAATTATTGCCTCATTTCATTATTTACTTAATTACTTAAATATACCTAATTTATTGATGTGTTTATTTAATTGATTATTTGTACAGTTAAATATTTAATTGATTATATAAATAATTATTTATTCATTAAATATTTAATTGTAATATATATTAATTTAATGGGATTTTTAATGAATTATTTAATGGTGTATATTGAATTTTGGCAATCTGAATCCTCTATAGTTTTTGAGTGTGTAAAGCTTATTATATCACATTCTTTCCAACCGCAGCCTGCATTAGCAAGTCAAGGGCGAGCTAGATTTGTTTATCTTCCCTTTGTAACTTCTTTTGCAGCCAGTGGATGGAGATCTAATTTAAGCTAGCAAAAAAGAAGAAGGAAGAGGCTAAAAAGTAATTACAGATGTAATTATTATGTTGCTTTTTGGAATTAGTTGAGTATTAATGGCACTTTTAGTTGCAATTAGACTGAGTTCACTTCTTTGTTTGTCTTTGCTGGATCTGTTGCTTAACCTTGGGGTCTTTATTAAACCAAACTTACCCGGCACCTAATGCTTTTAGCTTCCCAGGTCTGTGCTGCTCACCCACTCACACAGTGCATTACAGTTTGAAATCCTTAGCACACAGTAGAAGAATGGTGGAACACTGAAGTGATGTTTCACTTTTATAGAAAATGTGATGAAAAAGTAATCCCTCTATTTAGTTTTAATTAGGAGGCAGTAACCCGGCAAATATCGACAGCTCGCTTCAAAGGCACACTTTGAAAGCTTCGACTCAGACGTAATAGTTCTTGCAATAGGAATGTCAAAGTGATATTTTACCTTTTTTGATCCATTCACTTTTAAGTTAGATAGCCCTTTAAAATGTCACTGCTAATTACTACGCAAACACAACACAGCTTTGCAACAGAAAAGAAACTGATAGAATCAAGCATTTCTAGCAATTGAGAGGCTTTATCCAACATTTTTCATTTAATATAATAAAATGTGCTTTGTTTCCACTGCAAATATACTGTAACAGCAGCTATCTGGGTGCTCTGCCTGCTGCTAATTATAGAGCGTTTTATTCTCCGCAAAGAACGCGTGCTGTTAGCATGCTGTTAATAGCTTTGCTCTGACAGCTAACGAAATAAAAGGATTTTTAAATGTTACTTTTTTTAAGAGTTAATTGCAAAACAAAATAGATTTAAATGCCATTGTTAGACTTTAATTGATGAACAAATAAAATGCAGTACACAAATACAAATGTTCTTTTTGTTTTGCTTTTTCATTTCCTGCAAAGCTAGCGTCCATTTCAAACATATTTGTTGTGCGTTGCAAGACAAAGAACAAAAGTGAATGAAAATGAAAAGTAAGAATAACAATAACATTGCCTTACACTTGTAGTGCGATTTACAGGCTTGTTAAACTATCTCAAAGCTCTACTTATTCTTTCATTCCATGCAATTATTTTGTATTGCAGCAGCTGCCCTGGGGCAAACTGATGGAAGTGAGACTGCCATCTGCACCATCAATCACTCACACACACTCAAACCTCTTCTCAGAAAAAGCAATGTGGGAGAAGTGCTTGCCTAAGGACATAAAGTTTTCTTCTCTCCAGTGGTCCAAGTATTCTCCTGCTCAGACTTCTACATTTGACGAGGCAAGCACAAAATCAGTCATAAAAAGCTGAGAACAAACCTTAGTCCATTAAGTATCCAACTGCCCTGACTTTTATTTTCCTCATAAGGAAATAATAATTCTCCTGGCACCACATTTTCAGTCTGTAGCTCGAAGGCATTTTAAAGTTATTTCTCATTTCATCAGTCCACTGTTCTTCTACTGTCTCTGTATTACTGAAAGGTCGACTGGTTCACTTCTTCTGCATGTTGGTTCAAATCACTTCTAATAATAGGCATGTGCATTAACCCAATCATCTAGTGTTGCCATTGTTTTTCCTCATGATTTTCAGTTACAAGCCATTCATCTATCCAATTGTTGCTCTATTTTGCAGATCTGTTGAATGCTTGTGCGTCACACACTGTCTGTTTGGTATATACAGTCTTGTGGCTTCAAAAACACAGCTGATTTAGGTGAACCTCTGCCAGGATTCCTCCCTCCGGTCTCGTCTGAAGTGGCGTCGTGCCATCTTGTCTTTCACTTGAAGTCGGAGAGCACTGCCAGAGCTGTTATTTAGTGTGGAAAACGCAAACACCATTTCCTGAGTTTGCGGCCCTGGTATTTTGTATGCCTTTTAGCTACAGCGGATGAACTGAAGCCAAATGTGCCTTTTATCTACCACCCACTTGATGTTCTCAGTAAGGTAATTGTATTCTGAGATAAACGTTATGGGCGGAACGGACAAAAGCAGTTCTTCTGAAGCTGCTTTACAGGGTTTTGGAGCAAGTTTCTCGTTACTTTAGTCTAAACCACATTTAGACATGATTAGTTCAGGTTGTGTTAACTTGTCACCTAAATCGATTGTCCTATTTAGTGCACAATCGATTTGGGCCTCATTTATGAAGCATTTGCTCATTTATCAAGCATTTGCTCATGTACAACATGGATGAAAGGGGGATAAAAACCTGACTCTTAAATATGTCTTCTACAGACACTATAAATGCAAAAATTAAGGTGATGCATAATGTTTTATGAAAGATATTGCATCTGTGTCTTTCAAAATTAAATTAAGTGTAAAACGCTCACAAATAGCATATGCATGTTTTTCCCAGTTAATGCTCGGTTCCAATTCTCGATTTCGCAATTTACCATAGTAAATGAGCCCCCTCGTTTGTCTAATTAAAAGCTAGCTTAACCCCTTACTCACTTGTTCCGAGAGCCGCGCGAGTGTGTGGAATAAATCCGCAGAGAGCCTATTTTTCACGAAGGTCGCAGCGGCCTTATGCGACTTTCAAATATGAGCAATCTCATAGGAATCAACGTGAATCATGCAGTTTTGGGCAAATACGGACCGCAGTGGACTGGAGCTGGTGTACAAGGAACGCCGCAAGAAACTTGCATCTGTCCCGAACCAAACTTGCCTCAGTCAGTGTACGGGAGGCGTAAGGGTGCGCTGTAAAAATATTACCTCTTTGAATGGTTATGATCTGAAAGTGTCCCTCCTCTGTGGGCTCGTACAGACCTGTAAGCAATTTGGAGCACATGCTTTCCGACACAGCCTCCATCAGTTATGTAGCAACAATATACTAGGTTGTAGTGAACCAATTTGGTACAGCCCATTTGGTTAAGCGCATGTATCTTTTAAATTTGATTGGAACTACTGTTTACTCACAATACACATTTTTACAAGGACACTATTAAGTAATTAATGACCCTAGAGTTCGAACAACTCCTTTTTCATGTTCTTCGCTCTAGTTTCTGAGTGAGATGCAGCTTTTTCTGATTGATTGATTTACTTCACTTGACACTCGCAAACACTTCAGAATCACCGACCGCTAAAGCTGTCGTCCCTGAAGCACCTGCAGTAATTTTAGAGCATAATCATAGCATTTGTGTGGATTTTCATAAATCACAAGAAGTGATCTAACTCATCTAAAGAAGTTTTTGAGTTGTGATTGCTGAATAGCATCAGAGTTCATTTTGACAAAGTGAACAACACAATTCCGTAAAAAATAGAAAAGTTTAAGCCAGACTTTTGGGACATTCTGGTGATAGATATGTTTTTTGGCATAATATGGAAAAAATACAACAAGAAAAAATGCTTTCCCATGCAAACATACACAACGAGAACCCTCTTAAATTCAAATATTAGTCAAGTTTGTGCAAGTCTGCTCAAAGTAAAGATGCAATTTTTTATATTTATTTAGTGCAACAAAGAAATATAAATGAAAAACATACCTCTCCTCAAGTCTATTTTTCTCGAAAAGTTACACCGTGTACCATCATGTTTCAAACAATTTGGACTTTCCTTTTTCGTTGAGAATAAACCAGCTCTTTATAACGTCAAACCTGGGCATGTTCAATCCAGTTTACCTTAGAAAGCCTTACACCACTTAAAGTAAAAACGAACTTCACTCTGAAAAAAGACCTAGACAGAAGCGACGTGTGACACATTTGTTTTCATTAGCGCTGACCTTGCCTGTGAAGCCTCCTCTTTAAATCTCTCCACTGCAGCCTTGTGTAGGATTATTTAGACAAGTCAGCGCTGCTTCATTGATGTGTTTGAAAGAGGCCTGGAGTCAACAGTAATCCTGGCAGAGCTGGTCCAGGCACTGCCCAGTTCCTTCCCAAGAGCAGCAGATCTGGGCCCACTGCCGCCACCAGGAGCCATTGTAGATTTTGGACAAGGACGAAATCACCTCATTGTCACTGCTGTTTCAACTGAAGAGCAGCCATGTTCTGGAACCACATTTCAACCCAAAAGATGAAACGTTAAGCTTAATGATTCATCAAAATGACATTTATTTTTTTGACTAAAGCAGTGTTGCACATTTTGAAAAAGATTTTTGTTATCTAAAATGGTTTAAAGTATTTCCAAAAAACAAGAACAAGCTTCAAACCCTGGTGCAGACTGTTGGTTGGACATTTGAGAATTGGACCGAAATGATAATTGAATTGGAAACACAAACATTGTTCTGAATAAAGCTTGTTTCAGCAAATGGTGCAAAGTACATTTATTTGCTAAAGCTGTTTGCAGTTGTTTGTACAGCGTTTGCATTACAACTCTCCAGCTATTGTCCACACAGCAAGAAAACTACTTATTTACAAATTATATAACTGCAGCTACAGATCATACTGCAAACTCATTAAGCGTAACAACTTGTGATTAAATAACGATGGCAGAGTGTAAGCTTGATTGTTAAGTTAGCAGCACCAACCAATGGGCTCGAATGTCGGCCCAGAAATTTGGATGTAATAAGACTATTTACTGGCTGATATTGATCCAAAGTCTCCAAAGTGTCTCCTAATAGCCACAGTAACAGAAAAGCTGGATCAGTGCATTCCTAGTTGTCTACATAGAAAGTTTGGAGGACAAGAAGCAGTTTTTCTTATTAACAACATTGCCATGAAATATCTAAAAAATGATTTCACAAATTTAAAATCTAGCAATTTCTGAGGTGACCAGAAGCATTACCCTTCTGCATTAAAAAGTTAAACTAGGTTTAAATAAATAATCTTCATTTTAGCTTCCTCCCACCTCACTGAAATGACATTGGCCTGTTAGAACAATGTCACGTGAACCTATTAAATTCATTTAAGACAGAAACATTTACTGTAATACTTTGCAACATTATAAAAAAAAAACGGGGATTGGGATGAGACAAGCCACGAGATTGGATCATCGAGATGAGACGAGATTTTTAAATTATTTGCCTTCATTGTTTCAATTTAGAATTTTAACAAAACAAATGACAAAATTAAGTTAATATTATTTATATTTATTTACATTTCATCATGTCTATAACAGAACTCTGGCTCTAGCTCCATCCTGTTTCTCTTTCCCCTCTGCTGCTGCAGACAGATGCACACAGAGAAGAAGGAGTGCGTCTGTCCTACTTTTTACCAGGTTAGAGATGCAGTGGGGTCAAATATCTCCTTGTGGATTCATTTTAAATCATGTTTAAGTGTGAAAAACATTGCGCTGCTCCCACTATTTTTTCCTTCACACATTTTTACAATGTTTAGGACTACTTGTCTTCGTTGATATTTGTCCTATCAATATAAAATAAAAACAGAGACAGAGTTTAGACTGTTATGTCTGTGCGCAGGAGACTTTTTACTACAGGTGCTCAAAGATACGCAACTGAACCCTTTATAGACATACACAAGACCGCAAGACCGTTCTTTACGTGTGCGCACAGTATCATGACAATGTGATCTCGTTCCATCCCTAATACAAAACATTGCTCCAATGTCATTTTGCTGTACAACCATGTCTGAGTCAAAGCCTCGTTTCAAACACATTTGGATTCTTGTGTATACTTGACTGATTATTGACACTTACTTGATTACTAAAAGAATGTCATTATTTTTTTTTCCTCTGTGTCAGCACGCAGTCACAAAATCAGCTGTGTTTTCTGCCTTTTACTATCCAAAGACAGTGTGTGACCAAGTTGTGTTTGTGTGTGTTGTGGTGGTGTTGTTCTGGAGTCCCACATGTTCCTATTATTTCCAGTCCATCCTACACATCCCATTCTGCCGCATCCATCACATTTATAAACCACTCCCTCAAACGCTCGCCTTAACGCTGCTAAATTCCTCCTACTGGGCTCACTCCGCACAAATCCCCCTCACTCCGCACTGCAATCGCTCGCCCATCTCCACAGTAAGGTGCTGATTTAAACCACAGAGAGAGAGGGAGAGAGTTGGGGAGGGTGTTAAAGGGTCGGTGTAATCATAGCTGGATGCAGGCACTTCCTTTAGAGATTGAAGTTCAGCTTGTGCAACTCCACAAAGAAAAGAACTTAATAGATCGACTCAACGGAGAAGCTTAGAGGGCCAAAGTAGCAGTGGGAAGCGATAGAAAAAGGTTAGGAATGATTGTTGTTAAAGTTGGGGAGAGAGAAGGACACAGATGGAGCGTGCAGAGTTATAGTAGTGAGATCATTCAGTCATGATGTAGTGACAGCCAGAATCCCACTCCGATCTCCTTATTCCCACCTGCTGTCGTTAAGTTTTACTGCCACTGGGAGTGTTACACATGTTCACGGTTTATTGCTCTGGTTGAATACAGTTCTCAAAATGGCCATTAAGCAGTGCAAAGTTTCAGCGAAGAGTTAGTTCGATGGTCATATTTTATAAGCAGGTTTCTAACTGTCTCTTATGCCTGCAGCACAGTGCGAGAGCTAAAGAAGAGCTACATTTTGTATTTTAGGTCTGGATAGTAGATCAAAAATGTGTTCACAGGTATTTGATAGCATGTTAATGTTACTGAGTGGTGTAAATTATATTAGAGTTGATTTGAAAATATAATTTAATTGTGGGTATTGGGCTTTAACCATAGCACCCCCCAAAAATGTTTCAGGAGCCACCACTGGACAAAGCTGTTCTGATCTGTAAAATTCCCTGATCAAAGGCAGATCTCCAAGTCTGCTGTATTTTTATGTCATACATCATTCAGATTTGTTTGGAGCATTTCTGTAGCATCAGCAAATTAGGCAAGATTGATGTGATTATTCCCCTGTCTCAGTTCCTTTAAAACCAGTAGAAAGAGCTTTAACTCAATTCTTGATGTGGGAAAACACATGAGTCTAGTATGCTTTACTGCAGTTATTTTGGTTCTGGGACACTGGGATTTCAAAGTGGACTCCCACTTTGGACGGAGCATGTGTGAGGACAGGAAAATGCAAAATAATGTATATTTGCAAAAAATTAAATGGCAGAGAGCCCTACATCATAAGCAGTCCTAAAGCAGTTCTAAAGCATGCAATGCTAAAGTAAAGTTACTCATTAAAGAACAATGCAATGTGCTCAAATCGGATGAGATGGCTTGTATTTTTTAGTATGCTACAGGTTTCAGTCATTAAGAATATAACCATTTCTGTCAGTCTATTGTATTATGCTGTAATTTATGCATAACATTCTACATCAATTCCTTTTCCATCATTTCAGTGGGTGGAACAGTAGATTGTCTGTAGCTATTAGCTGGCCTAAGATTGAACTGATTGCAAAAGACTCCTGTAGAAGACAATCCTAGATCTCCAGGATTTCGGTTGGATATCGGTTCCATATTAAATAGATGGCACATGATAATTTCTCCAGAAGTCATGGTGGATTTGAGGGGGATTTAGTGTGATTGAGTGCAGTCTTTGTTTCTATCAATAGTGCGGACAGGCTTAAGGCCGGCCTTTTGAATTGGTAATTCAATCTAACAAGAGCGGGATGAAAGCACATTGTAATACCTCACATTTGGTCACTGGCTTTGTGCTGAGTGCCAGCTTTTTCCATTCTCTCTGGTGGAGATGTATTACTCAAGAAGATGACTAATGATTTAGTTAAAAGCCCTTTTTAGGTTCTACCTTTCCTAAAGATCTAACAAAATGATAATGTCTGCAATTTAACCTGAAGATGAGTCTATTCTCTCAAGGCAAAGTTCCAATTTGTCACATGCACAGGTTTTGAAATGCAAAATGTCTCTCTTTTATATTTTTAGGCGCCAGTTTAGAGGTAAAAACACAATTTATACAGAGAAGATGATAAAACCAACCAAGAAACAAAACAATCACCCAACAGCAAACCAGCACTGAATCCTTCAAATGTTACTTTGTTTTTCTCCAATGATGTGTGTGACGGCACTGCAAATATGTTGTGACTTTTAACTATGAACACTGCTCTATATAAAGTTTTACTTTTGTGAAAGCAGCTGTTAAGGTCAAAATGATACCTCTGGATAGATCCTGCATCTAATTATTCATCATATTCCACCCTGCCACTTGAGCCTTTTCTAAAAGTACATTCATTTTTTGACATTTCCAGATGTGCGTTCACTTAAGTTCATTGATGTAAAGTATACCTTGTCAAAAATGGCTTAGTGTCTGTGTTGAACTTCAACACTCAGATCAGCAGCTCTATGCAAATTAATCATGCAGACTCAGAGGCACAATTATTGGCTGTACTTGAGGCAACTTTTGGAGTGTTTTAGGAAGAAAAAAAAAAAAAAAAGTATGTGATTAGTGTGCTATCTGCTGTTTATGACATGAAGGTTCGCATTTAGAATCAAATAAATATCATGTCATCAAGCAACTTCTGTGTTTCATAAGATTGCTCTTTAATCGTATTTTGGTCTGACAGTAGACCCATGGAATGTAGAACTGGCCTCATTCACTATAACGGCTGTGCAACTACTGCGATTGTCAGTGCGGAGCAGCTTATAGTGTGATCAGCATGTAGGCTACAGTTAGACCAATCACACGACTCCTTATTCCTTCAGACTTCACCTCAAAACTGTGTACTCTAGAGGATTTTCAAAACTTCTGGATAACAAGAAGTGCTGACCACAGACATAAAGACAGTTTAAAAAATAAGCAACAGTCAGAAAAGATTAAACTATATGCTTTTTTCTTTTCCCCTAAATTTGAGAACCATTGTCCTATCAAGCAGACCCACCTGGTTGAAGTGGTCGGGTCTTTGTTTAAAGTTATGCTGTTTGAGAATTTAGTGATTTTTTTTTATTTAAAATTTTGCCTAAACTTAGTCAAGTAAATCTATTCCATGGTTTGGCTGATTTGTCACAAAAACAAGTGAAGAAAACCCATCTCGATAGGCTGACCAATTTGCCCAAACATCTCACTAGGTAAAGCCTGACGCTGTCTGACTGCTATTGGCTGTTGCATGTTGGACATGTTGGAATCTTACGATCTGACAAACTCTTGTAACAGAATCTTAACTCGCACATACTAATGTGTAAATTACATCTTCTTGAAGTCATAGCGAGGCAATCAGGTTATAAATCACACCTAAAATGCACTAGGCATATTCTCTACTTTAGTTCTTCAGACTCCACTTGCTCCTTTAGTCCCCCAGGCTTTCCTCAATTTAGCAGCTCTATTTGAAATGTGATGGTGGGCTGTGTTTGGGGATTTAATTCAACTTTAAATCAAAGTCAGCACCTTTATCTTTCCAATTGTTCACATGGTGGAAAAATGTGCGACTCCAGAAGCTGAATGAATTGTGTGTGAGTGTGGAAACGTGTTGCCTTCTAACATCCCAGACTAAACATTGCCTGCAACCTTTTGTTTTTGTGCTTGTTTGGCTGTTTGTTTTGCAGCTCTCTTCGCCTTAACTCACAGAGTAGTCGGGATAAGGTGCCAGCCCCAAGGTTAGCTCCACATGCTTCTTCAACATAATCTCTCCAGACATGTTCTGCACCGGCCGTAAAGAACCTGGCCATGACCCGGCCATCTTGTCTGCTCTCTCCATGTCCAGCTTGAGTTATATTCTCAGAGTGGTTAGTGCCTCATTAAAATGCAGCCACCCTCTTCAGAATAATAACGAAGGCCCCAGGGTGAAATCTATATGCTTTAATTAAGGGATGAGTGTCGCATCCATCTCGTGTCAACAGGCGTTCAAAATATGTGCTTGAAACCAGGTTAATATGAGGGTTCAATGTGAGATTGTAATTTTATGGGCATTTTCAGGTGATACTCCACTTGGTTAAACTGTTTGATTACTTGAGTGAAAAAAAGTAGTGCAGTCAGTTTACTTAAAAGAAACATGCTTTTTTCAGGCACATATTGAACTGTTGGTGATTGTCATTGTAGATTGGAAATGCAAATTAATCTAAAATGGCCAAATATTAGAAACTGATTCTGTGCATTTACCTTTATGACACATTTCGACTGCAAGCTGTGAGCCATCTTCACAAGCGAGACTGGTCTCCGTGGTGACATGTCATTTGTCTGATGTTACATCCGGAGATGTGGTCAGTGTAACCTGGGTCTTGCTAAATGGCAAAAAAAACACCTCTTCATAGTGACATTTGCCATTACAAGCAACAAATAGCCATTTTCAAGTTTGTATTTATGAAAACAGAAATTTTCTGCCTCAGTTGCAGAACAGTACAGGATTACTCAAACATGCATGAACAGAGATATAGCAGAGTTAAGGAATTCAAATATTTGGGGGTTGTTCTGGATCCTAAGTTGAAATTTGAGGCCCATGTTAGAAAAATGACTAAGACCATAAAAACAAATTTGAACTGTTCCGCATGATCGACATGTATATCTACACAAGCTGCACTAGTATATTCATGCTATGATTCTATCTCATATGTCGTATTGTGCCATTGTCTGGGTCAAGCCACAGTCTGTCCTGAACCTTTAGTGTCACTGTATAAACATCACTAAAGTATGGATAAAACAATGAAATGGCATCACTGCCAAGTTATCCAAATATAAAATGATGACGTTTGAACATTTCATCAATTTCTCCTTTTTAAAAGCAATTTTTAAATGTCTTAATAACCTTGCTCCCGATGTAATGTGTAGCCTGATACAAAAATATCATAATGAAGGTGTCAGAACTAGAGCTGGGACCAGTGGAAACTGTAGAGTGAAAAGATGCCGCACAGCTCTGGGTCAGACAGCGTTCTCAGTGAAAGCTTCACACTTATGGAACTCTTTGCCTTTGGAGTTTAAGTCACTATCGGAACTTAGACTTTCCCCACAAAGCTCAAATGCTGGCCTAAGGAAAGGCAACAATGTGAACACTAAACTGGGATGGACAGTTGATTGGGATGTCTTCTTTTATTTCTATATACCTTTATCTGTTCTTACTATGTCTTTTACTAACTTTCTGTAAACACTAACAACAAAAGCCTAACCAGGGACGGGGGCTGTAAATTAGCCAATGGCTAGAAGCCTTATGTACATGAACATCGGCTACTTGCTAGTAGCATGTTATTTTACTGTCCTGTCAAATAAATAAATTAAAAAAAAAAAAAAAATATAATAATAATCTGAATACTATTTTAAAAACATACAAATAATTAACTTAAACATGTTTGGCTCACTTATCTAATGCAGCAGTTGGCCAATGGCCACAATGCTACCGCACAACAGATGAATTTGTAGATTGGTTGAACCAACAAACATCATAGATGTAGACAGAATAGTGAACACTTGTATGTACAAATATATATATATATACAAGACATCCGTGCTGGGGGAATTGATTTAAAGTTATTTTATTGTAAAAAAAATAAATAAATAAAAAAATCAAGTATTGCACATTTAAGCAAACTAACAACAAGGAAACACTGCTAAATTCTCATTAAGTTGATTTAGCCAACACAGTATCACAAGAAAGCGGATATACAGTATACCACGACGCAAAAAAGCATATGATGAGCACAAATTTTGCATATATATGTTATGCCGTATATATCATGAAGAAGCATAAAAATTACAAGATGGCGTAAAATACACAAGTTTTGTTTGAAGTCATGTGGGGACATTTTCTTTAGGTTTAACAAGTAAGTTTAGGCTTTAAATTACTAAAATGGGTAGGTTTAGGGCTGGAGGATTTCGTTAATATTCTTATATAATAGCATATCTTTAACAGGGGCTACAACGAGTGTCATATTTATGCAAAACAGTGTGAAATTGTGCTATGTCGTGGTATATACGTATATGCTTTCTGGTGAGATCGGGTTGATTTAACGTTCCCTATAAGTTTAAGTTCTGCCTCTCTTTTTGACATTTATTGATGACGTCCAGGCTAAACTCCATCTCATAAGTTAATTTTATGTATGTGTGAAGTGAACATGATGCTTGATGCTGATTTAGTTAGTTTTGCAAGGAAAAAAAGCATTTGCCCAAATTCAACATATTGCGTATTGATATCTGAGACAGTCCCAAAAAGTACACAGATCTACACATACTAATGCACTCTACATAAGCAACCATCTCTGTGTAAATCCATTAATCCATCTGTTTATTAAGCTAACACAATGCCATTCTTTCCTCCACTTACCACAATCTTTCCGTCACCAAACAGACAAAAGCCCTTGATCACTTTGGCCCCATGTCGTCTCCGATGTGAACCGCAGAGAAAGTTTGTCATCGCGTTACATGTTTCCAACTTACTCACGCTAAGTTTATCCCTCCAGCTGCTGCGGACATTTTTATCCAGCGTGTCCTTTTGGGTTAATGGAGTCTAGCCCGTCTCCTGATCTCCCTGCCAGAACCGACCCTTAAAAATATCCTCTGATGATGGCGGCCTGTGATCCCGCTAATCAAATTCTCACCATACACCAGAATAACAAGTAGCTAGCAATAGTCTGGCAGGCTTTCCCATCCGTCCGAGGTCTAATTAACTTTGCGTTCGAGACTTAACTCCGGACAAATTGGTCTTTTTTTAATTTGCAATTGTGAACACTGCCAGCGCTCGGTGTTAACACAAAGGCTCAACTACTCTAACAATGCTTTCCTTTGTAGACGCTGGAGATCTTATCAGGTGCAGGTCAGGATTTGACTTCTAAGACTTTGAATCGAGTTGAAACACAAGGAGCGGCGGTTGTCCTTATCGCAACCCAGCTGGAATCATGAATTGGCAGTTGTCGCTATGCAATTTGATTCTAAATATGTATTGAGCACATGCGGAGTCACAAAAGTAAAGCTTTTGAATCACAGAAAGGCTTTCAGCAAGTAACAATACATATAATTGTAACGTCTGTTAAGTAAATGATAGCAATTTGATTCAGAGTGAAGTGAAAAAATATACATTAAAAGGATTTCTGTGTTATATGTGACAATGGCGTTCAAAGAACTGACGGAAAATATGTCTAAAAGCATTATTGAAAGACAACATGATAAAGATAGTGCTGATTTAAATACATTGACCTATTTTACCATGATCAGGGTTAATTACTGCTCGTCTCACATTATACTGACAAAAAGGAATCCTGCTGCTCTCACATAATTACATTTACACAAGGATTTGGGCCAAGTAATTAACACGTAGAATCTCTAATCATTAAAAGATGAATAAACTGATCAATTGATAAGTCTTGCCCAATTTTACACCAACAACTTGTCCATCAATGTGACTTTGCAGTTGTGTCATCAAACATGTTAACAGATATAGCGTAGTTTGGTTACCTAGGAACATAATCCGAGATTAAGCCAGCAACGACAAGGTTTAAAACAAGCTTAGCTAAATGAGCTGAGTCTTTAGGTCATTCTGGAGTCAAAGTAGTTCGTAAGACACACAGCTAAATGTGCAAAAGGTTTAGCCATTCATTCAATATTTCTTGACTATGAAAGCATTGAACCATCACACTGACTGATTAAACAATAGTATTCTGAAGTCTAGTCACTTTATAAAATCTCATCGGTACTCTTTGTTATCCGTGCACATCGCGTTGACAGGAAAGGATACGCTGTGGCTTTCAAATTTCTTCATTTCTCTGCTGTTCTCTCTCCCCTCGTCTCTGAGGATGTCCGCTAACCTAACATGTAACGTCAAAATATGGGCGTGGCCACTGATCTGTGGCAGAACCAAAACTTGTTCCCAGTGTTTTATCCGTCGGGGCCTAATTGCAGAAATTCAAAGCTTTCTTCTTGATGTAAGCTTTTTAGGAACACTCTTTGCTCTTTGGACTCTTGTCAAACATGTTAGCACCCGGACTTTCACAGCAAGATACAATCATTGTCTTTTTTCGTGTTTGTTCAGCGCGCCGTCAATTACGTTTTAAATGTTTTGCCAACAAAAGCGTCACGTGATAACCATGTGACAACATAGCGAACATCCCTATTGGTCAGTGACTCGTCTTCTTAACTTATTCGAGAACTTTACCTGGTTACAGTCGGCATCAGAGGCCACGCCCACTATCTCTGTGGGGGAAACTTAACATTGAGAGTGGATCAGAACAGCAGCTTTATCACTCACTGCTCAATAACTACAAAAGCAATTGTGGACTTAAGGAAATACATTATGAGTTAAATGCTAATGTGATGCTAGCGCCGCCTCACGAGTTTCATCTTTCTTTAAGTTTCTGTTTACTTTTCTGACAAAACGCCACATCAACAACTTTCATTTAAACTTGATTGTGACTTGTAGTTGTGCTAAAAATACACTTAATTCGCCAGAAAATGTCTTAAAAGAGGTAAAAAGTTTAGCTCCCATGACTTAACTTAGGATATTCAACATGACTTATTAGTTTAGGTCCGATATGATCCCTTGGTCTCATGTTGAATGTCCCTGGTGTATTTTCTCATAAACTGCTAAATGTTAACACGTTCTAACAGGGAGCAGGTGCCTTTTTTCTTCTTTATCGGCGCTCACACATGCCTCGACTCAAACGCCCCTCCCTTTCTCAGTTAATTAAGTCTTGTGATTGCGCAGTATTATGACAGAACTAATGAAGCCTTTAATGAATATTAGTAACAGTTGGCTGAGGTCCGACACGCTTTACAGTGAGCCGTGGACAGACAAGCTTGGTTAGCTGGTACCAAAATTGCCAACACCTAGAATCCAAGTGTTAATTGTTTTAGGGTGAATCTTAAGGGGCCATTTATACACATTTTGGCTGTGATCCAAAGTTTATCAGCGCCTCTGAAGAAACAATCAGGCAAATGACTTTACTTAGAGCTAAAACGTTGGAATAGTCATTTGTATTGTGTGGGCTTTCAATAATTTAACACAAGCAAGAGCGATAAAAGTTCCCCCAAGCTTATCGTCAGTGTAATTTGGGGAAATCTATAATGTACTTAGCCCAAATGACTCTCCATTAGCATTAGTCAGTGATAATCAGGATGTCCCAAGGTGAGAACAAAAACATTGTCTATTCAGTATTGAAGCATCGCTCTGAACTGAAATAATAAAAAAGGTTTATTGAAGCTGAATGGTTGTGTGGGTTGCTGAGAAATTTAACAATGATTCAAAAAGTGATGTGCTTTGCTTTATATATTACTTATTATTAGTTCTTTGGGACAGACTGACACAAGCAGGGTATGGCTGAACAACATAAAAATATAACTTTATTGAATCAAAACGTGTCTTGCCCAAAGGTTAAATGGTAGAATGATAGAATAAAATGTCAGAAATGAGAAATAGACCACCATTTCATCAAACAAGGCTTATATTATCAAACTGACTAAAAATTGAGCAGTGTAAGTGTTATTTTAATCTTTTCTTTTTTATTCTTTTCTTCTGTCATAACTTAAAAGTGTATTGAAGGTCCTATGCCCAAAAATGTAAGCAGAAACAAAATAATTAACTTTCAACGTCCACAATTAGTCCACATGTTTTGCTGACTTACCTAATGTGTTCTGAGCCCTAAATTGCGCATCACATTGAGTTTTGAGCTTTTTCACAGCAAGGCAGTTATGCCACAATACTAACAACAACAAACAGGACATTGTGAACTAATTGGTGCCTAAATGGATACATTAGCAAGATATATGTGCTTGGTTTAAGTTACTTAATTGCAAATAAATAATAAAATTAAAAAAAAACAAGTGCAGTCCTTTTAAGTAACTTTTTTTTGCACTTATAATTATGTTCAAATTATTAGAATGACTGGAAAAAAAACAAAAAACTAAACAAAAAACATCTATTCAGTCTATATAAAATACATTTCCAAACCATAATTATAATCATAAACAATCCTTCATTGATACATGCAATACAACACTATAAAAGCTACATTATTGAAAAGGTACTTTGTTTCATCTTTTGACCAAGTTCTTACCTTGCTCCATCAAAAACATGGAGCAGTATTTAGGGTCATTCATGCCTGTTTGAAAAATCCTGGCATAGGGCCTCTCCCCTCTGGGCTTCACAAAAAGACATGGTTTCAAATTTCCTAGATTTGTAACATCATAGCTAGAGTTTTGTGTATAATTCCATAACTCATAACCAGACTTGTTTGGAACATTTCTCGCTTCAAATTGTGTTCATTGAGCTAACGATGGAATTCCTTCTGTTGGCAGTGGATGAGTGCTAACCAAAATCTGAATGAGGGATAACAGTTAAAAAGTAATGTAGGCTTTCAGATACACTTTACGTTTAAAACATGACATAACAAAGTAAGATTACAAGATCAAGTTTCAAGGTATATACTGTATCTATCTAAATAATGCATCAGACTTGTTCAAGATTATGATAAAAGCTGTTGATTTTACTCTTCCTTTGTTTTCCTCGCACACAAACTGACCTATGAGTTTTGTCCTTAAACTTTCTGTGTTTTTAGCCGTGTGCCAGGCGGGATGCAAGCACGGAGAATGTGTGGGACCCGACAAGTGCAAGTGCCACGCCGGCTTCACTGGAAAGACCTGCAATCAAGGTGAGCACCGGTCCGGAACAGCACTCCACTATCGCTCACTCACACAGGAATGGACACACAAAGTAATGGTCACAGAAGATGTATTATGACTTCAAATACCCTCCGGCTTCCTTTACAATAGAGTCGTACAATAGTGGTCAGGGTGCCGGCTATGAAGTTATATGAGCTCATTTTGGGTTTTTAGACCGGAGTGAACTGGGCTTTGGACCGACAGTATATTTTGTAGGAGAGGGAATGAAAGCAAAAGGTTGATCTTGTATCTGGAGCTTTGATTATGAGATATACATTGGATTATATCACTTTGAGTATCTGATCAATAGGCTTTGTGCACTCTGGGATTACTCCAGTGCTGTGCGAAAATATGCATTTTATGTTGTTTTAATGGACAGTCACAGGATGGGTACAGAAAAAATTCATCAGTCCAATGTACAGTATGTGTTATTAATCTTATTAAAACAATCAACTTAACTGTAACCAAGAAACTTTACTGAAAAGTACACGAGGTAAAGACTAAATAGACCTGTATAACACATTAACACGTTTTTTAGAGTTTTCACCTCCTAGGTCTGCAATGAATCATATCACACAGGGTGTTAATGTCATAAAATGTCATACAATTTTATAATTGGATTTTGGCACTGGAACAGCATTCCTCTGCAATACTGTGAAAATGTAAAACTTGTGCTTTCAGCAGGTTCCAATTGGGTTGTAAATAGGAATAGTTATCCTTGCTTTACCTAACCATAAACTGGGTCTTAATAGACACAGATTTTATATACCTATTTACCGGGGATGTAGAATATAAAATATGTGGTAAACTTGACATCTAAGTTAGCTTAGCATTAGCACTGAGACATTAACATCAATGCTTCATTTTTTGAAGTGTTTACATTGTACGTTAGACTGTCTGTGATGATCCACTCGTGACTCGTTGTCTGTGAATATTGATTTTTGGCATTGCTTTGGAGAAACCCATAACAGATCAATTTAGGGAAAGGTTTGTGGTCTTGTACACAGAGCCTGTAGGCATTTAATGTTACTTGTGCTTGTATTTTGTATTTTAATACTAGACTATATGTCGCATAGATATTCTTTTGGCCATTGCATTCCTTTGTGCTTTAAGTTCAGCTCTAACTTTTCGAAAACCAAAGGGCACTGGAGTCAGCGGGCAGAAATTCTACATCAAAGACTGAAGCGAGCCAGAATTTCTAAAGTAGATTTGCCCTCATCACAAATTCATTCTTGAGTGGACAGTGCAATACAATGCATTGCAATCACTTTCTTTGATATGGAAATTTTAATTTTGCATGTATTGTGCAGTCTCAAGAACACCACTCCAAGCCAATGTCTGGAGAAGCAAGGATACTAATATATTTCACACTTCTTGACCGCTCTGACCATGAACACAGACTCTGTTTGGCTCTAGATAGGATACATTCTGCTGATTCTCATTTTTAACCCAGGCGAAGGAGAAAAATGGCCTCAAGCGATGTCATCACTGTTTGCTACTGCCTGATTTTAACCTTCCTAAGAGAATCTGGGAGCACAGGGCCATCCTGTCTGATCCCTGGAGTGCTTCCTCTCTGCTGGTGCTGATAACATCTCAATTACAGCCCTGTGCAAACCCCTTCAATTTCTGGAACAATTATTGACAGTGTTAAGGAAAAGCTTCCAAAGTTTTTTCTCACTTTTTTCCCCTATTTTTCCCCATTTCCTCAACGTTCCAAATTTGTGGCAGAATTTTGAGCCTTTAAAAGTGTTTTTTTTTTACTCTTTGACCATGCAGGTATTTCTTGGTTCAATGAAGTTCTATGGCAAATGGAAAAGTGAAAATATTTTTTCTGTTTTTGTAGACAGGGTTTCTGCTGGGTCTTAAAAAGTCTTAAATAGAAAAGTTTGAATTTAAGGCCTTAAAAAGTCTTAAATATGCCATTGTAGGTCTTAAACATGTGCAATGTTCTTAAAATGTTTTATGAAGCGATTTCTGTCAGATTTACTGCATCCTTTTCTATTTAAAATCTGTGATAATATTCTACTGTTTTTGGGTTGATGGAGTAAATGGGATGGTTGGTTGCTGTATTAATTGCATTATTTTTTGTTAATTCATTAGATATTTCATAATTGTAGCAAAAAAAAAAAAAAAAAATCTTAAGAAGCGTCTTCAAAAGAACCAGCATTGTGAAAACTAGATCCTGACTCGCAAATAGGTCTTAATTTGGATGTTATATAGTCTTAAAAAGGTCAACAAAGTCTTAAATATGACCTCTTGATCCTGCAGAAATCCTGTGTAGATATGTGTGAATATTGCTGCATTGTTCCAGTTGTTTATCTGGTTTTCTACAACTTTTTAAAAGCTTATCAGAGTAGTTTAAATTCCACACACTTCCACACACTTCCGCTCCGCCTAAATCTTAATACTCTGATGTTATTTGCCTACAGCTTTTAAAAGTGGGTGGATAATTAAAAGCAAAGCTACAAGTTGGAGGCGTGTTGTGAAATCCTTTCCGGAATGTTCCAAATGACTTGTGGTGCATTGCCAGGCTATAGGTGGCTCCCGTCTGGCTATACTTTGTCTTAATCTGCAGCAAAGGCACAGCCAAAAGGATCGGTGTCCCATATCCCACTACAATAGCACCGGCTGCCACTGATCTGGACCTGGCTTATCTGACACAACACAATTCCGAGACCTTTTAAAGATGAAACTGTATCGTTCAAGTGCTCAACAATTTCCCATTTGTCCAATAAGCTTTTGAGAGCTCACTTTTTATTTTGCTCAGAGTGGCGTGCTTGCCCTTTCAGCTATTCCCCGCCGATAACACTTCATTTTCTTCTGGTTGAAGGAAATATTACAGTGCAAAAGTTTTGGTGAGGTGCTGAAGGGCTGTCAAATGTTGTTGTTGGTATGTCCATTGCAAACTTTTTTGACTGCTGTCTTCACAATGCAATTGCAAAATAGACCAATATGGACCATTGTCAAATTTCTAGTAGCCTATTTATATTTCTTTTTTGATCTTTCTTTGTTAGTTTAATCTGGAAATGTAGACTTATGCTCTCTTTGGTTATTTCTATTCACGCAAACTGTACCATATTTTTATTGTCTTAAGTTCCGGGGGAAAAAAACATTTGCAGAATTAGCATCTGAAGGTCTTTCTTACTTTCTTGCATGCTCCAAGTCCACTTTTTACAACTTTTGAAAGCCAGATTGAGGTTTGCTGTCATGGTTATGCTAACGAAAACATGCATCCTTTTTCTTTTTATTTTGGACATATTTATAGGATCATTATGCCTAGTTGCCATGGCAATGTGTGGAAAAACATACGCTCTAAACCTTTTTAGCTGTCAAACAATGAAACGTTTTTGTCATGTTTAGCTAATCTAAATCAAAGATAATCTTTTGCTGTATATTTTACATACCTGCATCCAGTCAGATTGCTGTCATAGTCGCCCATGTTTCTTCTTTGTGTGTCGTAACTTCCTCTTCCCTTTTGTGTTAGGTTGTGATAGAAGAGGTTGGTCATCCAATTGAATTCTGTGTTTCTAGAATTGTGTTCTTGTGTTCCTAAAATTTTTGACAAAAAAGCTAGCATTTGATTCATTCATTTTAAAGGTTGGGTACCTGATATTATTGAAGTAGGCATTTGTAGCTGTTCAACCACTTCCTAGCACTCGCGAATACTGCAGCACATGCAAAATTAAAGAAAGTAAATTAATTAAATGCATTAAGTTTTTTTTTTTTTTTAACAGTCACCAAAGTGAATCTGGAGGGTACCACCTAATCACAGCCAATCAGAGCACAGCTTTTGCCATCAATGAGAACTAAAATGCTTTATTATTTGACGGAAAATGAAAGATCAGATTTAGTTCTAACTACAATTTACTTTTGGTGAACAAAAGTTTACAAATTTAGAACTAAATAAATCCCACCTTGAACTTCACTCACCAGTTCCCCAGATCATTATTTTAGTTCCACGCTGCGTCAACAAAAACATAAATCTGCAGCATGTCTAACAACATGACGACTGAATAGTATAAGCACTATCGACGGCGACATAGACTCTCATTTACATTTATAACTGTATTTACTCAATCAAAAGGCTGAAATGTGGTTGTGGGTGGAGTTTAGGTGTTTACCATCACTTTAAACAATGATTTGTTCAGGAAGTCGGTGCCACTATTCACATCAGGCAGTGTAATATCCTGTCCCTGTGCGGCCAGCGTCTGTTTGTCTGAAGCAGGTAGATGAAGCACCGTGAGCTGAGCCTGACCTCACTGCTGCGAAGGTCAAGCACAGAACGCACATAAAAGGACGTCTTGTGGCTAAATGAGAAGAAGAAGATAGATTGTATTAATTTTCTTCACAGCTCAGTCATTTACAGCTTATCCAAGACATTGATTGGATTCGTTTTTAGATAAATAGAGCACATTTAATGACACAATTTGAAATGAATGAGCAACAGGAGTGAGAGACATGTTGTGAGGTAGCTGCGTGCTGAATGTCTGAGTTCGGCATCCTTGATTTTCAACCATTGTGCAAAGGAAAGCTAGTGTGCTTTGACTCAGTGCCAGGTGTGCTTTGAAATGTTTTAGTTAATGAATTCACAAATTGAATTGAATTGAATCACACTGAATAATTGGCCATTTTGGAGTGTCTTGAGAAAACATAGTCACCAAAAAGAAACCAAAACAGTTTAATGAACCAGGAAGTTTCACTTGCATTATTTACCATGTTATGTACTACTTATTTTTCTTTTAACATCTCTGATTTGTTCTTCTAAAATGCCTGATTTTGATAATGTTTTAGTTGGTGATGTGCTGCAGAAGTTTGGAACAACAAAAGGTTGGAAAAAATATTGCTTTTCATGATTCTTTTGGCACTGCACAAAGAGATTCTTGGGTGCTGCGTAGGATGGGCCTATAAAGTTTAATATTAATCAAGCTGAAAATAAATTATTAACCTAACTTAGCCTGGAGCATACTTGAATGAATTCTTTTGGGGTCACCATCACATTTACTAAAGCTCCTGTAAAAAGATTTTGAAATGAAAGAAACTTGAAGCCATTTTTGCACCTGTACATTTTGTAAACACATCTACTGTATTTAGCTTGCAGTGTTCTAATATTAGAGCATTTTGTTTTCTAAAATCCAGGAAGCATGCTTGTTGTTGTTAGTATGACTAGTTGTTGACCAAAATTTGCATTAGTCAATGAATTCTCTTATTTACCTGATGAGGATTTATAGCAACAATATTGATAAGCCTCTTTTTGTACATACTCAGTTTCCTATTTTTTAAATTGTTCTTTTCTTTAAATGTTAATGTATCTGTACCTCAAGGTAGAGATACACTAATTATTGACTTAAATAAATGATCAAGAATTCTTGTTTGAAAACTTTTACCACACACCCTTATGGTCAGGGTTAAAGTTAAGGGACCTATTGCTCACGCTAAGAATTTTGTCCTTTCATTTGACCTATCTTTTAATGCCATTGGGGCATCTCCTCAGGAAACCCACTTAGTAAAGCAGGCCTTTTCAAATGGCAATCCAGGGGCCAAAAGCAGCCCAAGTAGCTTGATAGGCAGTGTTTGTTGTTCCTAACTCTCTTCTTTAGTAGTCTCTGCTGCATTGTTTTTGTTATGCTATTTAAATAGATAAGACCTGATTTAGTCCCAGGTCAGATTTTGTGATCTAGTCTTCAAGATGTGGTTTACATCTGCTATACAAATAAAGACTAGCTGTAGTCTTGCTTTGGGACTTAAAGGTGGGGTAAATAATTTTCATACTGCAAGCACGATTTAGGTTTTAAATCTGACAACTTCCACTTTGACCTTGAGAAATATCAACATGTATTTATTTTGGTTAGAATTATAGCTTATAAAAGTTTACAAAGTGGAACTGGAATGACCACCCCAAGCTCATTCTATCAGAACACAGCATTCATCTTCTGATTATAACTACAATTCTTTATTATTCAATGCATACAGTACACAGAGGTCTAATTTTAAACAAAGTGTTTCGCTCATCATGTGCTTTTTTAGTGAAAAACACAAAATTTTATCATTTACAACTTAAAAGGTAAGTTTCCCCAGCTTTAATAGACCTAGTCCCACTCCTGCTCGGATCTGCTCTAGTTCAATATTTGCCCTTGATTGACACTGGGTTTGTTTTGGCTTAATCCTGTTGTAATCTTGTTTTTACATGACAGTGCAATATTGTTTTATAGCTTTCTAGTTTCGAGTTGTTTGGATTATGGGTGTAAAACACATTAGTAATTCAGATTTTAAGTCTGGTCCTCAGACCAAATTAATCTAAAAAATTGGGCCCTGTTGTAAATATAATTTAATGGCCCTGCCATAGAGTAACTGTTTCTGTTTTTCCATGTGTTCTCAAATAAACTGTTGCAAGTACCTGCTGCTATAGATAATTTCCACACATAAGTATATTGTAAGTGTCAAGTGTGAACAGAGCCACAACCCGAAGCTGTGATTAACGCAGCCATTGAACGCCTCGCAGCACCAAACACAGCACCACAAAGGAAACCGTCATGTTTGCACCTAAACACAACATTAGTGACACTCCACTGACTTAATCATACCCTCAGCAGAAACTTCAAGAGCTTCTCAGTTTATTTGTGAAACCAGCACTTTTACAAATCCCTTATGTCTCTTCCATTAGTTAGCCATTAAACCGATAGCAATTATGTGCCGAATGATAAACAGTCATTTTGAATCGCATCATCTTTGGCGCTGACGGAGAGTTTTCCGATCCAACATGGCAGAGGGAGATGGATCTGCCTTCATGCACAAATAAACTCATTGGAATGTTAATGTCTGGCAGACCGTCCTTCCCACCGATTCAATCACTGTAATAAGATGATTACTCCATGCAGGTGTCTTTAATGGAGTGTCACTGACCCACTGTTAAGAGCTTTTCCCCCAAGGAACCAATCCAAAGTGTCAAAAAGTAGTGGGTAGATTTTTCATGTGCTTTCATAAGTGAATAATGAAGCGCTGTGTAGAGTCAGACTTGATTAAGAATCCACTCAATACTCAATTACACAACTTTTATTCTGCTTTAACATAATTCCAGTGTATTGTAATGTAGTAATTCATTTAGTAGAAAGTAGAGGGTTTATTCCGTGGAACACATAAAGGCAAAGCAAGAAACTTTCAACCAACTGTAATAAGCAGTGGGTTAGAAACAGAAACAGACTGTAATATAAAAAATGTATTCATGTCTGCAAGATGGTTAGAACTCTTGCCCCAAGTTTGCAGGTTAAACTCCCAGACTGAACTGAGTTTTCTTTGTGAAGTTTGTACACTTTGCCCTGTGTCTGTGGGTTTTCTCCGGCCACCGACCCAAAACATGCACCGCAGAGAAAATCCAGCCACAGTTGTGCTGACCAAGCCTGTAGTTAGAAGATCTGGAGGTTGGTAGGGGGTTTCAATAAATCAAATCTTAAAAGCTTCACGATTCTGTAGGTCACAGTGATTCTGGATTGATTCTACAATCTCCATAATCAATTTTACATTATAACAGTTTTTGTTTTGTGTATGTAATGGGAAATACGCTCCGTAAACTGTGTGTAGAAATTAACTAGAACTATACTGTCACAACCTCTTTCTCTCTCTTTCTGTCTCCACTGGACTACAACAAAAAAATCAAATACACACACAAAAAAAATCTAAATTACTTTTGAAATCGTTTTAGAACTAGGAAACATTTTTAAAAACAAATCTCAAGATGCGAAATCCAATCAAATCACCTGGCATTCAAGATTCACACCCCTTCTTAGCAATTCTCACTTCTCTCAGATTGTCCAAGTGACATTAGAAGAATGGTCAGAGTAATCCTTCTTTTGTTCAGAAGTGATCCATAGTAGAAAGTCATTTTCAGATTGAAAATGACTGTCGGATGATCGGCGAAATGTCTCCATCTTGGAAAAAACTCTCCAGATGACGACTACTGGTACAGATCACAAGAGAAAACATGACTTCAAAAGGGCTGCACTTGGGTGGGATTGACAAGCTTGTTGTTTAGTATGCAACACAATCTCCAAAGAAAACGTAGATAATGAAATGTCAAAAAACATATGATAAGCATGTTTTTCATGCCTTTTTAAAAATAACGTAAAATAATCATGAGTTTTGAAGACGCGTGATGACATTTTCTTTGGGTTTAATGGATAAGCTTAGACTTCAAGTTACTAAAATGGGAAAGTGTAGGGCTGGGGCTTAGGGCAGATTTACCCATTAAACCCCCCAAAAATGTTGCTACGTTATATACTTTTTGTAACATGTTGACGTAAAAAAATGCTCATCATACGCTTTTGACATTTGGAGACTGTGCTGTTAGTATGACAACATGACGTTAAAGATTTCATTCAAAGTACACAGTGCCTTTTGAAATGTAAATAAAGATGAATGAATTCACAATCTGAATAACAAGGATGATTCTCTGTGATGACTTTGACATCATGTATTGGCACAATGAGATCATGTTTTGTCTTTGTCTGAAAGCTATAATAAGTTGATTGAGAAACCTATCTGCCTGCGCCTGTTTGCGTTGGTACAGATTTTAGTGACACAGCTGCAAGTCTTTACTGTATCTTGTTCTCCCTTTGTGTATTTTAGTTTCATTATCATATACTCTCCCAAATGAAACACATTAGTCTTACACCATGCACGGTTTAGCAGTAATTAAAACAGCATAATTAGATCTTTTGCATTTGTCATTAAAACCGATGCACGCCAGATTAAAAACATGGTTGTGGAATCTGTTATTTCAGTGCGCTACAACAGTAAAGTGTAGCTCCTAATATAATGCTAAATCCTTGACCCTTCTAAATGAGGAAGTCAGGGATGTTCTTTGCACAGCTTCTTGATGAGAGCTGTTTGTATTCAGTGTGAACGCCGCTGGCAAATCATCTGTTCGTCGGTCAAGGGCAGCGAGGGCAATTTTGTTTGAGCAACGGGAGGAAGATGGAAACTCCCCTCAAAGAAAGTATTAGACAGTAGCTGTGTCAAGAATAGCAAGTCGTAACGTGAGCGAGAAAACTGTTTTTCAAATTGAAGCTGAATGGGAACGCGCCGTAAACACCGAAGAAGTTCAGATAACTCAAAGGAAACGGATTCTAAACAGGATTATGTGTGATTACATAAACAGAACTAAAGAAGTGTGCTGAACTTACACCATATTAGTGACTTAGCTTATAACATTTTCCTTTTTTTTTACTAGTTATATTTTTACTGGCCACATTGTGCATAGGCGTATACGTACTTTTATATATTTATTTTTATTAAATTGAAAGGGGCTTACATTGACCTCTGTGAAGTTGGCCTCCATCAAATGCACATCTCCACAAAAACAATAGATTGTGATTTGTTTGGCAACAAAAACTTTTGTTTGTGCTGCTTTAGTTTTTTTCAGATATTACTATTCTTTTCTAGGTCATATTAAGGCAATGCAACCTCTCAAGAAGCTGTGTTAATCGATTGTGCTTGTGCTGTTGTGCTGGCATTTTTATTTTTGTGCTATTACTAAAACGTATACAATTTTTTGTTCACGGCAATTGTATATGTAATTTCTGGTCAACAGTTCAACTGCAGTGGCATGAGGAAAATCAGAATAAAATGACTAATATATAAAAAGCTAAAGCAGCACAATGCAAGTTTTTGCAGCAGAAGCCAGCACAAACAAAGCACAAATGATTGATGCCATTTTGGGCCATTTCAAAGCTTTTTTTTAAGCTTCTTGAGAGACTACATTGCCTTAATATGCTAACTAACATTTTTGTTTTGCAGCTTAAAACGGCACAAACGACTGACAGTTTTTGTGGAGATGTGCATTTGATGGGGGCCTTCAAAAAGGTCATACATTGCACTACTGTAATATGTCTTTACTGAGATGATCCTTCTAGGCAAAGTCCTGAACAAATGCTTAGACATACTGTGAAGTTTAAGATTAAATTTTATGTAAAACACACTTATATGAGCTTTTACCTCCAGATTAGTTTACTCATTTGTATTTTGATTCAGTAAAGTATTGGAATATTCCTGGTAAGAGCTTTTCCATTTTCACTCATCCCCCATCTCGCCCACATCTTAGCTATCATTATTATTTGTGGGGTATACACAGGAGGTAAAATATTTCACATTTTCAGCTAAAAGACTTATATCAATTGTTCTCAAACCTTTCACGCAGGTACCACAGAAAACATTTGGCCACCTTATACTGGGTCAAAAACAAGACTGCTGCAGTACTAACCAATAAACAAAGAGTACCAGAAACACTGACTCTCGATTAGACAGTAATAGAACAAACAACTGGAAAAACCTCCCTTTCCACTACAGACACATGTACCCCAGTTTGAGATACACTGACTGACTTTTTTGTAGTTCAATGTCAGAGAAAAAAATGTCTTCTTTAACTCTGTACTCTTTCTTTAACCAAGAAATCTTCTATGTCAGACAAAAGTCAATTGTCTGCGGTAAATTACCTGCCCACAGCGCCAAGACGGATTCCATGAAATAATACAATGGTTTCTGGAATTCGATCCATCTTTTTTGTCAAGACCAATTGTCTCCACTCGACACTTTCCAATATTTATGCCAATGTGCGTGCCACCTTGAGTCTGCTTAGCTCCAAGGGAAGTCCCTGAGTTCGTTACACTGTAGTGTGGAATGTACTTGTACAGTGAGCTAATAAAATAAACTCACAGAAAGTTTCATTGAACTTGTGGTCTCTATAGTGCAATGTTCTCCTGGAAAGCAAGTCCTGCAACTTAACAAGCACACAAGAAAAAGCAAAAAGTAAATGGTCAGAAATGGTTGCATTTTGCAACTAAACAACAATTGTAGTATATCAACACACCTGCCTGAATGTGCACAAAAACATCAAACACAAGTTCAACAACGCAGATGCAGTCTCAAAAACAAGTAATAAACAAACACAGAAAAACACAAACACAAATTCAAAAACATACACCTGCTTTCAAAAGCACAAGTTCAAAAACTTCTACAAATTCACACACACACATTCAAATGCAGTGAAATTCAAATACCCGTACTCAAATTCAAAAACATGTACAACATCAAAATCACATTCAAAAACATGCACATAAGTTCAGAAACATGCACACACATTAAAAACACACAGATCATTACAAACATGCACCCAAATTGAAAAAACATGCACACACATTCAAAAACATGCAGAGAAATTCAAAAACACTAATTCAAAAACAAGACATTTACACAACATAAAAAAAAAACATTCAAAAACATGCATATAAGTTCAAAAACAAGCACTCAAATGCAAAATTGCAGTTTCAACGACATGCACAGAAATTCAAAAACACAAATAAATACAAACAAGCACAAAAATGTTATAGTTTATAATTCAGTTTGGATGCATGTTTGTTTTTGTATTTGCGTTTGTATGTTTCTGATTTTCAGTGAGTGTTTTTGAGTTTGTGTGTGCATTTTTGTGTTTGTGTCTTTCCCTCCAGGGCCTCCATAATATCCTGTTGCTTACCATCGTCCACAACGCCACAGGTCCGCTAATACTTGTTGCGTTTAGCTGCATTAATATCTCTGGTTAAAGAACGGATTTCCTCGCTCAAATCCCAGCTAATTTGTCCCTCTTTGCTCCCCTTCTGCACTCAGCCCAACTCTCATCCCCACCTGCATTCTCTTCAATCATTACGTGTTTTGTTCCGAGCTAATCACTGATGCCCATTATTGTTCCCCGGAGGATTACTCAGACTGAAGCGCTCAGTATTTGGCAAGAGTATTTTGTGTCTCTAAATAGGGAAACACTAGCATCTCCAGCAGTGTAAAACAGTTGGAGGTAGCAGTATCGTCTTCTGCTGCTGAACAATAGGTGTAAGTTAAGCTGGAGGGGAGGGTGAAGATGCACGCACAAAAGAGAGGGATTGGAATTCTTAAGGGGCTTTGTCAGTATAACTTCAGCATAAGAGCAGCTGATCAGCTCAGTACAAGTAACGACAAGTGATGTATGTTTTTCTAAACTCATCCTATTCACATGTTTCGGCTTCCTGTTGTGGTGGTGCCATTTTGAGCTCAGTTGTGTCTTGCTGGTTTTCAGTGCTTGTAACGTTTCATTATTCTGTTACCATTAGTGGGTTTATTAAAGTTTTTTTTCATCAAGAGACACATATTGAAACATATACAAACCAAATCAGAGAGACTGGTGGTCAATACTTTCAATCATTCACATATTCATATTGAGAAGAAGAAGTTTAATCAAACTTCTGCATCTTTAATCTTTAACATTTGAAATTTAATTTGACTAAAACACAAAGTTTTTTCACACAAAAACATGAATGTAGAAAGCCTATGATTTTAAACATGTAGTAAAATGTACAGCCATAATGGGTTGAGCCAATTCAGACTGAGGGTAAACAAAAGTATAATACAAAAATAAATAAAATTTACTTCTGTCTGAGTGTGGAAAAGATATTATTGTGAACAGGCTTAAATTTCTGCAGCTCTGACTTGTAGCTTTCTTTGCTAGTGCCTTGCTTCTTTAGAGATTTCAGTTTCAGACTTACAAATAAAATAAGTCTTTTGTTCATGTTATTTAAATAGGTCTTTAACAGCATTTTAAAATGTAGTTTCAGATCTGGTTTTATTGATGTTTGCTTCAACCCAACCAATACTCTTATTCAGACCTGTGCATATATTTATGAAAATAATTGCTACACTTTTTATTTTTATTTCGATATCATCTCTCTCTACTTGAATTTTATAGTAAGATTACACGAAGTGAACAAAGCCATTTGCACACTCTACAGAAAAAAGTGGAGACAGAATCCCTCTTCTTTTTCTGTCTTCTGTTTTATCTCCACCGCTGCAGAAGCATCAGCCCCCTCACCCCCCTTCTTCTTCTTCTTCCCATCACTACCCTTGACACTCAGCCATTACCTCTTGTCTTTTGGTTGAAATGGTTAAAGTTTACACTATAAAAGTCACGGGTAAATTGTACAGTGATGTAAATTGTAGTAACACTCTCCTGTGTCAGATCCCCTTTTAGCTTTGTCAAAGGAGGAATTCTGAACAGAAAGTCCACAAGAGAGGAGACAAGGAACAGAAACTAGTTTTTGATGTTTTTGTTCCTGACAATGAGTAACCACCTCCATGCTTTTCCAACAACACTGTTCAATGGAGCACTCACGTTTCTAAGTAATAATTAGCTGCTAAATGTTTCTTCTAGTTTACGCTCTGACACCTTGCATTGCTGAAAGGACAGGAGACAGGAGCGTAGACAAGAGAGGAGGCAGACGATGAGAAGAATTTTTTCTTCACTGACAAAGTGCATGTGCAAGCTTTTCCAAGTTATTGTGCAACTGTTTTCAAGTCATTATTAGAGTGTGAGCAGTGAGGAAACTAGGAGTTATCAGCGGAAGCAAGAAAGAAGATGTTTCTGTTTGGTATTGATCACTGACTGTTACATTGTTTGATTTTCTAACTGTTCTGTTTGTTGAATCAGTTCTCAGAGGTGACTATTGTTGTGTGTGTTTTTGGGCTCTACAAAAATAAATTAAAAACTATATGAATAAGGAATCGTAAAGTGCTTTTAGAATGAATGAACTGGGGATGCAACTGGGGATGCACTCATCCGATCCTGGGATTGAATATTGCTGCAGATCCATAAAATTTTGCTGGATCAGGCATCAGTTCACAATATCAGTTCAACTGATATCCTGGTTGTGCCTTTAGTTGGACATAATAAGACTTGAGAATTTGATCCATAACCTCTCGTAATGTTTTTTGCTTTACTCACAATAAAGTTGTTAAGTTCACTTGTACAATAATTAACAGTTACTTTATGACCAGTTTTCTTGTGCTTTGTGAAGGAAAATGAAACTGTGCGCCTATTCGGTTGGTATCGGTTCTTGGTAGATACTTAATGCGTAGTAGCTTAATTGGTATCAGAACTGAAAATCCATAGGAACCAAGAGAGGAAACATTGAAAAAATAAAAGAGGAGACAAGGAAGGAGACATGATAGAAAAAAAATAGAAGACAAGTGAACAAGAGTAAGAATACAAAGAAAAGGACGAGGTTATAGAAGAAGACAGTAGCTAAAACAAGATTGAGAAAAGAAGACAATGGACAAGAGAAAGAACAACGAGTTTGGGTTCAACAAAAGCAAGAGAAAAGGCAGAAGAGGAGATACGCAGGAAGCAGAAAATGGTACAAGACAAAAGAGAAGACAAGGGAACAAAAGTAAGGGGACAAGAAAGGAGGAGGTAGGAAGCAGGCAAAAAGACAATAGAAAAGATGGTGAAACAAGGAAGTGTGAGAGGAAAGGGAAAAGACAGACTGGAAAGAAGACAAGGAAAGGAAGCATATGAGGAGAAGAGAAAGGAGACTACAGTGCAGTATGAAAGATGAAATTAGAGAAAACAAGAGAGGCAAATGAAGGAGACAGGAAAGGAGACAAGCGGAAACAAACTTTTCTCTTGAGTGCCCTTGGTCCCGTGCCCTCTCCACTTTCCGCTCATGCCCAATTCCCACCAGCATAATCCTCTTTGCGGCACTAAAAACGCTCGCATTTACTTTCCAGGAATGTGCCGCGGTCAGAGGTGTTCTAATCCATCCGACGGTGCTTTTCATTCACTCTCAGTCTCTCCCGCCTGTCTGCGACTCCCCTTTATACTTCTTCATCTCCATCAATCCTTTTGTCCAACACATGAGCGGGCGCGTTTAACCCTTCAAGTGTGGCACATTGGCCCTTCTTCCTGCTGAGAGAGATTTGTCTTCTCAACAAGTGTGACGCGCTTAGCATAAAAACTGTTTGTATGTCGAAAACTTTGATAAGCTCTTGGATGGGATTCATTTTATCTAAGGAGGTCTGGGTTTTCTGTGTAATGTCAGTGATTTATTTGTTGTTCTGTAAATGGTGGACTGACCTTTTCATTCATTCAGGCTCTTTGTTGCAACCGGAGATCAAAAAGATATTATTAAGGTTGTACTGCCAGGTTATGCTGGTCATTTAAATGAATTTGCATTTAGTTCACAAAACAGTTTCATCCTACTAGAAGCTACTGAAAGTAATTTGTAATAGTTAGGTTAAATCCGTTGTGTTTGTTCAAAGACTCATTATGTTAGTGAGGCTGCTCCATACAGGTATCACAGAACTGCAGACGGTTCACTAAAAGCAGGAAGTACAGTCGGCCAATCAGCAAACAGAAGCAAAGCAGTGAATTGGCCAACCAACTTAAGTTGAGGTAGCAGACTATATGTGTTCCCTTTGTGTGATCTTGTGTCAAATATTTACTTGGAATATAAAATCTTAATTTGTACGTTTACCTCACAGACACGATCGCTCACACGTTTATGCTCTACTTCATAGACTACAAAACTACCAAAAAACAGTATTTGGTTAAAGCAAAAAACTACCTGCCTACCGGGAAGCAAACAGAACTCAATAGTCAGACGGTTTCAATGAAGCTAAATAAAACTTTTAAGCCAAAAAACAGACATGTACAAAAGAATTTGAATGATTTTGCTGAACTAAAATATAGTAAATCAGTGCGGATACATGCAGCTCATAAACCGTTTAAAAACGGAATATTAGCAATAAACCAAATATTAAGCACATGTAAACGTGATCAATGTGTTTTTACTCTGACTGGACTTGACTTGTTTAACTAAAAAGGTTGCTTATTTTGCTTCAGCGTCCCAAATTATGGCATAATAATGTATCTAACAATCTGTAACGTATGGCCCGGGGGACAATCAGGCCCTTCAAACATTAAATTCAGCCCACTTCCCACCTTTCGAATACTGGAAACAAAATTTGTTCATTTGAATTCTGTGTTAAGCCCCTTTCACACATTGAACCCGTTAAAGTACCGTGTCTTGTTTGCCGGTATGCTTCACCATTTGCCCCATTCATATATGCAAATCATCCCACAACAATACCGTGTTGTCACCATTCACATCTGACTCGGCAACATGGAACGCTTTGGGCACAAACTCGACTATATAGCTCAGAAGTACTTTAAAATTTGTTTAAAATGTTTTTTTATTGTTTGATTGTCATTATGTTATGTAGGTTATTAGCCTATTTTGCAACATTGGTTGCTTATTAATGATTTACGGGGAGAAATGCAGGGATGTATTTGGTGTGCGAATGCAGCGTACTACAGAGGCCCCTATGAAACAGGAGGGCACCGCATAATGTGTTCGTCCACACAGTTGGGCACAGCGAGGATGGACTGTGGGCACTCCCAGAGCGCGGGCATCGTGCCGAACCATTGGACATGGATAAACAATGCGCTGAACTGTCCCGCACTGCGCGCACGGAAGGAGGCTCCGTACTCTCCGTGCCACAGATCCAGGGTCTTTACCGGGACTCGTGCGCAAGAGGGGAGGATACGGCCCCGTGCTGTCTGCACCGGGACTCGCGCACACGAAGGGAGGATAGCCTATGGCCTGTCTGTACCGGGACTGCAATGCACAAGGTGGAGGAAGCCCTACAAGACGCCACCCACTGCCGCGGTTTGGCGAACCAGGACGGGAGTCTGGTTTTGGGACTAGCTCTTTATGCAGGATGTCAAGACTGCATTTTAGAGGATTCCTGGACTTCAGTCTGACCGCACGTACATTCGGTGAGTTTGCAAGAAGCATTTATAGCCTATTAGTAAAATTAAACAAGTGTTTTCTTTGTGACAAGGTCAGCTGATTCAAGAGTAGGGCAGGATATATTGTATCGCTTTTAATCCCTCAGATTTAAGGCTGATCTGAAGCGCAGTAGTAGCAAATAAGAGCGTGCTTCGTTCTCTGTGAGTCTGTGAGTTGTTCTGTTGCCATGGGGATTGCACCGGCAGTCACATTCTGCTTTCACACATGTCAATATGGACTAGTCCCGTGACTGTTCCCGGTAATGTTACTAGATATCGACACGGATCAAATGCCAGGACAAAATATACCGTGTCTCGTTCTGGAGCCTTTTACACTTGACCACATACTAGGAACTTTACCGTGTAAGGATGTATGTGTGAAAGGGGTTAGTAAAGTATTGATAGTAACAACGTTAACAGCTTACAAAGAACTATTTTAAAACAGATTGAATGTTTTCTGTGATGTATCCAACGTGGTACTGCAACATACAGTATATCTCTGGCCCACAGACCAAGACCTGTACCAAATTTGGCCCTCAGGAAAAAAACCCTGTCCTAAAGTATAGCTTTAAACTTGAATTTCAGTGAGAACATGTAGCAAATTTTCCACCTCCAAAAAGTTACAACGTGTCACTTTAATGTGGATTGGCATCAGCCACAGACATAAGCATCCATACACGACATTTAATTCTGTTTACTGAAATTCAGCAGGTTACAATTTGGGAAAGTTTTTACAGACAAGGTTCTTCTATTCCAATTTACCTGAGGTCTCACACTAGCCCTGTCTCCTTATTTTTGTCTGTCTCCCTTTTTTCATTTTGTCTCTTCTCAACATGTGTAGCGCGCCGAGCACAACAGCCAGCGTGAACGTCAAATACTTTCCTCCGCTCTGAGAAGGAAGCGTCTTAAGCACAAATATGAGGATGAATAGCGAGCATGTGGCGGACTTCACGCTCCTCACTCACCCCCCGCTGGCTGCCTCTGTGCCCCCTCAGTCGTCACGCTCTCTCCCTTTGCTTTCTACAACACCTGGAGCCAAGGCTGCGGCAGCGTTCAGCACAAACACTGTCGGGAGGAATAAACACAAACAGAGGCTAAACTGAAGAGTCGAGGAGCAGAATTAAGACCAAGACAAGGAAAACAGCATGGATTTTTAAAGGAATTCACATAACATTATAACATTTTAGAAAAGAGTGGATGTATCTGATTTTGTATTTGAGCTAAATAGTTCTTGCTTTTGCACGTAAGCAGCTCTGTGAGTCCAAATTAAACTACTGGGAGCTGACATCAATCTCTAAATCATTTATTTCGTCAATGCTGTAGTTTTGTTAGTTTTTTCATGATGGCAAAGCTTCATTCTAGTGATAACACATCATGTTGAGTGAGAATGCTAAAACATGTTTAGTGAAACAGAACATTGGAATTGTGCAAAATGAACAAATTCAGCTCTTTTAAAACCGGCTGAACATTTACCGAGTCAGTCCAGACCTGGTTGACTTGGTTCTGTTGATTCTTCCAATTTGCTCGCTATAAGATGAAACTAAACTGTCACACTGACATTTTAAGTATACAGAAATGAAAACTGTAGCTCTTTCAAATCAAATATTTATATGCATGTGCTGTTTTGTGTGTCTGTCAGTTGAAATTGTCAGTTTATTTTCTTCTCTTGTAGTGTTCACTCTTTTGCACCTGAGCAAATGCTTGACAAATGAGGCTCTAAACCTCTAAATTACAGGTTCCTAAAACTTTTGTCAAACCACAAAATATGCACAAACCAGTGTCATTCAGGCCTTAACCAGCTTTACTGCTTCTTACATTTACCAAAGAAAATTCAGACAGAAATTAAATTTGGACTTTCCTTTGTTGAGAGCCAATCAGGCATCAGAGGCTAAAACTACAAAGCCTCAGCTTCACAAGGCATCCATCCAATTGTTTGCGCTCCAAAGGGTTCTGAAATAGATTCAGTTTGAATTGTTTTAGGTGTGAGGAAAATCTGCAGGATCCATATGACCAGTCATTTCAAATGTATAACCAGTTGATTTTTTTTTTTTATCGTTCTAAAGACATATTCTTAAAAGGACTATACTCATTTTATTCTTTACAATCCAGTGACTTAAAATCATTTGCTTCCTAGCACAGATCTCTTGATAATATTTCTAATTATAGGCTCGTTCAACTTAAGAAAAGTCTGCACAAATCCGAACCGTGCGATCAACACTTACGCTTCTATGAGTTTTTCCTTTTTTTCTGCACTCTCATTGGACACTTCATTTCAAAACTTGTGAATTCTTGTCTATGTTGAATGTAGACAGACCCATTAAGGACTGAGACATTAATCTTACAATAAAACACCATCGAATTCTGTCCTGCCACCAGCTCAGTTTTATTTATATGCATTCTAAAACATTCTGCCACGTGAACATCAAGCTCTTTTGACAAGACATTTCGTTATAGACACAGTTTGTTGCACTTGACTTACTAAAAAACTTCCCAACAGCCCCCAGGATACTGCATAAACTCCTAAATCATGATGGACTTGCCCCTTTGCAGTTCTTCCTCTGGTACAAATGTTATCTTCTCTTGCGCAAAGTCCCGTCTCCCAAAGAAAGCGTCTGCTGCTAATCTTCTGTCAAGGATCGAGGCGTGTTGGGAATGCAGCCGGGGCATACCTCTGCAGACCTGACCCAATAAATCTTTGCACTTTGCATGGCTTCACATGTGTCTCCCGGTGCTCAGCCAAAGGGCCCCATCACCTCTGCTATCTCCTCTTCCGTCTGAGGCTGTGTCGAGCTGTCACTTACCCACATCTGTGCAGTGTCTTATCTTCTTCCTCGCCTGGTGCAATCTGCTCTCTAGGTCCCACTGGAAGGATGAGCGGAAATGCTGGTAAAACGGAAGGTAAAGGTATCGTGGGTGGGTGGTACTCCGGAGGCTAATGGAGTTCAAGTTTGAGTTTGATGTACAGGGAAGCTTGAAACGGCAGAGTGGTTTAGTGTTGATCTTCAGTTTTTTTTATGTTATAGTCTAGCTAGCCTTGGGTTTATCCAGAGTGAAAGTTTAGTTTGAACTATGTAATTGGCTTTAGCCTGATGTCGGCATTACAATGAAAGCATTCTGACTTGACTTTTGCTACATTCATGTGGCCATCAGGTGCTCGGTTTTTAGGCCTTCTGTCCTTCGTTAGAGGTTACACTGAGATCTGTTGTTTTTAGTATGTTCAAATAGCTACTGTTAAAAGTTGCTTGTATTTACTTTAGCTAGCTGGTGTCAGTAATGCAACAATAGTGGTTGTTCATGGTGTAAATGTGGCAAATCCCCAAATTGATTAAAATTATTCAATAATCTCAAATGAAATGTGTTTTAATTTTAGTTTTTTGTTTTTTTTTTTGAAAAATCAGTAGATTACTGTCAGACTCCACACATCATATGACGCCAAGTACCGTCAGGTTGGACGGCAGTTTTTGATCCAAGCTGTTGTTCTGAGCTGTTGGAGTGTTCATGTGCATTTCCCAAAAAAAATGTTTATTTTGGTCTAGAGACTTTACCTTTTTCCACTTTGGCTTGAGCCAGTTTTAGTCATTGATTTAATCCATAAATTAGTCAGCAATATTAGGGCTGTACTCGATGTATATTGTACACATATAGTATATATCGTGACAGACTCGTGACAGACAGGGAGGCATAACAGGATAAGTATCGGTACATTTACACTCATAATAAATTTCACACTTATGTATGTAATATTAAAAGCAGTGTGAAGTTAGGTATTTTGCAACCCAAACAATTTATCAAATAAATCAGTAAATCAATGAACAAAATAATCATTAGTCAAATAAAACAAGAACATGCAATAGTAATAACTGACAACATATCACAAAACATTTTTGCTTGTTTTCACCCAGTTTGACTGTTTTAATGAGGTTTATATTATTCTTTTGTCCAGCAAAGGTAAATTTATTTAACTGCTGTAAAGCTATGATAAACATTTACCACAAGGACACAAAACTGAATAAACATAAAAATAAATAAATAATAATAATGTTTTATTGTTAGTGTAATGTCAATGAGAAAAGAATTCCAACGACAATTTTCTAAAGAACCAAGAACTGTTAACAGACCTCATGAGGAAAAAGAATGAGCAAGTGCAGAATTGATATGAAGAGGTGTTTGTAGAGGTAGAGAATCAAAGGTTAATGAAGGACAACGGTAGGACCACCACCATAGAAGAGATGAAAAAGCAAATTACAAAGGTAGACGAATACCTGTTGTTCACCATGCAAAACCTCAAGCCAAACACTGAAAATTCAACTTAAATACCGAGCAACAGATGCAATAGCCAATCCAAAAAAAACGATTGGCTTTTCAATGGAAATGGAACAGTGCTTAAGCAAGGCAAACCAGACTGAGTAGGTCCCAAATAGCTCGAACAGGGAGTACAGATGCTCAGTAAGCCTAAGTGCTGTGTAAACACTACACAGCAATTAGGCTGTTTCAGATTCACCATGCAAAACTTCAAGTCAAACACAGAAATTTCAACTTAGATACCGAACAACAGATGCAATGGCCAATCCAAAAAAAAAAAAAACTTTTTTCCCTCATAATTGACTAAATTGGAGTTGCATGATAATAGAGTGGTTAGACAATCTCCTTATTGACTTCTCAATGGAAATGGAACAGCGCTTAAGCCAGGAATAGGTCTTATAGCCTATTACAACTGTCTTATCAGAGAAAAATCATACGATAAGCCTAAGTGCTATGTAAAAACTACACAGCGATTAGGCTGTTTCAGTCTGAACATTAGGACCCAGGACAACAAGGTTGCAAAATCAGTCACACTAGTGGTATCAACCAAACTAGTTTATGAGCAGGACAGGTTCAGCTGTCATGATCTAGGAGAAGGTGGCTTCTTACTCCAACTAAGAATCTCTGCTTTAGCTCAGTCCTGTTTTACCAGCTACACTCAACAAAATTCAAGAATTGATTATGAATTTCACAACTTCTCAAAGCACATCTCGTTTGTCTCCTCTGCCACACCTCTAATTACCTAGAACTTATTAAAGGTGTGGCTCTAAGTACGTTTTTTTTTTTTTTTTTTTTTCAAAAAAACAACAACCCAAAAACGCTGTCTCCGCTCTCTCGCCATCTTGAATCTCTCGATCCAGCCAGCCATTTCACAGGCTCTTTTTATCCTCAATAAATATCTTTACTGCAACTTATTGTGTTTTACTTTTTACTAAGAAAAAAAGCATTTGTCTGGAATTAAGATTTGACATTTTTGAACCCACAAGCAATTTATCTCCTCTTCCATTCATTTCACAACAACACAACAATAGGCCAATTAACATCACAGAAAGGATCTTGCATTCCAAGATCAAGGTCTACTTTTGTGGGATTTGCATATTCTCCCTGTGTCTGGAGCATAGACAATAATATCACCGTTGGGTAAAAAAGTCGCATAAGATGTTATAAGATAGGATTTTTTTTCCTGATAAAGTGCAATTTCATTACCCATAAAAACAAGCACAGCGGTGATGAGCAAACCATTGTCAAATATTGCCTGGGAACTAGAGTATATACTAGTGCAATAACTTTTGAAGAGTGGATCTGGTCACCATAGGATTTGGTTTTGTTTGGTCCTATTCCTTGCTTAGTCCCTGTACAGTCCTGGTACAAGACTATCTGTTGCCTAAAAGACACAAAAACCTTTTCAGCTATTCACACTTGAAGCCGTTTTTCTTCAGTGCTGCAGGCTGAGCTCAGGCATCCTCCTTTGCCTGGCTGCTAATAGACATTGTTGCCATGGATGTCTGTAATGACAATAACGAGAACGCCACTGAGAAAGGCATAGGAAAACAAAGCTGACATGGTTAATGGGGAAAAGTATTGAGTGGGCAGTGTAAAGTAGTGTCGTTGAGCAAACATTGTGTTGGCACTTCATTCTGACTTAACTGGGTCTCTCATAGTAAAGACAAAATGATAGATGTTATGTCTACATTTACTGTTCTGTTACATAATTTACATCCTATTGTGTTTTTATTATACTTGCTTTTAGCCTGAGGTCCAGAGCCCACACTTCTGCATACTTTACAAAGACTACTCTCCCTGGCGCATCTCAAACCAAGTCCAAAACATACAGTACAATGTTTTTGGATGTGCAACACTAGAAACTGAAGCTGATTGGTCATCATTTATTCTTTCTTCATAAACAACCATTAACTTGTTTTCTTCATGCATAGAGGATGCCTTGTTCTGGATTGACTAACTAATTTGTCAAACACCCTCACAAACATTTGGCAGAGGGACATGTTGACCAGACAATATATTATACATAAATTATAATAAATTGGCAATATCTGGGCAATGCACAGCAGTTAGCACTCTGGCTTATAGCAACTAGACACTGCACTTTCAATTTAAATGTAGAGATGACAGTGTGGCATTTGGAACTATACTTTTGTGGAGAATGAATGGGTTAGGGCGACTCAAGGCCTTTGGAATTTGCATGTTTTCTCCGTGACTGCGTAGTTTTACTCTGGGTGCTTTTTTCCTGAAAGAAATTCAAATCTCAGTGGGACTTTCCTGATTATATAAAGGTCAATAAATGAAAATTAGAATAATATCATTTGGATTTTTAAGTTACATTTCTTTCGGAGTCACATAAATGTTTATTATTTTGTAAGAAAAAAAAAAAGTTTCCCCTGAAAATAAGAGTTGAGTTATGCCTACAAGAATTGAACCCCCAACCTCAATAGGTATGAGTAAGGCCCAGGCTTTTGAAGAAAAAAAGAAAACAAATACAAAAAAAACTGGGTTACCAACACATTATTTTCTATTGTCTTTTCACTCCCACACATTTAGATTGAAAATTACTTTGTGATAGTATCAAAACACCTTAATTGTTTTTGTACAAATGGCCATCTTTAAAACTTTTTTCACAACTTTCAACAATTCAGTTAACTGAACACAACAGCAATGTTTGTCCATCATGCTTTTTAGTTTTAGTTAATAGGAATCTTTTTGTTCTTTTCATATTTACGTTAACTTAGATGTTTTGCCGATACCCTTCCACTTGTAATACATCTTTGTCCTGTCTTTAAACTGCCACAAAGTGCACCTCTTTACTTTTGATTGCATCTTTATAAGCTATTCAGCATGACTGTATTATGTTTCCATGTCATGTCTAAGTTTAATCCAATTGACGCATCTCCCATCGGCTTAACATAACCTTAGTAGGCCAACTCACTAATAGCCAATGAAACCTATAAATAAACATCTGAGCATTCCTCCATATAATCAATAACAAGTCAAGAATCCGTGGAACTCTGACCATGTATTTCTCACATGTCCATCGAGCTATTAACGGCTGAGATGAAAATGATCTCCTAAATGGCTGCCGCTAGACGCTTCCGTCTGTATGTTGTGCTGTATCCCAGAAACCAGTTGGCATAGTTGGAGTGATTGGGATAACTGGGTCATCATTCCACAGTGGATAGTTTGGATCTTGTTTGGGGGTCTCGTTCATAGGTGCAAAGTTTGGAATGGTTGGGAAAAAGGTTGGGATAAAAGTATGAGTACTGTCCAAATGCCCAGTCCCTGTATATATTTTTTAGCTTTCTATCTACACCTAAATGTACATTTTCTTCATTCTTCACAAAAGTATATTTCCAGATGCCATGCTGTCATCTCTACATTTAAATTGAAAGTGCAGTGTCTGTTCTATAATCTTAAGAACAAGTTTGATAAATGATTCTGTTCAAGCTAACTACAGTAAAATGAGGCCAGTGAGTGGGCTGTTGAATCTTCTGTCTGTTTAAAATTTAAATTTTTACTTGATTGGAACACCTTTTGTTAAATTTAGAACGTTGTGGAAGTTTGATGTGAAATTGAATAACAGTCTCTTATAAATGATTTGATAAAAGAAGGAAAGACATTTGATGAATGAAAGAGAGAAATACATTTAGAAATGAATAGAATAAGCTGGACAGCTTGCATTTGTCGATAATAAAGTTTGATCATTTCTGAATATACTGTACTTGTGAAGACTCATAAACCTCATTTTGTCTTTGAATCAGATGTGGAATGTACATGGTAATAAACATCTACAACAAAAAAGAACAATGTTTAACAAAATGTTGATTGGGTGTGCCGGCCTAACTTGTGCTTAATCACAGCAACAGATTGTACTGTATCCAACGTGCGTGTGGGACAATTGTCGCATGGTCTCCTCTCTGCTTTTCTTTCAAAAAGGAAATACTTTGTATCAAACGGAGCAGAAACACCTACATTGATGGAGCTGCCATGTTTGTTTTGTATGATTCAGGCGCTACTTGCCACCGTTTTTGCCCTGCCTGAGATTTTTTTTTTTAAAGGATGGAAGCTTTATATGAAGCATTTATAGGAAATTTACTTTTGGAAACAAGTGGTGGGTAATCACTGACTTCCAATCCTTAGAAGAATGCCGAATCCACTCATAGCCATCCACTTCCACTTCCACTCCAGTTCATTTAAGGATTTCCTTTTAGAAATTGTCTCAAACCTTCAATAATAAATGATTGTGCGTGGATTTCAAATTTGAACATTTTGTCCAATTTCTTTTTTGTGTGTGTGTCTGGCTCAAATGCTATGTACTTTTTTTTAACTCTCTGCTCTGCTTCACTTCGGCTCTGCAAATAGGTGACACTTTTCCTTTTGTACAGCCTAATCCAAGTGTGACAAGACTTCTATAGACACTGACATGAAAATCCTTCCTCTCTGTTCCTACATATACCTAAAGACAACTCCTTTATTCTTCAATCCTTTCAATCCTATGCACAGCTCCTTATAGATCTACTAAGAAGTTTCCCCATATTAAACATCGTACAACAGTCAGTGTCATTTGTCAGCTTCCAGACTCAGTAATGACTTCATAATCAGTTTGACTAGACGGTGAAAGCAGAGGACACCGCGACTTTGGCAGGAGACGAATAGGTGGAACTAATAGTGTTAATGGTGAAGCAGCTTCTATTTCTATCCGTCAGTCAAACCGCAGAAGAGGAACACTGGAGAGAAAAGTTAAATAAAGTAGGCTGGCTGTTGATAGGCCAGCATGGTGGTGTGAAGCAGATGGGGCAGGTGCAGTACTTTTAAAGGCTGAATTTGCAATATGAGCTACATTTCAGATTCAGACGACTTTATTATCCCCCATCCATCATTGTATTAAACATGAAACATCGTGGAGCTTGTACATACGTAGTGTACGATATAAACAAAATGTAAAAAAGCATCGCCTCTACCTTGAGACAAAAAATTTTAAATGGCGATTAGATTGGTCGTTTGGCAGTTTAATTGCAGAAGACTTTTGCTGAATCCAAATGATCTCTGAACAATGTTTTGCAATACGATCAATGCTGTTCTTGTTCTTAAGTGAAAGATTAGGGAATCAGCAGATAAAAGAAAAACACAGAAGGCTTTCGATGAAGGCCTCATAGAACGAGAGAGAATCATGGAACTGACTGAAAAAGAATTAAATTCATGCAAAGGTACATTTGGTACCATTTTATAATAACTGCACCTTAATTGCCTTAGTAAACCATGAACAAAACACAAATAAAGCCTATTTATTCATGCATAAATGGTGAATTTATGAATGAGAAAATGTAATAATGTTTAATAACTACTTAATTAAGGACTTAGATTAGGATTGGGTTTAGGGAAAGGATTTGGAGTAATTAAGTAGTTACAAAGCATTAATTAACTTTTAATCTACTAACTGATCATTCATCATCATGATGAATAAATCTTTAATAAGTGTAATTAAGGATTTATTAAGCATAATTAGTTATTCTAAAGTGTTACCGTAAATTCCTTAGCATGAGTCTACTATGATAACTTAATGTATGACATTTAAGTTATTACGAAAAATCCTATGCGCTGCTCACCTTATTCTTCCCCGCCCGCTTTTCTTGCCAAAGCACTTCCTGTCTCATGGGGCATCTCAAATTGATATAATGACAGATAAATTAACCCAACAACGGTACCACTTTATATTAACTACACCTTAATTGGCCTTAGTAAACCATGAATGAAGCATAAATAAAGCCTTAATTATTCATGAACTAATGGTGAATTAATGAATGAAAAAGTTTATTAATACTTACTAACTACTTAACTAAGGAGCTAAGGTTAGGATTTGGGGATAGGGGCAGGATTCGGAGTAATTAAGCAGTTACTAAGCATTAATAAACTTTTTCATCTAGTAATTAATCATTTGTTCATGATGAAATAAGTCTTTATTAAGGAGTAATTAATGATTTAACAAGCCTCATTATTTTGTAGGTATTCTAAAGTGTTACCCTAACAACTGAATTCAACAGACTAGATGCAGATAAACAGGAATTGCCTGCCATGAAATGTAGGCCGAGCAGAATAAAGTGAACACCTTTGTAATATTAGGCTATATACAGCAGAAGCTTGTGCACTATTGAGGCTGCAATACAAGACTCTGATTTAACAATCACTAAAGAGACTCAAAGCACATGTCTCAATTGCATCAATAAACAAAGTTTTCATTTGCATAAATAAATAAAGTTGTAAGTAGCGTAAATTTGCTCTAAGAGATTGATATAGTTCTGCATGTGGTCCAGAATTCTATACATTTGGTCATTTCGGTCTACTTAATTGTTTTAATCAGCATTTATTTCACTTTCTAAAACAGTAAAATAAGGAGTAAAAAGATTTTCAGGATCTTATTGAACTGTGGCTATACTCCATTGCAAACATTGTTTATTGTATTGCTATAATTGTTTAAAAAATAAATAAATCAAAAGAAATCCCTATAGTGAAAAACCTGAAAAAACACTAACCATAATCAAGTCCTGGGTCTGTGCAGTGAGATGGTGCAAGCTCCAATGATCCATGAGGCACCCCGACGTGACTAGGCACTATAGGTCAACCCACAACAAATAGACATTTACTTCCCCTGTCATGTGATCATGTGCTGTGGGGACTCACCGCATCATGTCAGTGTATAGCAGCTTTGTGCAGTAATAATGCTATCCTGTTTCACTTGCACATTTGAGGTGATTTACAAAGGCAATTCAAGGCTCACTCTTATTGTCTCTAAAATCTGTCATTAGTGAATGTGTCAACTCGTTTTGTTCATTTGTGACACTTGTAAAAGAGGCCTATTATTCTAACTCGACTTTTAAGAGCTTTTGACCATGTTATAATTATTTCCTTTTCATAAAACCCACTCCAAGCGAGGGTGATTCATGCATTTTATTCTCCTGCATTCAAAACATCATTGCCCCCCAAAAAACCCAATTTCACAATCTTTAGAAACATGCCCTGTTATTTTGGTGCTCCAAGCCTTTTACGTGTAGAAGTAGTACCACCAGTAGTACCACACTGTTGACCTACAGCACTAAGAAAACACAATGGGCAGTATAAGAAATATAAAAATAATATAATTACTTTATTAGTGAGATGATATAAAATAATCTTAGACGTGGGTGCAGACAAGATACAATAGGAATCTTCCCCTGGAGCCTCAACCTGGTGATGGTGAAACACATTTAAAGTAAAGTTAAAACTCTGCAACAATCGTACTGTAAGTAAGGTGGTGCTATAGCCAATTTTGCTTTTTTAAAAATATAACCAACTTCCTACTTTAGTCCACATGTCTTGTGCACTTATCTAATGCATTTTCAGTCTCTAAATTGTTCACCACTATGCATTTTATGCTAACTGGCTAAACAACAACAAAGGACTTATTAGAACGAAGACAGGACTTTGCAGACTCATTATTGCATCAGTAGACACACTGACAGACAGTTGGCTGAGGATTTTAGGTTGTTTTATTGTAATATAGAAGATTTTTTCGGTTTGACATAACTTTCCGCTCTGGCGCATGCTCCATGCAGAAAGAGCCGCTGGCCGTCTGGTTAGCTGGGGAAACTTTTTGAATAAAACAACAAAACAGGACGAGAGCGAGCTGTTTCCATCAAGTATGAACTGATAAGACAGACATCTGGTCAGTGTTTTTCTCTCGTTTTTCTCACTCACCTGAGTGTAACTTTGAAGGGTCGGAGGGAAACTGGTGAATTTCATTCACAAATGTTGATTTAGCAGCATAACTTTTGTTTCTCACAGTGATGATAAACTCTTAGCTGACAACAGTCCTAACTCGAGTTGTTTACTCTTGGTCAATATACGGCAGCTCTTTCTGCATATCGGGTGTGTGCGCATGCCCGTGTTGATAACAATATCTCTCTATAGTGCCATTAATACTGTAAGTGTGGTAGATGTTGCAAATCACAGGTGTAGTTGCTAGTTTTTCAGCCTGATGATTCACTGTAGCTTGATTTTGGCATAAAGAAAAACAAACATTCAAATACACTGTAAAACTTGCTTTTGTGGAATTTACATTTATTTTCTTGGAAGGTCAAAATTATGAACAGCCAAGCAATGTTATGCACAAACACAAGAATGCTTTTTATAGCTTCTACCCAAGAAAGTGCGACATAATAAACAATCCACCCACTTTTGTATTTGCCCAAGTATATTCTCAGTCTGTACACCCAAACACATATAGTTTATTCTATGAAGCCATTTCTAGAGTGTTGTTATGATACCACTATTTTAAATTCTATTTCAACTATAAACTAAAGGCTAAAGTTTGGAAAAAATTCTATAAGTGTCAAAATGTGTACTGTTTATGCTTTTTTTTTCATTTGTTTTCTCTTCCATGCTAATTAAGTTCTGAGTATTGATTTTTTTTTGACAACTTGAAGCAGCAGCGATTGACCTGTAAACCTTATTGTATTCACTGGTGACTCTAGCCCTTCCTTGTGCTTTATATCGGTCCCTTCTTGGATAACCACTGAGGTAACAGATCATTTACCAGGCCCACCATGACAGCTGACCTCTGCTCTGCTCCTGCTGTTTACAATGAAAACAGTGAAAGTGCTGCTGTCGCTGTCTCAAAGTAATCGAAACGCTATAATAACTACTGAATGTTGTATTATATATTAAAGCTATTAGTTACACCTGGATGTTATGTCTATGACCTTGTTTGCAAAATTAGTCGGAATGGTTTCGTGGAACATTTTAAGATCATTTATTGAATGTGGTGAAGGGTATTTTTTTTTTTTTTGTTTCATAAATCTCCAGAATTTGATGTATTTACTTTTTGATAGAACGGCAAGACTTTTTTGTTATTATTTGTAAGCGTTGTCTTTTAAACCAAAAAGTATAGAAGTAGCACTCTGTGGCTAAATTCAACATCTGTATACTATCTGAGTAGAGTAGTTTTTTCATAGATAGCTGTGTTCCTAGAAAACTAGATATCCAAAAAAACCAAAAACTGAAAAGTGTTCCAAGTTGTGGGAGCAGCATAACAGAATTCCAGTTTTCCAAATTAGTCTGTACTCAAGAGACAAAAAAAGTGGTTTCAACCCTGTTCATAAATTAGCAGGAAACCATATTATTTAAGCTGAATATATTCTCCATATAATCCCCTTCTCCATTCAAATGTGTATTTGCTAATGCTAATCACAGTGACGTCACATAGCATTAGAATGTTCTGTTGGTCTAGTGTTAAGTCAATTCCGATACCCATTGCTTCGATTTAACATTATTGTGATGAACAAAGCTGTTCCACATGCAGCTTTTGCTTATACTTATTTTTTTCTTTCTTTTATTTAATGTATGTCTAAAGACTCATGTATACTCTGCCTTCCACATAGTGTCAATAGATATACATAGAGAGATTTCTGTCTGTCCATTGTGTTGTTCTGTCTTTTCAATGGTTTGCAGTTCTTTTCCTCACAATTAATGAGTTCGCAGCGATGACGCTGTACATGGGCTGACTGCTGTAAAACAAACTCTTTTCACTTTATTTTCATTTCTATTTAAATGTGATCTTAAAACTGAATTGTTTTTCTTATTGCTCTTTTTCTTCTGTTTTGATACATTCTAGCTGACTTTTAGTGCACTCGTGTTCTTTAACTACAGCCTTGATATTATAGCAGTAATGGTTNATGGTTGCATTTTGCAACTAAACAACAATTGTAGTATATCAACACACCTGCCTGAATGTGCACAAAAACATCAAACACAAGTTCAACAACGCAGATGCAGTCTCAAAAACAAGTAATAAACAAACACAGAAAACACAAACACAAATTCAAAAACATACACCTGCTTTCAAAAGCACAAGTTCAAAAACTTCTACAAATTCACACACACACATTCAAATGCAGTGAAATTCAAATACCCGTACTCAAATTCAAAAACATGTACAACATCAAAATCACATTCAAAAACATGCACATAAGTTCAGAAACATGCACACACATTAAAAACACACAGATCATTACAAACATGCCACCCAAATTGAAAAAACATGCACACACATTCAAAAAAACATGCAGAGAAATTCAAAAACACTAATTCAAAAACAAGACATTTACACAACATAAAAAAAAAACATTCAAAAACATGCATATAAGTTCAAAAACAGCACTCAAATGCAAAATTGCAGTTTCAACGAACATGCAAGAAATTCAAAAACACAAATAAATACAAACAAGCACAAAAATGTTATAGTTTATAATTCAGTTTGGATGCATGTTTGTTTTTGTATTTGCGTTTGTATGTTTCTGATTTTCAGTGAGTGTTTTGAGTTTGTGTGTGCATTTTTGTGTTTGTGTCTTTCCCTCCAGGGCCTCCATAATATCCAATTGCTTACCATCGTCCACAACGCCACAAGTCCGCTAATACTTGTTGCGTTTAGCTGCATTAATATCTCTGGTTAAAGAACGGATTTCCTCGCTCAAATCCCAGCTAATTTGTCCTCTTTGCTCCCCTTCTGCACTCAGCCCAACTCTCATCCCCACCTGCATTCTCTTCAATCATTACGTGTTTTGTTCCGAGCTAATCACTGATGCCCATTATTGTTCCCCGGAGGATTACTCAGACTGAAGCGCTCAGTATTTGGCAAGAGTATTTTGTGTCTCTAAATAGGGAAACACTAGCATCTCCAGCAGTGTAAAACAGTTGGAGGTAGCAGTATCGTCTTCTGCTGCTGAACAATAGGTGTAAGTTAAGCTGGAGGGGAGGGTGAAGATGCACGCACAAAAGAGAGGGATTGGAATTCTTAAGGGGCTTTGTCAGTATAACTTCAGCATAAGAGCAGCTGATCAGCTCAGTACAAGTAACGACAAGTGATGTATGTTTTTTCTAAACTCATCCTATTCACATGTTTTGGCTTCCTGTTGTGGTGGTGCCATTTTGAGCTCAGTTGTGTCTTGCTGGTTTTCAGTGCTTGTAACGTTTCATTATTCTGTTACCATTAGTGGGTTTATTAAAGTTTTTTTTCATCAAGAGACACTTCTTGAAACATGTACAAACCAAATCAGAGAGACTGGTGGTCAATACTTTCAATCATTCACATATTGAGAAGAAGAAGTTTAATCAAACTTCTGCATCTTTAATCTTGAATTTTGACTAAAACACAATTTTTTTTCACACAAAAACATGAATGTAGAAAGCCTATGATTTTTTAAAACATTAATTAATACAAAAAATAAATAAAAATTCACTTCTGTCTGAGTGTGGAAAAGATATTATTGTGAACAGGCTTAAATTTCTGCAGCTCTGACTTGTAGGCTAGCTTGCTTCTTTAGAGATTTCAGTTTCAGACTTACAAATAAAATAAGTCTTATATTAATGTTATTTAAATAGGTCTTTAACAGCATTTTAAAATGTAGTTTCAGATCTGGTTTTATTGATGTTTGCTTCAACCCAACCAATACTCTTATTCAGACCTGTGCATATATTTATGAAAATAATTGCTACACTTTTTATTTTTATTTCGATATCATCTCTCTCTACTTGAATTTTATAGTAAGATTACACGAAGTGAACAAAGCCATTGCACACTCTACAGAAAAAAAGTGGAGACAGAATCCCTCTTCTTTTTTCTGTCTTCTGTTTTATCTCCACCGCTGCAGAAGCATCAGCCCCCTCACCCCCCTTCTTCTTCTTCTTCCCATCACTACCCTTGACACTCAGCCATTACCTCTTGTCTTTTGGTTGAAATGGTTAAAGTTTACACTATAAAAGTCACGGCTAAATTGTACAGTGATGTAAATTTAGTAACACTCTCCTGTGTCAGATCCCCTTTCAGCTTTGTCAAGGAGGAATTCTGAACACAAGAGAGGGAGACAAGGAACGGAAACTAGTTTTCGATGTTTTTGTTCCTGACAATGAGTAACCACCTCCATGCTTTTCCAACAACACTGTTCAATGGAGCACTCACGTTTCTAAGTAATAATTAGCTGCTAAATGTTTCTTCTAGTTTACGCTCTGACACCTTGCATTGCGAAAGGACAGGAGACAGGGAGCGTAGACAAGAGAGGAGGCAGACGATGAGAAGAATTTTTTCTTCACTGACAAAGTCCATGTGCAAGCTTTTCCAAGTTATTGTGCAACTGTTTTCAAGTCATTATTAGAGTGTGAGCTGTGAGGAACTAGGAGTTATCAGAGGAAGCAAAGAAGAAGATGTTTCTGTTTGGTATTGATCACTGACTGTTACATTGTTTGATTTTCTAACTGTTCTGTTTGTTGAATCAGTTCTCAGAGGTGACTATTGTTGTGTGTGTTTTTGGGCTCTACAAAAATAAATTAAAAACTATATGAATAAGGAATCGTAAAGTGCTTTTAGAATGATGAATGAACTGGGCATGCACTCATCCCGATCCTGGGATTGAATATTGCTGCAGATCCATAAAATTTTGCTGGATCAGGCATCAGTTCCACAATATCAGTTCAACTGATTCCTGGTTGTGCTTTAGTTGGACATAATAAGACTTGAGAATTTGATCCATAACCTCTCGCAATGTTTTTTGCTTTACTCACAATAAAGTTGTTAAGTTCACTTGTACAATAATTAACAGTTACTTTATGACCAGTTTTCTTGTGCTTTGTGAAGGAAAATGAAACTGTGCGCCTATTCGGTTTGGTATCGGTTCTTGGTAGATACTTAATGCTTAGTAGCTTAATTGGTATCAGAACTGAAAATCCATAGGAACCAAGAGAGGAAACATTGAAAAAATAAAAGAGGAGACAAGGAAGGAGACATGATAGAAAAAAATAGAAGACAAGTGAACAAGAGTAAGATACAAAGAAAAGGACAAGTTATAGAAGAGACAGTAGCTAAAACAAGATTGAGAAAAGAAGACAATGGACAAGAGAAAAGAACGAGTTTGGGTTCAACAAAAGCAAGAGAAAAGGCAGAAGAGGAGATACGAGGAAGCAGAAATGGTACAAGACAAAAGAGAAGACAAGGGAACAAAAGTAAGGGGACAAGAAAGGAGGAGGTAGGGAAGCAGGCAAAAAGACATAGAAAAGATGGTGAAACAAGGAAGTGTGAGAGGAAGGGAAAAGACAGACTGGAAGAAGACAAGGAAAGGAAGCATATGAGGAGAAGAGAAAGGAGACTACAGTGCAGTATGAAAGATGAAATTAGAGAAAACAAGAGAGGCAAATGAGGAGACAGGAAAGGAGACAAGCGGAAACAAACTTTTCTCTTGAGTGCCCTTGGGTCCGTGCCCTCTCCACTTTCCGCTCATGCCCAATTCCCACCAGCGTAATCCTCTTTGCGGCACTAAAAACGCTCGCATTTACTTTCCAGGAATGTGCCGCGGTCAGAGGTGTTCTAATCCATCCGACGGTGCTTTTTCATTCACTCTCAGTCTCTCCCGCCTGTCTGCGACTCCCCTTTATACTTCTTCATCTCCATCAATCCTTTTGTCCAACACATGAGCGGGCGCGTTTAACCCTTCAAGTGTGGCACATTGGCCCTTCTTCCTGCTGAGAGAGATTTGTCTTCTCAACAAGTGTGACGCGCTTAGCATAAAAACTGTTTGTATGTCGAAAACTTTGATAAGCTCTTTGGATGGGATTCTTTTATCTAAGGAGGTCTGGGTTTTCTGTGTAATGTCAGTGATTTATTTGTTGTTCTGTAAATGGTGGACTGACCTTTTCATTCATCACCTCTTTGTTGCAACAGTAGATCAAAAGATATCATTAAGGTTGTACTGCCAGGTTATGCTGGTCATTAAATGATTTGCATTTAGTTCACAAAACAGTTTCATCCTACTAGAAGCTACTGAAAGTAAATTTGTAATAGTTAGGTTAAATCCGTTTGTGTTTGTTCAAAGACTCATTATGTTATTGAGGCTGCTCCATACAGGTATCACAGAACTGCAGACGGTTCAATAAAAGCAGGAAGTACAGTCGGCCAATCAGCAAAACAGAAGCAAAGCAGTGAATTGGCCAACCAACTTAAGTTGAGATAGCAGACTGTATCCGTTCCCTTTGTGTTGATCTTGTGTCAAAATATTAACTTGGAATATAAAATTTTATTTGTACATTACCTCACAGACATGATCGCACACACGTTTATGCTCTACTTCATAGACTACAAAACTACCAAAAAACAGTATTTGGTTAAAGCAAAAAACTACCTGCCTACCGGAAGCAAACGAACTCAATAATCAGACGGTTTCAATGATGCAAATAAAACTTTTAAGCCAAAAAACAGACATGTACAAAAGAATTTGAATGATTTTGCTGAACTAAAATATAGTAAATCAGTGCGGATACATGCAGCTCATAAAACCGTTTAAAAACGGAATATTAGCAATAAACCGAATATTAAGCACATGTAAACGTGATCAATGTGTTTTTACTCTGACTGGACTTGACTTGTTTAACTAAAAAGGTAGCTTATTTTGCTTCAGCATCCCAAATTATGCATAATAATGTATCTAACGATCTGTAACGTAACTCGGCCCGGGGGCAATCAGGCCCTTCAAACATTAAATTCAGCCCACTCCCACCTTTCGAATACTGGAAACAAAATTTGTTCTTTTGAATTCTGTGTTAAGCCTCCTTCACACATTGAACCCGTTAATAGTGGTTGTTTGCCGGTATGCTTCACCAAGTTTGACACACCGCAGTCTGATGGACTTGTTTTGCCGGTATAGCTTCAACCAATTTGGGAAGCGAGGGTATGGTGTGGGCCAACTCCCAGAGCGGCGGGCATACGTGCACCGAACCATTGGACATGGATAAACAATGCGCCTGAACTGTCCCGCACTGCGCGCACGGAAGGAGGCTCCGTACTTCCGTGCCACAGATCCAGGGTCTTTTACAGGGACTCGTGGCAAGAGGGGAGGATACGGCCCCGTGCTGTCTGCACCGGGACTCGCGCACACGAAGGGAGGATAGCCTATGGCCCGTCTGTACCGGACTGCAGTGCACAAGGTGGAGGAAGCCCTACAAGACGCCACCCACTGGGAGTCTTGGTTTTTGGGACTAGCTCTTTAATGTCAAGACTGCATTTTTAGGGATTCCTGGACTTCAGTCTGGACCGCCCACGGTGAGTTTTGCAAGAAGCATTTTATAGCCTATTTAGTAAAATTAAACAAGTGTTTTCTTTGTGACAAGGTCAGCTGATTCAAGAGTAGGGCAGGATATATTGATCGCTTTTAATCCCTCAGATTTAAGGCTGTCTGAAGCGCAGTTGTAGCAAATAAGAGCGTGCTTCGTTCTCTGTGAGTCTGTGAGTTGTTCTGTTGCCATGGGGATTGCACCGGCAGTCACATTCTTGCTTTCACACATGTCAAACGGGACTAGTCCCGTGACTGTTCCCGGTAATGTTACTAGATATCGACACGGATCAAATGCCAGGACAAAATATACCGTGTCTCGTTCTGGAGCCTTTTACACTTGACCACATACTAGGAACTTTACCGTGTAAGGATGTATGTGTGAAAGGGGTTAGTAAAGTATTGATAGTAACAACGTTAACAGCTTACAAAGAACTATTTTAAAACAGATTGAATGTTTTCTGTGATGTATCCAACGTGGTACTGCAACATACAGTATATCTCTGGCCCACAGACCAAGACCTGTACCAAATTTGGCCCTCAGGAAAAAAACCCTGTCCTAAAGTATAGCTTTAAACTTGAATTTCAGTGAGAACATGTAGCAAATTTTCCACCTCCAAAAAGTTACAACGTGTCACTTTAATGTGGATTGGCATCAGCCACAGACATAAGCATCCATACACGACATTTAATTCTGTTTACTGAAATTCAGCAGGTTACAATTTGGGAAAGTTTTTACAGACAAGGTTCTTCTATTCCAATTTACCTGATGGTCTCACACTAGCCCTGTCTCCTTATTTTTGTCTGTCTCCCTTTTTTCATTTTGTCTCTTCTCAACATGTGTAGCGCGCCCGAGCACAACAGCCAGCCGTGAACGTCAATACTTTCCTCCGCTCTGAGAAGGAAGCGTTTAAGCACAAATATGAGGATAAATAGCGAGCATGTGGCGGACTTCACGCCCCTCACTCACCCCCCGCTGGCTGCCTCTGTGCCCCCTCAGTCGTCACGCTCTCTCCCTGCTTTCCTACAACACCTGGAGCCAAGGCTGCGGCAGCGTTCAGCACAAACACTGTCGGGAGGAATAAACACAAACAGAGGCTAAACTGAAGAGTCGAGGAGCAGAATTAAGACCAAGACAAGGAAAACAGCATGGATTTTTAAAGGAATTCACATAACATTTATAACATTTTAGAAAAGAGTGGATGTATCTGATTTTGTATTTGAGCTTAATAGTTTCTTGCTTTTGTACGTAAGCAGCTCTGTGAGTCCAATTTAAACTACTGGGAGCTGACATCAATCTCTAAATCATTTATTTCGTCAATGCTGTAGTTTTGTTAGTTTTTTCATGATGGCAAAGCTTCATTCTAGTGATAACACATCATGTTGAGTGAGGATGCTAAAACATGTTTAGTGAAACAAAACATTGGAATTGTGCAAAATGAACAAATTCAGCTCTTTTAAAACCGGCTGAACATTTACCGAGTCAGTCCAGACCTGGTTGACTTGGTTCTGTTGATTCTTCCAATTTGCCCGCTATAAGATGAAACTAAACTGTCACACTCACATTTTAAGTATACAAAAATGAAAACTGTAGCTCTTTCAAATCAAATATTTATATGCATGTGCTGTTTTGTGTGTCTGTCAGTTGAAATTGTCAGTTTATTTGCTTCTCTTGTAGTGTTCACTCTTTTGCACCTGAGCAAATGCTTGACAAATGAGGCTCTAAACCTCTAAAATTACAGGTTCCTAAAACCTTTTGTCAAAGCCCAAAATATGCACAAACCAGTGTCATTCAGGCCTTAACCAGCTTTACTGCTTCTTACATTTACCAAAGAAAATTCTGACAGAAATTAAATTTGGACTTTTCCTTTGTTGAGAGCCAATCAGGCATCAGAGGCTAAAACTACAAAGCCTCAGCTTCACAAGGCATCCATCCAATTGTTTGCGCTCCAAAGGGTTCTGAAATAGATTCAGTTTGAATGTTTTAGGTGTGAGGAAAATCTGCAGGATCCAGAGGACCAGTCATTTCAAATGTATAACCAGTTGATTTTTTTTTTTTTATCGTTCTAAAGACATATTCTTAAAAGGACTATGCTCATTTTATTCTTTACAATCCAGTGACTTAAAATCATTTGCTTCCCAGCACAGATCTCTTGATAATAGTTCTAATAATAGGCTCGTTCAACTTAAGAAAAGTCTGCACAAATCCGAACGGTGCGATCAACGCTTACGCTTTTACGAGTTTTTCCTTTTTTTTCTGCACTCTCATTGGACACTTCATTTCAAAACTTGTGAATTCTTGTCTATGTTGAATGTAGACAGACCCATTAAGGACTGAGACAATAATCTTACAATAAAACACCATCGAATTCCTGTCCTGTCACCAGCTCAGTTTTATTTATATGCATTCTAAAACATTCTGCCACGTGAACATCAAGCTCTTTTGACAAGACATTTCGTTATAGACACAGTTTGTTGCACTTGACTTACTAAAAAACTTCCCAACAGCCCCCAGGATACTGCATAAACTCCCAAATCATGATGGACTTGCCCCTTTGCAGTTCTTCCTCTGGTACAAATGTTATCTTCTCTTGTGCAAAGTCCCGTCTCCCAAAGAAAGCGTCTGCTGCTAATCTTCTGTCAAGGATCGAGGCGTGTTGGGAATGCAGCCGGGGCATACCTCTGCAACCTGACCCAATAAATCTTTGCACTTTGCATGGCTTCACATGTGTCTCCCGGTGCTCAGCCAAAGGGCCCCATCACCTCTGCTATCTCTTCCTCCGTCTGAGGCTGTGTCGAGCTGTCACTTACCCACATCTGTGCAGTGTCTTATCTTCTTCCTCGCCTGGTGCAATCTGCTCTCTAGGTCCCACTGGAAGGATGAGCGGAAATGCTGGTAAAACGGAAGGTAAAGGTATCGTGGGTGGGTGGTACTCCGGAGGCTAATGGAGTTCAAGTTTGAGTTTGATGTACAGGGAAGCTTGAAACGGCAGAGTGGTTTAGTGTTGATCTTCAGTTTTTTTTATGTTATAGTCTAGCTAGCCTTGGGTTTATCCAGAGTGAAAGTTCAGTTTGAACTATGTAATTGGCTTTAGCCTGATGTCGGCATTACAATGAAAGCATTCTGACTTGACTTGTGCTACATTCATGTGGACATCAGGTGCTCGGTTTTTAGGCCTTCTGTCCTTCGTTAGAGGTTACACTGAGATCTGTTGTTTTTAGTATGTTCAAATAGCTACTGTTAAAAGTTGCTTGTATTTACTTTAGCTAGCTGGTGTCAGTAATGCAACAATAGTGGTTGTTCCTGGTGTAAATGTGGCAAATCCCCAAATTGATTAAAATTATTCAATAATCTCAAATGAAATGTGTTTTAATTTTAGTTTTTTTTATTTTTGAAAAATCAGTAGATTACTGTCAGACTCCACACATCATATGATGCCAAGTACCGTCAGGTTGGACGGCAGTTTTTGATCCAAGCTGTTGTTCTGAGCTGTTGGAGTGTTCATGTGCATTTCCCAAAAAAAATTTTTATTTTGGTCTAGAGACTTTACCTTTTTTCACTTTGGCTTGAGCCAGTTTTAGTCATTGATTTAATCCATAAATTAGTCAGCAATATTAGGGCTGTACTCAATGTATATTGTACACATATAGTATATATCGTGACAGACTCGTGACAGACAGGGAGGCATAACGGGATAAGTATCGGTACATTTACACTCATAATAAATTTCACACTTATGTATGTAATATTAAAAGCAGTGTGAAGTTAGGTATTTTGCAACCCAAACAATTAATCAAATAAATCAGTAAATCAATGAACAAAATAATCATTAGTCAAATAAAACAAGAACATGCAATAGTAATAACTGACAACATATCACAAAACGCTTCCCAATAAGGAGGTCGTGGGTTCGACTCCCAGGGCGGACCATACTAACATCTCACGATCTCTCTGGGTGGAGTTTGCATGTTCTCCCCGTGTCACCGTGGGTTTTCTCCGGGTACTCCGGTTTCCTCCCACCTCCAAAAACATGCATGTTTAGGTTAATTGGGCATCACTGTAAATTTCCCTGTGAGTGTATGAGAGAGTGAATGGTTGTCTGTCTAAGTTGGCCACTGTCCAGGGTGTTCCCCGCCTAAGGCCCAAAGTCACTGGGATAGGCTCCAGTCACCCGCGACCCCTAACGGGACTAAGCGGTAGAAAATGAATGAATGAATGAATATAACAAAACATTTTTGCTTGTTTTCACCCAGTTTGACTGTTTTAATGAGGTTTATATTATTCTTTTGTCCAGCAATGATGACATATGTAAAGGTAAATTTATTTAACTGCTGTAAAGCTATGATAAACATTTACCACAAGGACACAAAACCGAATAAACATAAAAAAATAATAATAATGTTTTAATGTTAGTGTAATGTCAATGAGAAAAGAATTCCAACGACAATTTTCTCAAGAACCAAGAACTGTTAACAGACCTTGTGAGGAAAAAGAATGAGCAAGTGCAGAATTGGCATGAAGAGGTGTTTGTAGAGGTAGAGAATCAAAGGTTAATGAAGGACAACGGTAGGACCACCACCATAGAAGAGATGAAAAAGCAAATTGCAAAGGTAGACGAATACCTGTTGTTCACCATGCAAAACCTCAAGCCAAACACTGAAAATTCAACTTAAATACCGAGCAACAGATGCAATAGCCAATCCAAAAAAAACTATTGGCTTTTCAATGGAAATGGAACTGCGCTTAAGCAAGGCAAACCAGACTGAGTAGGTTCCAAATAGCTCGAACAGGGAGTACAGATGCTCAGTAAGCCTAAGTGCTGTGTAACGCTAATTAAAAAGTAGTTAGTGTTAGGACTGAGTTATTACAATGGGTTGCATATGACTGACACAGAAAACCGGTTCGTTATAGGAGCTTGTGGTGAATGAAAGGCAAGGACACAGAAAATTAAGTTTAAATAATGTATATTGAAAAATTATGAAGAACAAATACAAACAAGACACAATACTTGGAACAAAAATAAATAACCCAGTGGCAAAAGACCACAACAGAGAAAAAAAGTATTTGAAATGTTCAGTAGGCTTATTCAGTCTTTTTTTTTTTTATTTCGAAACGCAAAGTTCAGTTTTTGATCCTTCTTTCTTTATTTCGAAACGCAAAGTTCAGTTTTTTGATCCGTCTTCTTTATTTCGAAACGCAAAGTTCAGTTTTTGATCCTTCTTCTTTATTTCGAAACGCAAAGTTCAGTTTATGATCCTTTTTCCTTTATTTCGAAACGCAATGTTCAGTTTTTGATCCAGTTCGAAATGTTTTTAATAATCCACAAAAAATATTAATCCAAATAAAGGTGTCCACGATATGGAGGAGGAGACAACAAAAAAGAATGTTCCTACCAGGTTGCAGAGGGCAGCTCGCCACCTCTTGAAGAGGAAATCAGGGCGTACAAAAAAACCTGACCAATGAGTTTGAGAACTTTCTGTCGTAAATTGGTGAAGATAGAAGCTGTTCTCTGAGACCGCAGTCTCGTGTTCTGCACAGCCACAGCCGGAGCAAGGAAGTTGACAGGAAGTGGGACGGAGGCTCAGACACTTTTATCATAGCGCCATTTGTGGCTGGGCGAATGAACTGCAGGTGTCAATCAGCCATTGGGAAACAGCGCAGCAGGGTGTGAGACGTGGGTTACAGGGTCCCCCCCTGACCTCATGTACGTCCCTGTACATGAGCTGGACTGACAGCTTTCAGATGGCTGGCCAGGAGAGCATGAGCAACCAACGTCCTCATCTGGCATGGCAAGTGAAAAGGCTTTGCCCAGTCCGTCGAAGAGTGACTGAATGCTTTTCAAAATGGGATGGCCCAAGTGGCTGTATTGAAGTCTGTTTGGTGGGCGTCTTGCTCTTGTTGAGCTTCTTTGTGGCTGTTCAACTTCAGAGGCGGATAAATCAGGATTGGAAGGTGAGTTTGGCTCAGAATCAGGTAAGTCTGTTTTATGAATGGTTTCAGCAGGATCGGAGACGGTTTCAGCAGGTAAGTGAACTTCAGAGGTAGTTTCTGCAGGTAAGTAAACTTCAGCATCTGGAGTTATCAAGTCAGGACCTGACTGAGCAGGATCAGGAGGAGGATCAGCAGGAGGTTCAGCGAAGTCAGGTAAGGCTGCAGGTGACTCTGGCAGCGGACTTTGAGTGTCAGGAGCAGGCTCTAACTGTGGTTTCGGAATGGTCACAGTTGTGGAGAATCTGGCAGGTTCAGAGGTAGGTAAGTGGTACCAATGTGTTGGCAACATTTCATCATCAGATGACCCTAACCCAATTTCAGGGTCTTCTGAAGGTACAGTGGACTTGGCAGATCTTTTGGCAGGTACAGGCGGAATTTGAGACACAGCAGGTAGGTAACCACATGGCAGAAGTAGATCTCGATGAAGAGTTCTCAGTGGCTTTTCTGCATGTTCGGGTCTGACAGTGTACACAGGCAAATTTGTTGCTTTCTTTACAACCACGTAGACTTGATCTTCCCATTTATCTGCAATTTTGTGTTTTCCTCTCAGCCTGACATTTCGGACGAGAACGCGATCGCCCACCTCCAGTTCAGATGCAATGACCTTTCGATCAAGCGTGTCTTGTTCTTTTGCATCGTCTTTTCAGCGTTCTCAGCAGCAAGTTGGTACTTTTCTGAAGGTGAGATTTGAGTTTCTGCACATATTCAGAGTGATTCAGGCTGGGTTTCTGGATGGGCAGGCCAAAAACAAGGTCAATGGGAAGTCGTGGCTGGCGTCCGAACATTAATTCATATGGGTAAATCCAGTGGTGTCGTTTTTTGTGCAATTGTAAGCATGAACCAGCGGCTTTACAAAATCTTTCCAATGTGACTTTTCCTGTTCTGCCAGTGTACCGAGCATGTCCAAAAGTGTTCTGTTAAATCTTTCAACCGGGTTGCCTCTTGGATGATATGGAGTTGTTCTGATCTTTTGAATACCTGCCAATGCACAGAGTTCTTTGATCGTTCTTGATTCAAAGTCTGGTCCTTGGTCACTGTGAATCTTTTGTGGTATGCCGTAGTGTACAAAGAAGTTTTCCCAGAGACATTTTGCTACGTTTTTGCTTTCTGATTTGGAGTTGGTATGGCAAGGCGTATTTGGTGAAATGATCTGTGATTACAAGAATGTCTTTGATTTTGCTCTTGTCCGGCTCCAGCGTAAAAAATCAATACACACAAGCTCAAGAGGGTGAGAGGTTCTGATGTTCACCAAGGGTGCGGCTTTCTCAGGTAGTGCTTTGCGTTTGATGCATCTCTCGCAGGTTTTCACTTTGATCTGTACATCATTGGCCATCCGCGGCCAGTAGAAGCGGTTCCGAAGTAGATCCAAAGTGCGCTCAATGCCCATATGGCCCATCTGATCGTGCAAACTGTACAAGACATCCGTGCGACATTCGTGAGGTAGCACTAGTTGGTGTTGGAGCTGGTTGCCAAGTTGCCTTCTCCTCACAAGGACATTATCAAGGAGCTCCAGTCGATTGAGGTCCCGTAAAAGGAGCGGCAACTCTGGCAGGTGTTCCCTCACGGACGGAGGTGGTGATTCGCCAGTCTCCAGCTGTGCTATCACGTGGCTCAGAACGGGATCAGCACGTTGCTTGTCAGCGATGTCTTTAGGGCTTAATGGAGGAACCAGCGCGGATGCAAACTGCTCGTCAGCAGTAAAGCTATCCGGTAGGCTGGCAGTGGTCATGGACAATGAGTGGACGAGAGCATGATCAGGAGAAGAGTCAGGAGCACTACAGATCAACTGCCGTCAGAGAGAGCTTGTACTGTGTGTTGATCGATTGTTATGACGTTGGGGCTTTCAAGGTGTTGCTCAGCAAAGCGGACAAGTCTTTCTTTTTCTTTTGTGACATCAGATCAGTTGGAAGTTCACCATGTGGTCTGCGCGAAAGGCCGTCTGCGTCAGCATTTTGCTTGCCGGTGCGATAGATGATTTTGAAGGAGTACGTGGATAGAGCGGATAACCAGCGGTAACTTGTGGCATCGAGCTTAGCTGAAGTGAGGAGGTAAGTTAGAGGATTGCTGTCGGTCACAACAGTGAAGGTGGTGCCGTACAGGTAATCATTGAACTTTTCGGTGACTGCCCATTTTAGGGCCAAAAACTCCAGCTTGTGCGCTGGGTATCTTGCCTCACTTCGTGACAAGCCCCTGCTGGCGTAGGCTATCACTCTCTTCTGCCATCCTGCTCTTGATATAACACAGCACCGAGCCCGGTGGAGCTGGCATCGGTGTGCAACAGGTAGGGCTTCTGTGGGTCGGCGAAAGCAAGTACTGGAGAAGCGGTAAGTTTTTCTTTTATTGTTTCAAATGCTTCTTGGCATGCTGGTGTCCATCGACCGCCAAATGGTTCTTTCGGGTGGAAGTAATGCTCTGGTTTGACCAAGGGTTTCAGTTTTCTTTGAGAAGGTGGATATCCAGAAGTGAGATCGTGGAGTGGCTTAACAATGTTTGAATAGCCTTGCACAAATCTGCGGTAATATCCGGAGAATCCAAGAAATGAACGAAGTTCTTTTAAGTTCTTTGGAACGGGCCAGGACCTTAAAGCTTCAAGTTTATCTGGGTCTGTCTCAACACCGTCTTTGGATACAACGTGCCCGAGGTATTTTACAGACGTTTGAAAGAAGGTGCATTTTCAACGGAGAGTTTCAGACCAAAATCTTTGAGGCGACGTAAAACTTTCATGAGCCTCTCCTCATGCTGCTCCAATGTCGGCGCAAAAACGATGAGGTCGTCAATAAATACGAGCACCTCTTTAAGATTCATCTCCCCAACACATTTTTCCATCAAGCGTTGAAATGTTGAAGGAGCATTTGTAACCCCTTGGGGCATTCGGTTAAATTCCCAAAATCCAAGTGGGCACACGAAAGCAGTTTTACTTTTGTCCTGGTCGTCCATTTCAATTTGATAATATCCTGATTTTAGATCCAAAACTGAAAACCATTGAGATCCAGTGAGGGCTGTGAATGTATCAAGTTTTGGAAGTGCGTAAGCATCCTTTATTGTTTGTAAGTTGAGTTTTCTGTAGTCAATGCAAAGCCTGACGCTGCCATTCTTTTTCTAACAACCACAATTGGCGAAGCAAATGGTGAGTCGGATTCTCTGATGACGCCAGAATCAAACAACTCTTTGAGATGTTGTCGCACTGCGTCGAGATCTTGCGGATGTATTGGTCGGGGTCTCTGTTTGAAAGGTGTGGGATCAGAAAGCTTTATTTGATGTTTCACTCTGTCAGTTTTGCCAAAGTCCAGGTCGTGTTTTGCGAAGACTTCTGGAATGCTATTGAGTTTTTCGATTATTCTGTTCTTCCACTCAGGTGTAAGAGGAGAGTTTCCAAAATTGTAATCAAAGAGTGGTCTTGGAGAAGCGACAGGTGTAGATTCAGAGCTGGGCTGTGCAGTACAGGAAACGATCTGGAATGCGCTGATCTCTGCGAGCATGGCTCGAGGTGGTAAAATCACGTCGTGATCAGATTCATTGGTCACTGGAACAGGCAGGAGAGCTGGATGCTGGGTGGAGAAATCAACGAGGCAGGACTGGATCATCAGACCACCAGGTAAGTGAAAGATGTAGGATGTTCAATCATAACTGCTTTTTCAGCATGCAACAAGTGTGAGACAGCAATGCCCTCCAGAAGGATGGTCTGTCCAGCTGGGATGACTTGTGGAGTGGCACTGTGGAGTTTCACGATCCCATGATGCTCTTCTCTGCTCAGTTTGTTTCTGTGTTCCAGTATTTTCAAGACAGCGCGGTAACCATATGGCACTGGACTAAAGTCAGGACTTTGTTGGTTGTGAACAGAGTAGACTATGTCCAGAGTGTTTGTGCCAATCAAAACAAATGGAGGGTGAGTCTTGAGGTCAGGCACCACCAGAGCAAGTGTTGTGACGTCTATTGGAGTACCCAGGAAGTCTGGAGGGAAGGTGATGTCAAAACTAATGTAACCAAGATATGGGACTGCTTGGCCATTAGCCCCCTCAACTTCGAGAAGTTCATCCAGAGGTCTCAGCGGATGGTCTGACAGATGAGCATTGTAGACTGACTCTGGGATGGTTGTAACCTGTGATCCTGTGTCCAGCAGACAATTAAATGTAGTGTTTTTGATGACAACTTGTGAAGTACATTTAGTACCGATCAGACCCTTTGGCAATGAGTGAAAGCGCTGTTGAGGTCCATGTGTGGGACACTGAGATGAAGCAGCCTCTGCTTGTCCCGCAGAAGAGGCTGAGTCTAGTTTGACTGTTTCTGCTGGTTGTTGTTACGGTCCCACTGTTCCTGTCTTTGCTGAAGTCGCAATTTCTTTTGCTGCACAAGTGTCGGGTTGGCTGGCTGGCTGCAGTTGGGGACGATGTGTCCATCCTCTCCACACTTGAAACAGAAGCCGGGTCTTGGTCTTGTGCTCTGAACTTTGCTGCCACCTGCTGCTTTACCGCGGTTGCTGGTCTTGGAGGTCTGGCTGGTCTGAGCAAGGAGTGCAGACATCTGCTGTTGTAGTTTCTGCATTTGTTGCTTTAATTCTTTGATTGAGGCAGAGTCATTGTCGTGGCTGCAGGGACAGGCGCTCTGAGTGCGTACAGTTGCATGGTGTTTGGATGAACCAATGTGCTTCTTCATCAAGCTTTCTTTTGTTTGCTGTCTGTCTTCTTCAGTTCTCACCAGTAGAAGTAAGTCTGCGAAAGATGGAGGGTTGTCTCGTCTGCATTCCAGTTGTAGTTTGCTGATGATCCCATTGTCCCAACATCCTCTGCAGAATTGTTTCAGTAAGTGTTTGTCAACGTCGTTAGCAGAAATTCCACCTCTTTTGACAGCAGTGTTCAATGTTAACAGCAGACGTTGGAGGTAACTTGAAGGTTTTTCACCATGGTCTTGCAGCGTGTTGAGAAACTGCGCGAACAACTCCTCTCCATCTTGAACTGTGGAGTAGGCGGAGTCCAGCACTCGTAAATAAATTGATGGCAGTGTGTCTGGTTTCAGCCCTTTCACAACATCAGCAGCAGGTGAGAGAAGACTTTCCACAATTTTCCTTGTGACATGCAGTGGTGGTAAGTTTACATCAGCCAACAACAATTCAACATGAGCCCGCCAACTTTCATAATCTGCTTCATGCGGTGGCTTGGGTACTTTACCGGAGAAGGATCTGAGTCTCAGTGTTGGTATTGAATGAGAGGACAGTTCTTCAGCTCTCACAATATGTTCCACAACCATTCTTTGGATTTGAGGAGGATTCAAGTCAGCTTGAGAGAATCCGGGAGGTGCAGATGGGTTTTCTGGTGTTGGAAATTGTGGGTGCAATCGTGGTTGTGCTGTTTCTGCAGCTTGCGCTCCCTGCTGGCCAGGCAAGGGAGGCTTTGTTTCCACAGTTTGCGCTGAGTCATCCCCTCCACTAGATGGCTCCACATTTTCCAAATGTTCACTTATTTGTGACATCACTTCTTGGAGAACAGTTTCAAATTTGTGTCCACTCCTTCTTGCAAGTTGTTTGAGTTCATTGATGTAGTTTGGGGAATGAGCCTCGGCTCCGGCTGGGACTGTGCTTTCAATTACCGCCACGCGAAATGTGAGATTTGGATTGCTCTCAGAAACGTGCATGTACGGCAATATTTTCTTTAGCTCCGTGATAGCAGAATCATGTTTATACTCAATGATCAGGTTTTGATATAGCGGGGAACCCGCATCGTCAACTATAAGTTTTTTAAATCGCCCATACTTTTTCAAAATGTCAAAAATTTCATTGTCTTGTTCTGTGTGCGTGACACCAGAAATAGAAACGCAATTTGAAATGTTTAACCCTGATTTTTCAAAGAAATCCATGATTGAACCGGACCAAAACACAATTTTCAATCAAAACCAATATAATCACTATTACCATGTAATTACTATGTTATTCATTCACACAAGATCCTGGCTAGCTCGCCACATGTAACGCTAATTAAAAAGTAGTTAGTGTTAGGACTGAGTTATTACAATGGGTTGCATATGACTGACACAGAAAACCGGTTCGTTATAGGAGCTTGTGGTGAATGAAAGGCAAGGACACAGAAAATTAAGTTTAAATAATGTATATTGAAAAATTATGAAGAACAAATACAAACAAGACACAATACTTGGAACAAAAATAAATAACCCAGTGGCAAAAGACCACAACAGAGAAAAAAAGTATTTGAAATGTTCAGTAGGCTTATTCAGTCTTTTTTTTTTATTTCGAAACGCAAAGTTCAGTTTTTGATCCTTCTTTCTTTATTTCGAAACGCAAAGTTCAGTTTTTGATCCGTCTTCTTTATTTCGAAACGCAAAGTTCAGTTTTTGATCCTTCTTCTTTATTTCGAAACGCAAAGTTCAGTTTATGATCCTTTTTCCTTTATTTCGAAACGCAATGTTCAGTTTTTGATCCAGTTCGAAATGTTTTTAATAATCCACAAAAAATATTAATCCAAATAAAGGTGTCCACGATATGGAGGAGGAGACAACAAAAAAGAATGTTCCTACCAGGTTGCAGAGGGCAGCTCGCCACCTCTTGAAGAGGAAATCAGGGCGTACAAAAAAACCTGACCAATGAGTTTGAGAACTTTCTGTTGTAAATTGGTGAAGATAGAAGCTGTTCTCTGAGACCGCAGTCTCGTGTTCTGCACAGCCACAGCCGGAGCAAGGAAGTTGACAGGAAGTGGGACGGAGGCTCAGACACTTTTATCATAGCGCCATTTGTGGCTGGGCGAATGAACTGCAGGTGTCAATCAGCCAATGGGAAACAGCGCAGCAGGGTGTGAGACGTGGGTTACAGCTGTGTAAACACTACACAGCAATTAGGCTGTTTCAGATTCACCATGCAAAACTTCAAGTCAAACACAGAAATTTCAACTTAGATACCGAGCAACAGATGCAATAGCCAATCCAAAAAAAAACTTTTTTCCCTCATAATTGACTAAATTGGAGTTGCATGATAGTAGAGTGGTTAGACAATCTCCTTATTGACTTCTCAATCGAAATGGAACAGCGCTTAAGCCAGGAAAATCAGACTGAGTAGGTCTTGGTCTTTCTTGGTAACTTCATTCTGTCTAACTTTGATTACTTTTCTCTGATGAGACAGTTGTAATAGGCTATAAGCTTGTACCTGACAGTTTCGGCGGCAGGACTTCCGTCTTCATCAGAGGTGACGTCCAATGTTGTGACGAGTCTCTTAAAGGATGAAATCAGGAAGCTGAGCACACGGACCATCAACAGAGACGAAGGATTTTTCAATTTAGCTCACACATGGGACTCACTTCTCCAGAGACCATCAGGCGGAGGCAGGCGTGGTCAGTCTGACAGATCTGTCAAACTGGCCATGCCTCGGAACATCCTTTAAGAGACACGTCACAACATTGGACGTCACCTCTGACGAAGACGGAAGTCCTGCTGCCGAAACTGTCAGGTACGAGCTTATAGCCTATTACAACTGTCTTATCAGAGAAAATCATACGATAAGCCTAAGTGCTATGTAAAAACTACACAGCGATTACGCTGTTTCAGTCTGAACATTAGGACCCAGGACAACAAGGTTGCAGTCACAGCAGTGGTATCAACCAAACTAGTTTATGAGCAGGACAGGTTCAGCTGTCATGATCTAGGAGAAGGTAGCTTCTTACTCCAACTAAGAATCTCTGCTTTAGCTCAGTCCTGTTTTACCAGCTACACTCAACAAAATTCAAGAGTTGATTATGAATTTCACAACTTCTCAAAGCACATCTCGTTTGTCTCCTCTGCCACACCTCTAATTACCTAGAAGTAATTAAAGGTGTGGCTCTAAGTACGTTTTTTTTTTTTTTTTTTTTTTTAAACCCAAAAACGCTGTCTCCACTCTCTCGCCATCTCGAATCTCTCGATCCAGCCAGCCATTTCACAGGCTCTTTTTATCCTCAATAAATATCTTTACTGCAACTTATTGTGTTTTACTTTTTACTAAGAAAAGAAGCATTTGTCTGGAATTAAGATTTGACATTTTTGAACCCACAAGCAATTTATCTTCTCTTCCATTCATTTCACAACAACACAACTATGGGCAAATTTACATCACAGAAAGGATCTTGCATTCCAAGATCAAAGTCTACTTTTGTGGGATTTGCATATTCTCCCTGTGTCTGGAGCATAGACAATAATATCACTGTTGGGTAAAAAAGTCGCATAAAATGTTATAAGATAGGATTTTCTTTCCTGATAAAGTGCAATTTCATTACCCATAAAAACAAGCACAGCGGTGATGAGCAAACCATTGTCAAATATTGCCTGGGAACTAGAGTATATACTAGTGCAATAACTTTTGAAGAGTGGATCTGGTCACCATAGGATTTGCTTTTGTTTGGTCCTATTCCTTGCTTAGTACCTGTACAGTCCTGGTACAAGACTATCTGTTGCCTAAAAGACACAAAAACCTTTTCAGCTATTCACACTTGAAGCCGTTTTTCTTCAGTGCTGCAGGCTGAGCTCAGGCATCCTCCTTTGCCTGGCTGCTAATAGACATTGTTGCCATGGATGTCTGTAATGACAATAACGAGAACGCCACTGAGAAAGGCATAGGAAAACAAAGCTGACATGGTTAATGGGGAAAAGTATTGAGTGGGCAGTGTAAAGTAGTGTCGTTGAGCAAACATTGTGTTGGCACTTCATTCTGACTTAACTGGGTCTCTCATAGTAAATACAAAATGATAGATGTTATGTCTACATTTACTGTTCTGTTACATAATTTACATCCTATTGTGTTTTTATTATACTTGCTTTTAGCCTGAGGTCCAGAGCCCACACTTCTGCATACTTTACAAAGACTACTCTCCCTGGCGCATCTCAAACCAAGTCCAAAACATACAGTACAATGTTTTTGGATGTGCGACACACTAGAAACTGAAGCTGATTGGTCATCATTTATTCTTTCTTCATAAACAACCATTAACTTGTTTTCTTCATGCATAGAGGATGCCTTGTTCTGGATTGACTAACTAATTTGTCAAACACCCTCACAAACATTTGGCAGAGGGACATGTTGACCAGACAATATATTATATATAAATTAAAATAAAAAGGGCAATATCTGGGCAATGCACTGCAGTTAGCACTCTGTCTTATAGCAACTAGACACTGCACTTTCAATTTAAATGTAGAGATGACAGCGTGGCATTTGGAACTATACTTTTGTGGAGAATGAATGGGTTAGGGCGACTCAAGGCCTTTGGAATTTGCATGTTTTCTCCGTGACTGCGTAGTTTTACTCTGGGTGCTTTTTTCCTGAAAGAAATTCAAATCTCAGTGGGACTTTCCTGATTATATAAAGGTCAATAAATGAAAATTAGAATAATATCATTTGGATTTTTAAGTTACATTTCTTTCGGAGTCACATAAATGTTTATTATTTTGTAAGAAAAAAAAAAGAAGTTTCCCCTGAAAATAAGATGTCATTGAGTTATGCCTACAAGAATTGAACCCCCAACCTCAATAGGTATGAGTAAGGCCCAGGCTTTTGAAGAAAAAAAGAAAACAAATACAAAAAAACTGGGTTACCAACACATTATTTTCTATTGTCTTTTCACTCCCACACATTTAGATTGAAAATTACTTTGTGATAGTATCAAAACACCTTAATTGTTTTGTACAAATGGCCATCTTTAAAACTTTTTTCACAACTTTCAACAATTCAGTTAACTGAACACCAAAGCAATGTTTGTCCATCATGCTTTTTAGTTTTAGTTATTAGGAATCTTTTTTGTTCTTTTCATATTTACGTTAACTTAAATGTTTTGCCGATTCCCTTCCACTTGTAATACATCTTTGTCCTGTCTTTAAACTGCCACAAAGTGCACCTCTTTACTTTTGATTGCATCTTTATAAGCTATTCAGCATGACTGTATTATGTTTCCATGTCATGTCTAAGTTTAATCCAATTGACGCATCTCCCATCGGCTTAACATAACCTTAGTAGGCCAACTCACTAATAGCCTAATGAAGCCTATAAATAAACATCTGAGCATTCCTCCATATAATCAATAACAAGTCAAGAATCCGTGGAACTCTGACCATGTATTTCTCACATGTCCATCGAGCTATTAACGGCTGAGATGAAAATGATCTCCTAAATGGCTGCCGCTAGACGCTTCCGTCTGTATGTTGTGCTGTATCCCAGAAACCAGTTGGCATAGTTGGAGTGATTGGGATAACTGGGTCATCATTCCACAGTGGATAGTTTGGATCTTGTTTGGGGGTCTCGTTCATAGGTGCAAAAGTTTGGAATGGTTGGGAAAAAGGTTGGGATAAAAGTATTGAGTACTGTCCAAATGCCCAGTCCCTGTATATATTTTTTAGCTTTCTATCTACACCTAAATGTACACCTAAATGTACATTTTCTTCATTTTTCACAAAAGTATATTTCCAGATGCCATGCTGTCATCTCTACATTTAAATTGAAAGTGCAGTGTCTGTTCTATAATCTTAAGAACAAGTTTGATGAATGATTCTGTTCAAGCTAATTACAGTAAAATGAGGCCAGTGAGTGGGCTGTTGAATTATTCTGTCTGTTTAAAATTTAAATTTTTACTTGATTGGAACACCTTTTGTTAAATTTAGAACCTTGTGGAAGTTTGATGTGAAATTGAATAACAGTCTCTTATAAATGATTTGATAAAAGAAGGAAAGACATTTGATGAATGAAAAAGAGAAATACATTTAGAAATGAATAGAATAAGCTGGACAGCTTGCATTTGTCGATAATAAAGTTTGATCATTTCTGAATATACTGTACTTGTGAAGACTCATAAACCTCATTTTGTCTTTGAATCAGATGTGGAATGTACATGGTAATAAACATCTACAACAAAAAAGAACAATGTTTAACGAAATGCTGATTGGGTGTGCCGGCCTAACTTGTGCTTAATCACAGCAACAGATTGTACTGGTGTATCCAACGTGCGTGTGGGACAATTGTCGCATGGTCTCCTCTCTGCTTTTCTTTCAAAAAGGAAATACTTTGTATCAAACGGAGCAGAAACACCTACATTGATGGGAGCTGCCATGTTTGTTTTGTATGATTCAGGCGCTACTTGCCACCGTTTTTGCCCTGCCTGAGTTTTTTTTTTTAAAAGATGGAAGCTTTATATGAAGCATTTATAGGAAATTTACTTTTGGAAACAAGTGGTGGGTAATCACTGACTTCCAATCCTTAGAAGAATGCCGAATCCACTCATAGCCATCCACTGAGTTCATTTAAGGATTTCTTGTTAGAAATGGTCTCAAACCTTCAATAATAAATGATTGTGCGTGGATTTCAAATTTGAACATTTTGTCCAATTTCTTTTTTTGTATGTGTGTGTGTCTGGCTCAAATGCTATGTACTTTTTTTTAACTCTCTGCTCTGCTTCACTTCGGCTCTGCAAATAGGTGACACTTTTCCTTTTGTACAGCCTAATCCAAGTGTGACAAGACTTCTATAGACACTGACATGAAAATCCTCCTCTCTGTTCCTACATATACCTAAAGACAACTCCTTTATTCTTCAATCCTTTCAATCCTATGCACAGCTCCTTATAGATCTACTAAGAAGTTTCCCCCATATTAAACATCGTACAACAGTCAGTGTCATTTGTCAGCTTCCAGACTCAGTAATGACTTCATAATCAGTTTGACTAGACGGTGAAAGCAGAGACACCGCGACTTTGGCAGGAGACGAATAGGTGGAACCAATAGTGTTAATGGTGAAGCAGCTTCTATTTCTATCCGTCAGTCAAACCGCAGAAGAGGGAACACTGGAGAGAAAAGTTAAATAAAGTAGGCTGGCTGTTGATAGGCACAGCATGGTGGTGTGAAGCAGATGGGGCAGGTGCAGTACTTTTAAAGGCTGAATTTGCAATATGAGCTACATTTCAGATTCAGACGACTTTATTTATCCCTCCATCCACTCATTGTATTAAACATGAAACATTGTGGAGCTTGTACATACGTAGTGTACGATATAAACAAAATGTAAAAAAGCATCGCCTCTACCTTGAGACAAAAAAATTTTAAATGGCGATTAGATTGGTCGTTTGGCAGTTTAATTGCAGAAGACTTTTTGCTGAATCCAAATGATCTCTGAACAATGTTTTACAATACGATCAATGCTGTTCTTGTTTTTAAGTGAATGATTAGGGAATCAGCAGATAAAAGAAAAACACAGAAGGCTTTCGATGAAGGCCTCATAGAAACGAGAGAGAATCATGGAACTGACTGAAAAGAATTAAATTCATGCAAAAGGTACATTTGGTACCATTTTATAATAACTGCACCTTAATTTGCCTTAGTAAACCATGAACAAAACACAAATAAAGCCTTATTTATTCATGCATAAATGGTGAATTTATGAATGAGAAAATGTAATAATGTTTAATAACTACTTAATTAAGGACTTAAGATTAGGATTTGGGTTTAGGGAAAGGATTTGGAGTAATTAAGTAGTTACAAAGCATTAATTAACTTTTTAATCTACTAACTGATCATTCATCATCATGATGAATAAATCTTTATTAAGGTGTAAATAAGGATTTATTAAGCATAATTAGTTATTCTAAAGTGTTACCGTAAATTCCTTAGCATGAGCCATGTCTACCTATGATAACTTAAAATGTATGACATTTAAGTTATTACGAAAAATCCTATGCGCTGCTCACCTTATTCTTCCCCGCCCGCTTTTCTTAGGCCCAGACAGGCCAACTTCCTGTCTGGGCCATGGGGTCTCCAATGCTCATGGAAGACACATCCTCAAGATGATAATAATGACAGAATAAATTAACCCCATAACCCAACAACGGTACCCAACTGTTGACTATTAACTACACCTCTTAATTGGCCCAATTAGTAAAACTCGATGAATGAAGCATAAATAAAGCCTTAATTATTCATGAAACTAATGGTGAATTATATGATATGAAAAAGTTTTATTAATACATTACTAACTACTTAACTAAGGAGCTAAGGTTAGGATTTGGGGATTAGGGGGGCAGGGATTTCGGAGTAATTAAGCAGTTACTAAGCATTAATAAACTTTTTCATCTAGTAATTAATCATTTGTTCATGATGAAATAAGTCTTTATTAAGGAGTAATTAATGATTTAACAAGCCTCATTATTTTGTAGTTATTCTAAAGTGTTACCCTAACAACGAATTCAACAGACTAGATGCAGATAAACAGGAAGTTGCCTGCCATGAAATGTAGGCCGAGCAGAATAAAATGAACACCTTTGTAATATTTAGGCTATATACAGCAGAAGCTTGTGCACTATTGAGCTGCAATACAAAGACTCTGATTTAACAATCACTAAAGAGACTCAAAGCACATGTCTCAATTGCATCAATAAACAAAGTTTCATTTGCATAAATAAATAAAGTTGTAAGTAGCGTAAATTTGCTCTAAGAGATTGATATAGTTCTGCATGTGGTCCAGAATTCTATACATTTGGTCATTTCGTCTACTTTAATTGTTTTAATCAGCATTTATTTGCATCTTTCTAAAACAGTAAAATAAGGAGTAAAAAGATTTTCAGGATCTTATTGAACTGTGGCTATACTCCATTGCAAACATTGTTTATTGTATTGCTATAATTGTTTAATAAAATAAATAAATCAAAGAAATCCCTATAGTGAAAAACCTGAAAAACACTGAACCATAATCCAAGTCCTGGGTCTGTGCAGTGAGATGGTGCAAGCTCCAATGATCCATGAGGCACCCCGACGTGACTAGGCACTATAGGTCAACCCACAACAAATAGACATTTACTTCCCCTGTCATGTGATCATGTGCTGTGGGGACTCACCGCATCATGTCAGTGTATAGCAGCTTTGTGCAGTAATAATGCTATCCTGTTTCACTTGCACATTTGAGGTGATTTACAAAGGCAATTCAAGGCTCACTCTTACTTGTCTCTAAAATCTGTCATTAGTGAATGTGTCAACTCGTTTTGTTCATTTGTGACACTTGTAAAAGAGGCCTATTATTCTAACTCGACTTTTAAGAGCTTTTGACCATGTTTAATTATTTTCCTTCTCATAAAACCACTCCAAGCGAGGGTGATTCATGCATTTTATTCTCCTGCATTCAAAACATCATTGCCCCCAAAAAAACCCAATTTCACAATCTTTAGAACATGCCCTGTTATTTGGTGCTCCAAGCCTTTTTACGTGTAGAAGTAGTACCACCAGTAGTACCACACTGTTGACCTACAGCACTAAGAAAACACAATGGGCAGTATAAGAAATATAAAAATAATATAATTACTTTATTAGTGAGATGATATAAAAATAATCTTAGACGTGGGTGCAGAGCAAGATACAATAGGAATCTTCCCCTGGAGCCTCAACCTGGTGATGGTGAAACACAATTTAAAGTAAAGTTAAACTCTGCAACAATCGTACTGTAAGTAAAGGTGGTGCTATAGCCAATTTTTGCTTTTTTAAAAATATAACCAACTTCCTACTTTAGTCCACATGTCTTGTGCACTTATCTAATGCATTTTCAGTCTCTAAATTGTTCACCACTATGCATTTTATGCTAACTGGCTAACAACAACAAAGGACTTTATTAGACGAAGACAGGACTTTGCAGACTCATTATTGCATCAGTAGACACACTGACAAGACAGTTGTGCTGAGGATTTTAGGTTGTTTTATTGTAATATAGAGAGATTTTCGGTTGACATAACTTTCCGCTCTGCGCATGCTCCATGCAGAAAGAGCCGCTGGCCGTCTGGTTAGCTGGGGAAACTTTTTGAATAAAACAACAAAACAGGACGAGAGCGAGCTGTTTCCATCAAGTATGAACTGATAAGACAGACATCTGGTCCAGTGGTTTTTCTCTCGTTTTTCTCACTCACCTGAGTGTAACTTTGAAGGGTCGGAGGGAAACTGGTGAATTTCATTCACAAATGTTGATTAGCAGCATAACTTTTGTTTTCTCACAGTGATGATAAACTCTACTGACAACAGTCCTAACTCGAGTTGTTACTCTTGGTCAATATACGGCAGCTCTTTCTGCATATCGGGTGTGTGCGCATGCCCGTGTGATAAACAATATCTCTCTATAGTGCCATTAATACTGTAAGTGTGGTAGATGTGCAAATCACAGGTGTAGTTGCTAGTTTTTCAGCCTGATGATTCACTGTAGCTTGATTTTGGCATAAAGAAAAACAAACATTCAAATACACTGTAAAACTTGCTTTTGTGGAATTTACATTTATTTTCTTGGAAGGTCAAAATTATGAACAGCCAAGCAATGTTATGCACAAACACAAGAATGCTTTTTATAGCTTCTACCCAAGAAAGTGCGACATAATAAACAATCCACCCACTTTTGTATTTGCCCAAGTATATTCTCAGTCTGTACACCCAAACACATATAGTTTATTCTATGAAGCCATTTCTAGAGTGTTGTTATGATACCACTATTTTAAATTCTATTTCAACTATAAACTAAAGGCTAAAGTTTGGAAAAAATTCTATAAGTGTCAAAATGTGTACTGTTTATGCTTTTTTTTTCATTTGTTTTCTCTTCCATGCTAATTAAGTTCTGAGTATTGATTTTTTTTTGACAACTTGAAGCAGCAGCGATTGACCTGTAAACCTTATTGTATTCACTGGTGACTCTAGCCCTTCCTTGTGCTTTATATCGGTCCCTTCTTGGATAACCACTGAGGTAACAGATCATTTACCAGGCCCACCATGACAGCTGACCTCTGCTCTGCTCCTGCTGTTTACAATGAAAACAGTGAAAGTGCTGCTGTCGCTGTCTCAAAGTAATCGAACGCTATAATAACTACTGGAATGTTGTATTATATATTAAAGCTATTAGTTACACCTGGATGTTATGTCTATGACCTTGTTTAGCAAAATTAGTCGGAATGGTTTCGTGGAACATTTTAAGATCATTTATTGAATGTGGTGAAGGGTATTTTATTTATTTTTTGTTTCATAAATCTCCAGAATTTGATGTATTTACTTTTTGATAGAACGGCAAGACTTTTTTGTTATTATTTGTAAGCGTTGTCTTTTAAACCAAAAAGTATAGAAGTAGCACTCTGTGGCTAAATTCAACATCTGTATACTATCTGAGTAGAGTAGTTTTTTCATAGATAGCTGTGTTCCTAGAAAACTAGATATCCAAAAAAACCAAAAAACTGAAAAGTGTTCCAAGTTGTGGGAGCAGCATAACAGAATTCCAGTTTTCCAAATTAGTCTGTACTCAAGAGACAAAAAAAGTGGTCTTCAACCCTGTTCATAATTAGCAGGAAACCATATTATTTAAGCTGAATATATTCTCCATATAATCCCCTTCTCCATTCAAATGTGTATTTGCTAATGCTAATCACAGTGACGTCACATAGCATTAGAATGTTCTGTTGGTCTAGTGTTAAGTCAATTCCGATACCCATTGCTTCGATTTAACATTATTGTGATGAACAAAGCTGTTCCACATGCAGCTTTTGCTTATACTTATTTTTTTCTTTCTTTTATTTAATGTATGTCTAAAGACTCATGTATACTCTGCCTTCCACATAGTGTCAATAGATATACATAGAGAGATTTCTGTCTGTCCATTGTGTTGTTCTGTCTTTTCAATGGTTTGCAGTTCTTTTCCTCACAATTAATGAGTTCGCAGCGATGACGCTGTACATGGCTGACTGCTGTAAAACAAACTCTTTTCACTTTATTTTCATTTCTATTTAAATGTGATCTTAAAACTGAATTGTTTTTCTTATTGCTCTTTTTCTTCTGTTTTGATACATTCTAGCTGACTTTTAGTGCACTCGTGTTCTTTAACTACAGCCTTGATATTATAGCAGTAATGGTTGAAAGTATAAATATGTTAACAGTGATTTGGAAAATGGGCCATTAGGATGTTTTTCCATGTCCGGCAGCAAACATGATACTTTTCTGTACTTTTAACATTCCAACATCCACATTCCGGTCAGCAAACTTATCCAACGGTTTGAACTTGACCAAATAACAGTCAACAACATCAAGTGATGGTTGTAGGGCTAGAATTATGTCTTCTTTTCCAAGCTTGATAAAAACAAAAAATCAATCTTGAGTAGATTGTTACCATGAACATCAAACACCGTGTCTAATAATTATATCTCTGTGAAAGGATGGGAAATTTGGTTGTGTTTTTAATCAGTAACCATGGCCCTGTCTGTAAAAGTAAGCAGTAGTTAGTGTGAATGACAAAGTGCTGACTGTGAAGTATTTTTGTAGGCTGAGTAAACGCAAGGCTTTTTCAGCACAGATAGCATCAAATGAGTCACCAAACTTGTACAAGAAGGCAAGTTGTTTTAACTTGTGACTGAGCCGAAAGCGTCAGCATTAGTGAACAGAGAATATATAAAGAAAAAACAACAAAAATGTTCTGTTCTCACAAAGGTGTTACTTGTATATCTATAGAACCACCAAGTATGGACTAATTCAAACCACTTTTGTTATTTTATTTTAGATCTTGGAATGTAACATTAAAAAACTTGGACCTGCTTTCTGTGTGTGTGCCAAAGGTCAAAAGAGGTATCCAAAATAGTTTTAAAGAAAGTAATCAATAACCAAATCAATACAAGGTTTTCTTTAACAGCGCCAAACAGTGCCAACTTACAGTTCTACATGAAGCGGTCAAATGTGGGACTCACAGAAAGTTAGGTAGATTTAACTTAAAACTTAACTTAGATTTAACTAGTGACATCTTCATGTGACACAGATGCTGTGGAGAAAGTCTGACACCATTGACTGTTGACTGTAGCTCTGCTAAAAAACAAAATAATTTATTTACAATGGTTACAGTAGTGTAAGGTTAGGGCTATAGTCCATATAAAAGTGTAGTAGTACTTGGCCGGTCTTGGTCTTAAGACCGGTCTCAGGACTTTTTAAAGGTTTTAGTCTCTTCTTGTACTCGAGTGCATTTGGACTCAGGTTGCTTGGACTTGGTCTTGCTACGATCTCGGGGTCATCGAGACCACATTTCAAGACCACCATGTTCTGCTAAACTTGCACCAGAGGTTCCTGGCCCAGTGCGGTGTCATGCACCAGGCACAATTTGCAATAAAGACTGCACGATTGGATAATGTAGACACTAATAAAAGTACATAGATGGCCTTGATTTGGTCTCAATTGGCAGCTGTCTTGGTCTTGTCGATCTTGACCAATAATGGTCTTGGTCTGTCTTAGTCTCAAGACTCTGTGGTCTTGGAAAGGTCTTGGTGCAGTCTTCACTACAGTACAATAAAAGGCATTATAATTTGAAGAACAGTCGGTATAATCTGCTGGGTCACTTCTTGTAAATACACTTATCACTCAATAGTGTCAGATTATTTAAGAAAGATGAATTTAGTAAGATCTTAACCTCTTTCTACAGTACATCTCTAGCCTGTTCATTCATTTGAGAGAATTTGTCCTTCATTGGTAGTTCTCCTCAAGATTTCTCTTTTTTACATTGGGTTTTGCAGTTTTGTCCTTGTCAAGAGGGACACAACAACTATCCATTGTTGGACCATCTGCTTCTGCAATATAGATCAATGACTTTTTTTTGGTTTGATTTTTGTCTGTTTGTGAAACCAACAATCTTTTGAAGCCCTCAGAATGAGCCTGTTTTTGTGATTTTGCACTCTACAAAAATGATTTAACTTGATGTATGATGTTCTGAATTTAATTGAGCTGACGTCAAGTACCTATCATTTTGCACTTAAATCTTTCTTGTGGTGTTTTGTAAAGATAATTTCTATAATCACAATTGTTATTCATTCCATTAAACATACAGTAGATGACAAGGCAAGAGCAGCAGTAGTCTAGTTTTTGTTATGTTTTTTTAATCAGTAACCATGGCAGCGTCTATAAAAGCAGGCAGTAGTTAGTGTGTATGACAAAGTGCTGACGGTGAAGTATTGTTGAGTCAGGGCACACAGTAGTGTCTTTCATCACGCGTCGCTAATGGGCAGGTACACCAGGACACTAGCTTCCTGTTAAATCATCAAACGGGGGAGAAGGGCCTGTTTCAACACGGAGACACTTCACTTCCTCTGAGATGACTCCCCCAATTCCTTTAAAACACACACACACTGACGCGCGTGTAAACAGCGCAAAAGCCCAAAATGGATGAGTAAAGTTTGACCCCTGACCTCTGACCCCTGACTTGCTTCCCTGCGCTCACCTGTCTGTTGTCTGTGTGTCTGCAGATCTGAATGAGTGCGGGCTGAAGCCGAGGCCTTGTAAACACAGATGTATGAACACGTACGGCAGCTACAAGTGCTACTGCCTCAACGGATACATGCTGATGCCGGATGGAAGCTGTGGAAGTAAGTCTCACACACTGTACTATTTGATTTGTGTTTTAAAAATACATTCATGTTTATTATAATGATATATTTGAATCTTGGTCTATTTTCTATGTAAAATCTACTTGACCTGTATGGCCATAGTCCCCTTTTTGTGTGAAATCCTCAAGAAAATGTATAAAGTGTATCTTTTCTCAGCTTGTTCATGGTCTACATGGCTGATCTTGGTATGTAAATGAAGCTAGAACTTTGGACTTTCTTTTGGATGTAAATCAGTGTTAAACACAGTCACTATATTTTCGTCTGACAAAAAATCTAACAAAATTTTAAAAAGACCTTTAAAGCTATAAAGAAACTACCTGCCATACCATGGAATATTAAAAACATGTGATGGTCACTTGTGCAAAGTTTGATGCAAACAAATAAAACAAACCAAAAATATAAAAAAATATTTGTGCTATTTTGTGATGGCATCACTAGTATAGCAGCAATTTATTTATTTTTATTTTTTGGATGAAATTGCACTTTTGACACACAATGAACACTAAATAAACATTTTCAAATAATTTATTTTACAATTTTGACCAATAAAAAAATCTAGGTATGACATTTGTAATAGCTCTAGAGTATTCATATTTAGTTAGTTACTGGCTCCAGTGTTCACAGACTAGTGTTTTTGATAAAGGAGACTTAAAGGTGCACTGCGCTAGTGTCAAAGTTTAAGAACAAGGGCGCCATCTTTGGCGTTTAGTGGCACTGCTCTATTCCTTATTACTCAACTGAAGAGGAATCTTACGACTTAAAAGTCTCTTGTTGCCATATGCTAGTTTATGCATAATAGTTTCTAAGGTAAGAAAACATTAAATGTAGATGCTGACTATTTTATTTGCTATTTTGACTGATTGACAAGTCTGCAAACTTCAAAAATGATCAAAAATCAACATTCGCCTGATGTAAAACAGCAAAACAAAGAGTTTATGCGAAATACATACAAATAATTATAATAATCACTTCCGCCCAACCAACGCGGGAGAATTCGAGCCTAACCACATTTATGAGGCTGTCTGCGCTTATAGAGGCAACCTTGGTAAGTTTACAAACCAATATTGCAAACATTCAGGCAAGTCAAACGAACTGTATTTTCCTATATCACATTTTGACTTATGCAATGCACCTTTAAAGCTCTTTTCAACAGACACTTTCTGCATTCATTCATTAATGTGATTTTCTAATAGTTTGAAGTTTATGAGAATAATGCTAATGCTTTTACAAAATGGCCGCCTGCAAGAAATAAAGGTGTGGCTGATGGGTGGAGTTTTGATGACACACCCACAGGACTTTGTACAAAAACTACAATGTGTCAAACGGTTGACTTTTAGCATTTCAAATATTTTTTGGCTTACTGTTTCTGCTGTAATTTTTTTTACCTGGAATTGAATTTAATTTAACTTGTAACAGAGGATCTCCTGATTAAAACAATGTGTGGCATGTAGGGGTTATTATCTGAAATTCCTTTAAAAAACAAGTAAAAAAACTCAAAGTGGGGCCAAAGTGATACTGTATATGGATACATTTTAACAGGTTAAATTGCTTATTGCGCTAAGACATGGAATGATCAACTTTACAAAGAAAAGTAATTAGTTCCAGGGACAATAATTTGTATTATTACAGGTTTGTGAAATACACCTAAGCCTCCCCAATTCTAAAATAAATACTTGCTTTTGAATTGAACATTAATAATTTTTCATAAGTTTTAAATGGTCTGGTACAAAAGCAAAAAAAAAAAAAAAAAAATCTAATTTGCTTACACTTGAATGAGCCACAACTGCAGAACAGAGCTCACAAACATCTGAATAGAAGACATATCCTTCAACCAATTTGTTTTGAATAATCTTTGCTTTGATCCTGCATTCTTCTCAACTCCAATATATTCAATGCGTTTAATATGAAGCAGAAGCTGTATGATGGACCGTTTTGATTAAAGCCCATGTTCTTCCATGTACAATCCCTGCAGTTCTCCAGCCCCCCATGAGCAACCCTGAGAGACCTGAAATGAAAAATGTGAAAGGAACCCCACCTCCACACGCTCACTTCTTATTAGGTGGCCTGAGGTGCAGAACAAGAGCTGATGTCTGCACTTGTCACCACATGAAAGCCTTTTCTCCCACCGTTGTTGCATATGGAAGACTGCCACTGTTTATTTTGAATGTACGATTTATGAAGAAGAAAACATACTCAGTCCTTGTAATGCTTGGAATGAATGGAAGTAAAGCACATTAGTTTATTCAATGGTTAGAGCATGTGTGCTGGAAGCTGATATTGAAGTGTGAATATACACAACATGAGCAGGGATGTAAGTGTAATTCGAAAACTTTATGGCTCATCAAACTCATACCTAATATATTTAAAGGGGGGCATATAGAAAATGTATACTGAAAGAACAAATATGATGCGTCCTTCATACATGATCCTGGGCACCTCTACTTTGAAATCCCATGCATAATTAATAAGTGTAAATGTGTAATCGTGTATTTTCTACTTTAGGAATTGAGTTAGAGCTTCATCTACTGGATGCAAGAGAATTGCATAGGGTAAATAATCAAATTGTGACTTGTCTGAATGATTTATGAATGATCTATTTGATAACACAGATCTGGGACATTGAGAACAGTGTTTTATGAGTCTCAGAAAGGAAAAAATAGTTACTCACAGACTAAACTTCAGCTGTTTTTTTGTTTGGTTTTGTTTGTTGTTGTTTCCTTATGAGGAAGCAATGTTAGAATGAGATATAATCTAAAAAATAAATAAATAAATCGCTTATGCATAATATGTGTCCTTTAAACCAATAAGGTGGAGATTCTGCTTTACAGAACTGGAATTCAGTTGGTCCTATTTTATTTTAAATCCTTTTAAATAAGTATTGCTATTGCAGTTGTGCTGTAAGTTATGTAAAAAATAAGCCACTCATAAATTCAGTTTTTAGGTGCAATCAAATTTTTTTTTTATTTTACAGAAAGCAAAGTGAAAGTGAAATGGATTACCCAGGCACAGCCAATCAGAGCACAGCTTTCAGCTCTTGCAGAGAACTAAAATCCTTTATTTTTTAAATCAGACAGTAAACAGTGATGTTATTTTTCACAAAGTTTTGCATTTACAACATATTTAATAGAAAAGACTTTACAAATTCACTACTTTAATTGCCCTAGTTATTAGCCTTATTTAAATCGTCTGTATATTTAAAAATATTAATAATGAATTTAATAGTTATATAGGGGTAGCAGAGTAGTTAGATCTCTGGCTTCCCAATAAGGAGATCATGGGTTCAACTCATGGGTTGAGACAAATATATGACAACCATCATGATCTCTCTGGAGGAATTTGCATGTTCTCGCTGTGGATTTGCTCAGTTACTCTTACTTCCTCTTCTCATCTTCTTCATTTAGCATCTCTGTAAAAGAATGACTATCTGTGTCTATTGTTATATGTCTATATATGTTAGCTCGCACTGAGGAACAAGAGATACAAATAAATGAATAATAAGGTTAACTTAAATATTTCTACTGTAAGTCAAATAAAAACAGGATTGAAAAAAGCAAGCCAAACTAACACACATCAGTGCATTCAAATCTCCCTGTCTCTCACCTGAGGCAGTGTCAGTCTTTTGCTCTCTCCACCTCTTGCTTTCTGCTGATCCTGGCTCTGCTGTCCGAATCGATAGACCACTGTAGCATTTAATCAGCCCTGCCTGCCGCGGTCATCAAAGCACCAGAGTCCACTCCCGCGGCATCTTACCCACGTTTAATTTCCTCTTTAAGGGTCCCAGCTATCAAGTGTGCACTCCTTTACCTCATTATTTGGTGTTGGTCCAGAGAGGTGCAACAACACAGGAGAGGCGAGGGGAGCAATATTGAAAGTAGGCCTGAGAAGTGAGCTGAGGGTGACTGCCGCAAGAATCTAATAACAGCAGCCAGAGGTCAGGCGCGGGCTAATATCAGGAGAGCGTACGCACTCAGGCCACAGGACAAGGAGAAAGTGTAATAAGGAAATGAGTCAGGGTGACCCAAGGGCTATTTGCAGCATGGCATCCACTTCAAGCAACAACTTACATTATGGGAGAAGAATGTGGAAAAGGACGTAACTATTGTGTTTATCCGTCCCAAAACACTTCTTTTGTTCTATTTAATTAATTTAATTAATTTTCAGAAGTACAAAAGTAAAAATATGTGAACTTGACAGATTTTTAGAAGCGCTAACAAGCAGTCTTGACAAATCAAATAACATGTTTGTTTTTTTTCTTAATATAGATTTTTTCCTATCACTTCTGATAGGTTTACTGTCTTTTAGTCACATGTTTTTGATAAAAAATATCAAATGTACAATGATGTGCACTTTTGCTTGCCTGACCAGCCAGTCTAACCTGTTCAAATGCAGAAGAGTCTGGAGGCAAAGACAGAACAGAAATTAGGACAATCCAACCTTTAATGGCTCCTCTCCCCAATTTCAAAATGGCTTCAACACATTCGAGATAGCAAATGTAATACTAGATTTTTTTCTTTTGCTCTTGCTTTGGTTTCTGAAAATAAGGAAACGTATCAATTCAATCATACTAAAAAAATTTTCGCGCTACACATTTATGATAACATCCGGTTTAGCGTGTCGCTGTTTCAGTGTCATTTCTGGGTTTCTTTGATTGGTTGATTGGTTGGTTGTTGCGCTTGTGAAGATCTCCCTCGAAATTGAAACTGGTCTAATTCCAGACACTCACTTCTTTGTAAAGTTGTCTGTCAAAGTGTGTAGACACTGGCTGGTCAGGCAGCACTTTGCCAGTGATGGGTTTGTTCCATTATGGTCGACGTCCAGTAGCATGTAGGGCTGTATCATATAATTTATTTTATTTTTTTCATTTTGAGTTTAAAATTGACTGAATTCACAGGCATGTCCTTGGTTGTTTATTTTTTTTGTTATTTAAATCCTGTCCCTTGGCTTGGGCATAGATACCAGGCTTCACATTATATTATGGGATTTGACTGGTTATTGAGCTCTTAAACTGCCCTTTACTCATCACCATTATTTTAAAAATTGTGTAAATACTACAAAATAAAGTCTGCTGAAAATACTGAGAAGAAGGTAAAGATTCAAAATTGCAAGCAACTGGTAAACAAGATGTTTTGGTGTGCTCCCAAATCTGTCCGGTGAATGCTGTTGTGTCCTTTGGCAAGATCTTTCCCCCACTTGACATGAACAAGCTTCAAAACCTCAGTAGTCTCAATAGACCAAATAATCCATGACATTTGAAGGTCCTCAAAGACACTTTAGCACAGCTTTATTCACAGCTGCCCTGTTAATCCAAAGTACCTTGCTCCAGCTTTTCCTCCTCAGCAGTTCTTGAAGGATCTGTCCAAACATTATGCTCTTTCCTAATGTGTCTCTCATGTTCTACAGGACTGAACCCATGCTCCATGTGTTAATGTGTTTCCTGTCTCTTCAGATGCGCGCACTTGTGGCATGGCCAACTGCCAGTACGGCTGTGAGGTGTTGAAAGGAGAGGTCCGATGTCAGTGTCCATCCCCGGGCTCCAGCTGGCTCCGGACGGGCGGACCTGCGTGGGTATGTCCTCACTATATTATGTCTGCACTGTATAGGGATATAAACCTTTACTATGCAACACATTTGACATAACATACTTCTTTTATTACACTTTCTGTAGTTTACTCTTTATTTGTCAAGATCTATGTACACAAAAATTCAATTATCAAAGAAAACTGATTTGCCTTTTCATCTACACTCCAGGCAAGTGCACAGAACATGGAAAAAATACACTTTGTTCTACACTAAATGATAATTATGGTCAGTAAAAATGTGCTCTGTCAAACTCCATTTCAAAATACCTGCAAGTTACCAGAAAAGCAATGTAGAGAATTATTAGTCCAATGTGGAAAAGTGCGTCAGAACATTATAGTTTAGATGGTCTAAAGCAAAATTGTCAAAGATCTGCCCTATTTAAAAAAGAAATCATTCAAAGACTGACAGGTCTGATGAACAAAGGGAAAAAAGTCGCTACATATTTTGTTCAGAAATGTAACGGGTTCAGGAAATCTTCAGGGTCTTTGCTTTGAGAAAAATGATGTTTCACTCTTCGTCAATTCTCCGGTTAATAACTAAACGTAGAAAAGAGCTTGCAGAATGTGTACTTTATTACCTCTTTAATGTTTTGACAAAGAAATCACCTTGGGAGATCGACACAGCAAGACCGTACAACCTTTCATTTCATCATTCTGTGTGTAGAAATAGGATCAAACACAAAGTACGGCTGATGAAGGAGGTAGTTAGTACACTTAACCTGTGCACTTCAAAGACAGGTGCTAGGTTTGGTCTCAGTGACTCAGTGCTCTCTCACAGGAGGTGGGAGTCATGTGGGACATCCATCATAAAGAGTGATGACGGGGGGGAGCAGCGGGAGGCTTCCACAGGTGCTACGACATTTAATAGGAATGTTTCCGGACCAGGGCTAATATTTTATGAGGACGTTTATGGCGACTTTTCGGATCACATTTGCAGAAGGGATAGTAACTCGAGAATCACACTGAAGCACAGACATTACTCTTTGGGCTACAGCAATGTTCTGTATCTAACTGGAGAAACCACGCTTTAAATGTAATTTTCAAAGTATCTGCAATAAAAACACTAATAATGTGCAAAAAAAAGTATTTGCTGTTGTAGTTGTTTTAAACTTAATTAATTAAAATTAATTAATTAAAAGTGCCTAAAACTAAACTTTCTAAAATTATCTAAAATTATCTTCAGTTAAAAAAAAAGAAAATTCCAAAAATGCTTATGGAAATCTTACAGTCAGTGAAGTTGAAGGTGTTCATTGGTGATTGGGAACACACAGCTACAGAGAGAGGGGCAAGCCTTTCTGTAGTTTACTTTCAGCTTTTGAAGAACTGTCAAACCTCAATATATGCCCAACTAGTGTCACGCTATGACTGCAGACACTGTTTTCTGCTCCTTATATTTACCAAATGCATTTTAGGTTGAAATTAAATGACTAGTTTTCCCTGTGAAGAGAATGTTCTCTCTTAAAACTAGAGTTAATAAAATATCAGCGGACGAAAAGCCTCAGCTTCACAAAGAAGTGCTCCAGTGGGTATAGATAAACTTTTAGCTTGAACTGGAGAGTTTCCGTCCGGCATTATGCACAAAATAGTATGAAATCATGAGAGGTCAAGTCATTTTGATGAATGCTGTTTAGAAAGCTCTCTTCCTTCTGAGCTTCAAAAGCAAATTGTGAGGTCAGAAGATCATTGTTAATTTGTTCTGAGCCATACAGTGTGTTGGGTCAAAGCTGTTTGTTTCTGTCCTCATTGAAATACTCTCTACTGCCAATAAGTCTAACTCAATCTGTGAAGGGAGAAAATACCTAACTGATATGAGATCAAATTTGCTTTTTTGTAAACCTTTTCAAAAACAAGTTTTAAAACATGAGTTTTCGATCTAAATGTACAAAAGAATCTTTAACGCAGTCCAAGTAATGCGTCCTTTAAGATTCTCAACTGATAGGTAAGACAGTCTGTAAGCAGGTCTGGAAACAGATAGTCTTTTTTTTAAGAACATAGCTAAGTCTGTATAAATAATCTAATGCTACATTATTACAGCTTTATCCCAACACACTGTGTAGTGAATGTGCAACAGTAAAACTAATTACGGTATGTAACTCTGTGCATAGAAAACATGAGAATTTTTTTGCCAAACAGAAGTACTTTGTCACATTCACTAATTAGCTCTTGACTTTGATCTGTTAGCTACACTGGAGGTGATTTTCTTTTTATTTGTGTAAACCTCGCTTCATCTAACCAAAAGTTCCACATTGATTTAGAATCTGGCTTAGAAACACACACCTACAGTTATTTAATATTTGCCAAACGTATCTTCTTCACAGACATATTGTGTGTTTACTTGCCCACAGAGAGTGTAATCATTTCGAGGGCGAATATTAATCACAGAAATGATTCTTGCAACAATCAATAAAACAAATAAACACATGCATTACATTATCATAAATCCTCCAGCATTTCCTGTCCTGTTATCCAGCGAGAATACAACATAGGGAACACGCTGAAGAAAAAAACATAAAATCTAATTGGAAATACAGCCTCACCTATTTGTGCACTGGAATATATCCGTCCAATAATCCCAACAGACACACGTCTAACTAGAAGTATTGACTTGTTGTTGGCGCTGTGACGGGATCGCAGCAAACCTCTCTAATTGACGACAGACTTTATTGATGTCTTTGCATTGTTGCGAAGCCTCAGCATCGGCCTCATATTTCAAAAGCTCCCCTCTTTCTCGCAAATTGCTAAACTTATCAGTGGAGCTGTCAAGTCAGACACGATTGCCTATCATAATATTGGCCATTATGTATGTGTTGTAAGCGCTTCTATGGATTTAAAGGCTATTTCGGAAGATTTGCTGCTCAAAGGAAAAGGGCAAAGTAAAGACGTAGAAGCGGATGTGATCATTACACTGTGCCAATACAAGAAACATAACTAATGTCAGTGTAGCCAGATTTAAAATGCAATTACTTTTTTAATTTTTTTTGTCAGGGTATGTTTATTAAAAACCTGGAGTAGTGTTTTGTTTTATCCACATTTGTTTTATGGAACACAAAAAGAAAGGGTCATTAAAGGTGCAATGTGTAACTTTTTGACTAAAAATAAACCTGATTACAAGCATGCCATCTATGGAAAAGAGATTCATTTAGTCACATTTCTTCATATTATGGCAAACACCCAAGTATCATTACCAAAGTATGGTTTTAAGGTTACACAGTGCACGTTTAAGTGGTCATATAGAAAGTGCACCAATATTTAACAAACAATGTATTAAAGGGTACTGCAAAGTGATGCTGTTCAATGAGGCTAAAATAGCTGTACATTTTAAAGAACACACATGTAAAGCGGACTGTTAGTTCTTGTTCGTACATTGATTTCTCATCAAAAACACAGCTGGAGTTCAGTCTGTAAGAAACTAATATTTTCCTTTTGAGAATCAGAAAACACTGTTCTGATTTTCCTAGTTTTGTGATGTCATAGGTAGATTTCTGTGATCCATAAATCATCCAGGATTGTTTTGAGGATTTCTTTTGCAGCTAGTAAATGGAGATCTAACTAAATTTCTGATGTGGGAAACGTGTGATTGTCATGTGTGTTTTGTACATTTATTTGTTTCTAAAACATGTAAAAGTGAAGAGAATATTCAAAATGCAACAACAATGCAAATATATGCATTGTTTTTGTCCTTTAAAACTACATAATAACATCACAAAGTGAAATAAAGATTTTTGAGCTTAAGAGTTGTAGACAGCCTAATAATGCACTATTATTACTTGATACTTGATAAAAAAATATATCTTACCATTACTGCCATGTCCTGAAAAAACATAGATTACTGGACCTTAATAATATGATTAATTTGAAAAGATCATGCCTAATTTACAAAGTTTTACACTCTCTTGCCCCTCCACCTCTAAAAGAATATATTAAATGCAATGAGAATCCAACAAGGACACGCGAGCCACCACTAGAGGTGATCTGCTGATACCTCACAGACGCACCACCTTTGACCAGACTGTTCTGTCTGTCCAAGGTGGAAATCTGTGGAATAGTCTTCCATTAACACTTAGACAATGTTCTACGTATAATTCCTTTAAAGCCAAATGAAAAACTGGCTCTGGACGAACCAAACCTGCACCCATCTGTAACTTGTAGATTTTTAGTTTGTTTTTGTATGTGAGACAGAAGCATGTATGGGTTGAATGTAATATGGGGATTTGTGTGTATGAAATGTACATTTCTTCTTGAATATGTCTTTGTATTGATGTGCAATAACTGTGAATGTGCAATGATAGGGAATGTGCAATGTGTGGGATTGTGCAATGTAAGGGACTGTGCAATGAAGTGATTGTGCAATGAAGGGGATTGTGCAATGTATGGGACTGTGCAATGAATAGGCTTGTGCAATGAGTGGGATTGTGCAATGAATAGGCTTGTGCAATATGTGGGATTGTGCAATGAATAGGCTTGTGCAATGATCGGGATTGTGCAATGAAGTGAAGTTATTTATGAAATGTACCTTTTTCCTCCACTGACCCCGCCCGTTGGACTACAGATGGAATTAGCCTTTGGCTATAATTGGTGTGTTTACATTCATGTTTTTATCATGTCTGTTTATTAACATGCTCTGTCCCAATCAAATAAATAAATAAATAAAATAAAAATAAATAAATTCAAACATTTGCGAATGAAACAATTAACTCTTCATGTAAAACACAGAAGTAAAATGTGCATAATATAGAATATTTAATGATGTTACACTACAAAACAGGAAACAGATCTTTAAATCTGTCCCTTTAGCTCTCTCGTTAGCACAGGGTAATACAAACCTTCATTTTGGCTGAATTACAGTTTAAGAAGATCTTTTTACAGACAGTGAAGTTAAACTGGATTGGACCACCAAGCAAAGTCAATCAGAAGGCTGCTTTTTTTTAAAATGAGAAATAAAATGTCCTATTAGTCAATGCAGACACCACACGCCGATTTGATTTGGTCACAAATGTTCCATTTATAGTTTCATTCTTGTTGAAAAATAAGGTTTGCCAAAAAAATAAAAATAAAAAACCCCAACGTTTATAAACCAAACATTTACCATTGCATTTACAGAATTGTTTAACTAAATGCAAATAAAGTAATCTAAAGCAATCTTTCTCAGACAATGGTGTAAAAAAAATAAAGTTACATCTCCTGTTTATTGGGGCAAAATTAAATCCATTAAACAAGACTTGTTCATACTTTCAAGAGCCTTATTCTCAGCTGACTTAATTTATCAACTTTTAATGCTTTTAAATATCCCGCAGAGACCCTACTTTAGCTTCAATCAATCGAAGCCATACAAGGACAAAGCAAAGGTTAACCTGGTGTAACCCTATGCAGCAGTCTCATGCACAGCCCCCACTCAGTCTGTCCCTGCAGGTTACGCTAAAGCTAAGAAGTAAATTGGTCGGTTTGTTGGTGTCTACAAGTGTAACGTAATAACATCAACAAACGCACAGACAGAAGAAGCAAATACAAGCCTCTCCATTGTTACTCTGTTTATGTGCGAGGCGTCTGGCAGCCCCAAGCTGTGCTGCAGGCTTTCTTACACACAAAACACTGTGCACACTAACAGGCAGTGACTGTAGTCTGCATACCTCAAATACATCTTTCTGAAAGGAGTGACGAGGAAGGAGTTGTTTTATTAGCGATAGCTGGAGCAGTATATTGGTGAGTCCATAACATGAAGGACCACTGCTGTGTTTGAAATGTAGGTTGTCATGAAAAGAAAAAAAAAGAAAAACATATCGAAAGTATACTTACTTTTTAAAAACATTTTGAAAGTTTGTAGATTTTTTTCTTTACAACTAGACATACAATCTTTCATTGTCTACCACTTGTTCCAGTTGTGGGGTCGCGGGTGACTAGAGCCTTTTCCAGTGACTTTGGACCTTAGACAGGGAAACACATGGACAGTGGCCAACACATCCCAGGGTTACAATTAAACAGATAATGTTTATTATTACGTTTTTAGTGCCTTAGAGTCTGTGTTGTCGAATAACAATTGCAAGTGTCATTTAGTCAATTATTAGTTTTTATGTTTGTTCCATAGTTTGGGTACATTTGCTGCATTTTGATTTTAAATACTGACACTGTGTCTGAACATCCAGCTTTTTATCATCTTTTATTCAGTCATGTTTTTTCTACTTAAAGACCTGTCCTCTATTTGTATCTCTGATTTTTGCAATGTATTGTGGTCTATATTGACTCACCACTTTTCCAGATCCATTATGGGAAATGTTGAGTGCACTACTCTTTGACTTGCTGGACATTCAGACACCACTACAAAATGGCCTGACCCCTGAATAATGCACTATACAGTAGTTAGGGTGCACATTCGGAAACAGCCTGAGTCTGTGCTTCCTCCAGTGGCCACAGTCACTTCTGGTACATAGTGACATCACTATAGACTGCTTTGATTACAGCCTGCTTAGACCAATCACACTGCTCGTTTTAATCCTAGACTCCGCCCTTCAGTTTACATTATTTCTTATAAAGCTTAAAAGTAATTGCATAGAGGAGAAGAGAGGAAGTGATGCTGTTCACGTGACCTGAACTGAGTTGAACTAAAAAGTTAACTTTATGCAGATTCAGAGCGATATTAGAATGAACAATTTTGACAGACATAACTGAGGCATTGATCGAGGCACACAGCACGCTCCTAATTACTCCCTACCTTTGTGAATGTCCAGTGGAGGGGAACATTACTGCGATCAGGCCTTAGGAAGGCAGGTTGGTCACTGAAAGTGTAAATGTGCAGATATTTTTTACAGACTCCTCTAATAACTCTCTCCTTTAGTCCTCCATGCACTTCTCAGTGCAGCTCTGGTTGTTTTATATGTGTTTGTGGGAAGATTTTTTGTCAAGCATATTGATGACTCCACTAACATAATAACATCAATTTGACAATTTAATGTCGTAACACTCCGGACAAAGCTAAAACATATTACTGGTAATCCAGAGAGAAGCAGTTAACATACACAACACTGAAAAGAGCATCTTTAAAGTGACACCAATCCACTCAACTGGGCAATACTGAAAGAGAAAAGGAGAGGGTGAAAGGAAAGGGTAATAATGAGGACCAGTGTGATAGTTTGTCAGCAGATTTTTGTGATCAGAAACAATCTGGCAACCCACGCTGATGTCTCAAAAAAATAGTGGAAAGAATTATTTGTTGATGTTGCACAGTTGCACTAATATACCGCAAAATAACTCTGAATATGCAATGCTTCTCAAACAAATACACTATTGCATATAAAAAACTGATCAAGTTCTTTGTTTGCTTTACCTTGAAAAGTCACATACAGTATATCATCTCATAGCAAAAACACGTGTCATCTTCTACCTGGGCCATTGTTGAGAGTTTGAGACCCAATTTCAAACTGTTATTGAGCAGAGAATCATCCTGTCACTCACTCACTGCGTCTTTGCGGGACGGCGCTGCACCTCTGACTCGCTGTAAAATTGCCGGTATTGAATTTAGGATGGCAAAATGTTGACATGATTTTGATGGATGGCTGTAACAATCAGTGTTTGGACTTGGCCGACCCGTGTCTACTCACTGTTGATGTTTTTACAAGCTTTCAACGGCCCATCACAACAAAGCCCATCTGCATTATGCACTAACTTGATCAATGATTTTAACACTTGCCTTGGGGCCTTTGCTTACAATGAATATTAATGACGTACTCCTTCATTTATGACCAAGAGACACATCTAGAAATTTAAATAATTGGTGAGATGTGTTGCATCCAGCTTACTAACGCAACATTTAACAGCAGGTCAGCGAGGTCGAGTTAAAGTGTATAGTTTTTCTTTATAGTGTAACACGTGTTTTGTCTTGCAGACGTGGATGAGTGCGCGGCGGGAACAGCGGTGTGTCCACGCTTCAGGAAATGCATCAACACATTCGGGAGCTACATCTGCAAGTGTCACGATGGCTTTGACCTCCAATACATCAACGGAAAATACCAGTGTATAGGTATGAGCCACTGTCGCACAAATACACACACACGGGAGGATATGTAAGCGTAAAAAATGAATTGTAAAACTGTTCTAATGAAGGCTAGTGCTTTGCTGTTTTCTACCTCAGGGCGTTCATTAAGTGGCACATTCAAACAGCACGTATTTCCAAACCTCAAATGAGAATTGCATAAAATAGCATAGCAATGAGTTCACCCGAAACCAATTAGCAAGAACAAGTTTTGCAAAATAGTGTTTGTTTGTGAATATTTATTTAAATTGTTCGTATTAACTGCGAAAATACAAAAATAATAGAATCTGACAAGCCGGATTTCAGTTTCATTCAAGTTGACAATAGAACTTTGATTCACAAACTTACTAGAATTAAGACATAAGGCAAACAAAATGTAGTGCTATAGTCATTGTTATGACACTTATCTAAGTTTATTTTACTGAGTCCAGAGTTTTTTCGGCAGGTAATGACTTCTGGACTTTGAGGTTTTATTTGGATTCATTCAAAAATTCTAAACATTACATTTGTTTTAGCATTATAAACTACTGCTGCATTAATTTTTGTGAGAAAAATACAAAGACATAAAAACCATCTAAAATAGAGCAAAACATTCTAACACTTGACACACGGATGACAAAAACAGCTACTATACACATCGCAGGGGGTTGAAAATCAAACGAACGAACTGCTACCAGTGGCAGCTTCACATGTCACACTCTGCCCAGTGCAAATCAACACATTTGATTACTGTTAATTTCTAGGAAATCATGGTAGTTTAGGCATTTATTTCAAACATTTGAAGAGTCACAACTTGGCACAAACCACAAAAGCGGACACTGGGTTGTAAATGCAGCAGCTTTCGTTGTCAGCAGACATGTTTCATTACTATATGTCAAAGAAACTCACTGTGATTGACTGTTGTATGGGCAAGAGCGACAAAACTTTCAGGTTCAATTAAAATGAATGGACAAGGTGTTAAGTCGCTCCCCGTTTGCCGAGCCAATAAACCAATTAAATCAATAAACAAAAACAAAAAATGTATTTTCTAATGTTGGAAGATGAACTGGGGCCATATTTAAGTTGTTGGATGGCCTGATCTGGTCCCCGGGCCGTATGTTGAAGAACCCTGACCCAGATTCTTCCTCTGACATGTTTGGATGAGCTACAGTCCCAGTTATCTTGCCAAAAAGAGGGAATAGCAACTAAAACTAATAAAAGCAAGAAGTATAATTGTTACAGTTCTTATAATTATTTACCTTCAATAAGAAGTGTAAGGGCTTCAAAGCCCTTACACTTCTTTACATGACCATGGATTTTACACTTGTTTTTTAGGTCTGATCAGAGCTGTGCCGTCCACTCGACCTAAGCAGTCTTTGTACTTTGAATAGATTTGAAGCTAATTGCCTTTTGATAACGGCTGGCTGCTCGTGGAGTGTTTTGCCCCGGCTAACTGCGAGCGGCTAACTGTTCCGTTTCTATTATGTTTCAGATGTGGATGAGTGCTCCTTAGGCCAGAACCAGTGCAACCGCTTTGCCACCTGCTACAACACTCCAGGCTCCTACAAGTGCAAATGCAAAGAGGGCTACAGGGGGATGGGCCACGACTGCAAACGTAAGAAGCTAAAAAACATCGTTCTCTTAGGAACCAAATGTGAGGCCCTCTTATTTTTGGGGGACATTTTCTAAAGCTAATGACTGAAAGAAGGGCATTGGAAGGCTCCATGTGGGACTCAAAGTCTCTCTTTTGTACTGCCTGTCAGTCACTGCTGAGGCTACGTATGGTAAGATGTTGGCATTTAAAGGTTACATAGCTAACTGTAGTGTAACATCATATGAACCATATGCTTATTAGTCTCAATTAAGCATGAACAAAAACTTGAAGGTTGAATAGAGGATTTACTAAGAAAAGGGAATTACAAACTGTTAGTTCTCTTTCATGTCACACTGCCCCTTTTCTACTGCTCTCTGCAATCACAATGCTTTCTTCTGAGTCATGTTCTTTAAAACATTCTCAAAATCTTGAAAATAAAGGAGCAATAATAAGTTATATTTAAAAGGCATTTAGCAATCATTGCTTTTCTTTTCAAACCCTTTGAGTGTTTCCGTACATGCTAGCGGGAAAAAAACATGTACAAGGCTATAAAATGTCTAGAAAGTCTAGAAAGAATAATCTGTTCAATTCTTAAATAATGACAGAGCTTATTGGCCAAAGTAATCAATGTTAAAGAGCAACTAACAATCAGTTTGCTAACTGACATGTACAGTACATACGCCACGCTTCGATCAGGACTAATGCTGTGAGCACTAGAGCTGGAGGAGTGTCAACTCCTGGTGAGAAAATTGGACATGACAGTAGACAAACAAGCAGGTGATCTACAAATCTTCAGGCTCAAGTCAGTATGGGTTTGTGCATGTTTGTAAATGACTCACGATTAGATGTATGTTTTCAAACTACTGATAATCCAAGCATTCAGAACAGGCACGAGAAAAAAGGTTGGACTGGGAGTCTTTCAGTACTTGTTTTTTCTCACTGAAAACCACAAGTTTTAAATGCCACCTATACCACTTCAAGAATACAATGAGAGAATAATAAATAGTCACATTCATTATGTGATAATTGCATTTCATTATGTGACAACTGCACGAATTTAGTTTTTGTTTCCTTTGCTGCTAAAATCCTCTCAACTTCAATGTTACGGAGCAAACAAACAACCAATGCACTTACTCATACAACTACACCTACAGCTGAATTATCAAGTTACTGTTCATCATGGAATGTTTAGTAATCAATGAAACATATGCAACATTTAGTCTTTAGTATTCAATTATACAGCCCAGTCTCCGAAGAAAACGTAGATACACAAAGAAATGTCAAAAATGTATGTTGAGCACTTTATTTGTTCCAAAAAGCCAAAACGTAAAATAACCACAAATTTTGGTTAAAGCCACGTCAACTTTTTCTTTGGGTTTAAGGGGTAAATCTCAGCCAACCCCAAGCCCCAGTTCCAAACTTAAACAACCCAAAGAAAATGTTACCATTTGGCTTTAAGCAAAATTCATGGTTATTTTACGTTTGGCGTTTTCTTGGAAAGCTGTGTTGCATTTATAGGTGTAGGTCATTGTTTTACATTTGATTCATTGATCGAAAAACCGCTTAGTAATAGAAATGCAGAAAGGATAAACCCCAGATCTTCTTTTGTCGTCACCCATATTGCAACCTTTAATTTATTTTCTTGGTTTCAAGGTTGAAAAATGGCAACGCAACATTTTTGAATCTTAATATGAAATATGTTTAACACAGAGTCAATGAATATGGTCAAGGCAAGCATTAATGACAACATGACCAGGATGAATACTCATACAAGTTTATTTTCTATATTACGCCGCCTTTATATAACCAGTTCTTTGTTCAAATCAGCGCACTGGGTCGGACAGGGTCTTACTGCTGTTTTCTTATCTTGTTGTTGCAGCCCTTGTGGCGTGTTGTGAACAATCTCCCTTTATGCATGCTTGGGGCTAAACTACAGACAGACGATTGGCTACACAAGCATATTATTAAATACATTCAGTCTTAGAAACCAAAAACGAATGTCTGGTGAAGTAAAAAAATTCCGATTACAACTACACAGCACATTTATCTCAGCCACAATTGTATTCTAAAGGCATCTTTCAACTTCCTGGAGCTGCGATTTGTCTGGAAAATCCTGGTAATATTGCAAGCAGCGGAAAAATATCTCCTCTACTCTGTATGGATATAGCTTTCCATCAGCCCGACTCCGACTTCCTGTCTGTATATTTTTGGCCGTTTTCATTCGGCAAAAGGAGCACTTGTCATGTTGAGCTATGTCTCGAGCTGCTTTCAGTCTTTCTGCCCGACGCACACTTCATTAGACCCAGATCGCACGGAGCATTCGCAACTCGCCGGATAGGAAGCCATTTATTCCCAGTGGCTATTTAATCATCAAAACGGCAAACTTGTCTGGAAATCCTTCAATCCCCCGTCGCCTCCCCCTTTTGGCCCGGAGTGGCAAGTGCTTGAGGCAGTTGCAATGTCCTTCTCGCGTATCGCATATCAAAGGCCCTTCGCAACCTGAGAATCCAATAACAGAGTCTGCTCCGGCCGCTTTTGTGCCCGTGTCCGATCCCCCGCTCATGAAACCTGCATGAACTCCTTCCCCAGTGGTGGAAGAATGAGAGAGGAGGCCGAGATGCTTTAGTTCAATGCTGTGTCGCCCGCAGCTAAAAACACACAAAGAATGGACCAATCAATAATACAAGAGATCAGACTTCATACGCACTGGCCCTGTCCATGCTTTAACTAGATATGGACCAAGGTGAAAAAAGAGAACAATGCAGGAGTTTTAGCCATTTTTCATTACAGTGTTTATGGTTACGTTGGCCCTTTTTACGCCTTCATTTGAAGAAAAATGTAAACATTAAAATAGACTATTGTATTTTTATATATTTAAAAATAGCATACCGTCAATAAGTCACACTTTGTTCATTGTAAAACCCTAAAAATGATCTAATTGGCTTAGAAAAATAAATGGTCTATTGACTTACTGTTCAAAACTGTAGAATTGATAATCCCCGCTTCTTTGTTTTAAAATTTAGCATTAATAAGTCACAGGAACCCTGCACATTTTAGTTGGAAACACTATGTTTGAGTAACCGCAAATAAATACAAGTGGGTTGGGATAGGTGGAAAGTGAAGACAGGGTTTTCCAGATCCCTGGAGCATGAGCTGCAGATACAAGATTACTCTGACATGCATGAATCAATCCAAATACAACTTTGGGTAATGTGGTTAAAAAAAATCTAAAAATTCTCAGATTTTACACAATAGGCCCCTTTTAAATGAATCATTGTTTGACTAGTCAAAGTACATATGTAATGTGCTATTTTTAACTGTTGAACCTTGCTTTACTGGAATTGGCGCCATCAACTTGCAACATTAAAAATGCCACATTTTACTGTTTTAAAGTTAAACAAATGAAGATTTTGAAGGCTCTCAGGTTTGCATAATGCTCCTTCAAGTTATTTACAATTATGTATTTTGAAGAGCTTTTTCCAACTTTTGCAAGCCAGAGAAAGTCTAGCCATGTCTGTATGCTAACAGTGCACTTTCTGATTTTTAGCAGACAATCAATTTATTATTAGACATAGAGTGAACACTGCGAGCTATGTGTCAATATGTCCATGCTGCGATCATCAGATTTTAAATTATTTTCTTTAATACGTCGTACTTAAAGTCCTGTAATGGACAGAAATTACACTTTTTGACTTGACCAATCGCACCACATTCTGAGGATATTGTCAACACGTTATTTTACTTTTGTTTATGTTTTCTGGCAGTGATGATGTTGAGCTTTGTAATAGTTTTTTTTGTTTTGTGTGAATATACCCACCACTGTAATTTTAGAAACCCAAACCTAAACACCTCTGAAATCTGACAGCTAAACAACAATTAGAATTCTTAGCTTCCCATAAGAAAAGACCATATGTATATCTCTTGTCTTAAAAAGTTATTATTTTGCCTCCAAATACTCAGTAGTACTTGTAGACTACCTTCCACAGTAGTGCTCTGCAGCGCATATTTGACAGCATCAAGTGATCCAGGCAATATTACAGAAGCTTCCCCATCTAATTATCTGAAAAGCTCTCCAGATCCACTGCAGTGTCCGGGAAACGGAGAACAGACTCCTTGTGGAATCTTTCCATGGTCACTGCTCTATAGAAACACTTCTGAACTGCCTAAAGTATGTGCAAAACTGTTGTAATCCAGCAATATTTAGTCAGGAAGCAGGTCATTTGCCTATATGGTTTTAAATATTATGCTCCCAATAAACTGTTTCAACATCGCCCACTTCCTCCAGCAGAGCCAAAGACAAGGATGCATGTAATTATACAGAATTTCAGGTTATGTAATAATACTGCAAAAACTCATCATCATTTTTCAATAATTGCAATTTCTCTCCGTTTCTCTGTCTATTTAAGGAGTGCTTTTTGGACTTCAGTGTAATACAAAATATTACAAGTTCAGTCTGCGTTCCACATTTTTTTTGGTAGTATTAATTAATGACTCTATTTTTCTAAATTATGCAATAAAATACCAAACTAGCTTAGATCTGATGTATAATAGAAAAGGGATTCTTGTTTTAATCCCAGTCATATGTAAGGCAATAGTGCAGATAAAAGAGAATAAGTAATGAGATGTTTGATCTCATGAAAGGACAAAACTCAGACTTATAATTAGCTGTATGTTGTAGCTGCACTTATGTAGAAACCCTTTAGAGGACTGTCCCTTTGTTTTTATCACAGCACACTTGCAGATACTATAGCTTGTGTCATTCAACACAAACTAACATTTGGATCCAAGTAGTCGCTGCACAAAAGAAATAACACCCTCATTTACACCCTTTGACAATTGATACTGTTGTTGTTTGTCTATTATGTGTTCTTTGTGAAGCGTCTTTGCGTTATCCTGAAAAGCGCTATATATTATTATTTTATTATTTTTCTTAAAAAATAACACATTGTGGTTCATTTTTATCTTTTGTAATGTTTTCTCATAAAGTCAGTTGTGTTTTTGCTTTAACAACAAGAGAAAGTGAAGAAATATGTATAAAGGTCACACTTTAATTAAGGTCTTTATAGTGAATGAAATCAATTGAATAGAGACTAAAATAGGTGTCGAGTTCAAAACTATTTTGAACTTTGAGCAACTTTATATTGAGGCTAAAACAGGGGTGAGCAATTATTTTTTCTTGTTGGCCATATTCGGGCCCAAACAAGCCATTGTGTAACAAATTATCATTATTGTGATACTTGTAGAAAATCAAGCAATGACATAGGCCCCATAGCCAAGTCAATCAAAGAAAATAATCTATATAAAACACCTAAGCAGTTTGCTTAGGTGGGCTACAATCTAATGTTAGTAAATTTAGCTTTAAAAAGACATTCAGTGCTTTTTCATAACATTTGGCAAAACTAATGTAGATTATTACTTAACATTTTGTTTGTTGATTAAAATGGCCTAAGAAAAATAACAAGTTCATTTACTTTACTAGCTTCTTAGTATCTGTTGGAAGACAATACAGATTTACTCAAACAATATAAATAATGATGAGATTGAACATCTAAAAAAGTTGAACTTTCAGTTGATTATAATACTGAGTCCCCTTTGCTGATTTTCACCAATGCAAAAAACACATTATAGGTTTAAATCTGATAACTGCCTCTCATATATCCTTCAACACATGGTTAATATCGACATGTATTAATTTTGGTTGCAAATATGGCTTATAAACTTCTTACTAACCAAGTGCTGGAGAGGACCACCCTAGCCCAGCCAATCAGAGAGCTGCATTCAGCTCCTAATGGAGCAAATTCTGTATTATTATTAACTACAGTGGCTATTTTTTCACAATCCTGCATTAACACTATACTTTTTAGTGGAAAATACAAAGTTTATTCATTTACAACTGAAAAAGTTACTTACCCCAACTTTAAGTGCTTCTATTTTGTCATTTCAGCCATTCCTAAAGTGTCCATCGACCCTCCGCGACCAGGCAAGACCCATTATCACAACTACATCCCTGACTTGGACTTCAGACGGACCACGACCACCACGGTCAGACCCCCAGTCACGGAAAAGAGAGTCTTCATCCCCAGAACCACTACTCCCACTACTACGACTACCACCAAAGCTCCACCAAAAAGAGTCACTCCACCGCCACGCAAACCAGCTGTCCCCACGAAGAAGCCTCTCGTCCCGACCAGGAAGCCCCCGGTGCCCACTCGCAAACCTTACGTCCCGCCTAAACCTGCCCCGGCCCCACCAGACGCCCCTTTATACCACCTCCCCCGCTCCGGTAACGCCAGTGGACAACACCATCAACAAGGAGGTGACCAAACAGAGGGGCGACGTACACAGTAAGAACTAATACTGTTCTATTCATTTTTTTTTTTATAACAGAAGCATTTTACTGTGAAAATAGCAATCCTAATTCAAATATGAGTGAACCAGTTTTTCAGTCGAAGGCACTTCCCACATAAACAAACAGTGAATTAGTGCAAAACTTTTTTTTAGCAGTCAATGTGTCTTCACATTCAATGCAATGATTTTAGAAGCCTATTTACAACTTCCAAAAGCTCACTTCCTGGGTTTTAAAGAACAAAGTGTTTGTTAAAAAAAGTAATCCTTTTCACTTGAATTGATACTTTGAAAGATAAATCCAGGGTACCAGATTTTCAGTGAACACAAAGCGACCAGGTCCAAAAAAAAAAAAAAAACAAGCAGCCACTAGCAAAAAGGCAATAAAATAACGAATTAATTAAATAAGCATTGTTTGCTGTCACAGACTTTGATGTGAGTTGATTTAACACTTATTCAAAACTATTCTGTAAATAGTTTAAAAGAGTGTTTTTATATACAGTATATGTAGGCTATAGTTTTTAATTTTCACAGCAATTATAAAAGTTTGTATTTCAGTCCTTAGTGGGTGCATTCTCTTAAATAACAAATAACCAAGACCAAAAGTGTTACTTAAGAGCAAGAAAAACACAACTCACAACTGTAACTTTAAAGTAATAAAAGAAAAGAAAAAAAGAAGCGAACTTGACAGCTCTAAATGTATCTAACTTGAGGCAAAACTCATTTTAAGTTATTTTAATTCAAAAATGTACTTGATGTAACAACTACTTGTCCTTTTGTTCCATTTGGCAAAATATACAGTCCTAATAAATGCCAATTAGTTTAAACATTTCTTTACATCTTACCTAATTTAGGATTTGTCCACCGTGAGAGCAGAATTTCTGATGCTTATTTAACTCTACAGAAGTTGTAGCGGTTTTGAAGGAAAACAGCCAGCTCTGTCACAAACTTATATTTGTAGGTGTAGACCAGAAGCTGAGCGAGACAGGGCTTGGTTAGGGGCTCGGATGGGAGACCACAGTAGGGTGGCTAAAGTGAATTGAGAAAAAAAATAAAATAAAAAATACACTGACATTGTTTTCTTAGAGCTGACCGAGGCAAAAATGTTATGATCTTACGTGAACACAACCCATTACCTACTTAGAACTAATGACATAATGCATATTTCCGTTGCACTCAGCAGTCCATTTCCTATATTACCTTTTGTACAACAACAGGCAGGAGATAAGTAGGCTTTTTTATAAACTGTTACATCGAGGTGTGTCATTAGTTCATGGTAACATCCTTCAGCTGCTAATATTGAACTAAACTCTCCATATAATGAAAATGACAAGCTTTAAGAATAATGCTTTGTGTAGGTTTCCTGAGGCTTACGTGTGACGACAGAGCAGCATTCATCTTCATCAGATCAGTGACAGTGAATCACATTAGACCTCATTTACATTTCTCTTCAAACTGCGATTTTTATTTACATGCCACTGGGATAATCAGAAGTTATGTTCACCTGCCACTGTCTTAAATCTCATTAAGCAAACACTGAGAGCACATCTTAAATACAACCTTAAGTAAAGCTAGATAAAACACGTGCTTGTGGTTGAATACATTACCAGACAGACATCATATTGTCAAGATAATTCGGTTGACTTGATTTATGTCCTTCGTAGCCAATAGTGAAAAGCAAATGATGTTTGTCAATGCCTGATACACTTCCAAGGGCACACACTGAAAACGCTCACATTAATGGCATGTTGGCAATGACACGTACGTATACAGTAACACCAGGCGCTGCTACCTCGTTATTTACTATTAGCAGATGGCACGTTAATAGCAGGTACAGCACTTAGGTAATAAAACATGGTTTATGTTATTTATCAGATGTGTTTTGTAGATACTGCCTTGATGAAGCACAAACAGACGTGGACAAGGATAAAGGCTTTACTATCATATACAACATTAATTTTTCAACATATTACTAACTGCTAATACATAGATGCAAGTGAATCACATGATCTTAATTTGTTGGACACCCTTATTACCTAAAGCCACTTACAGTTGGGGTAACTACCTTTATTAGTTATTAATTAGTAACTTTTCACTAAAAAGTCTATGATAAATGTAGCATTTTTTGAAAAAATAGACCACTGTGTACTGTTTGAACTGAAAAATTAAGAATTTTAGTTCTCATCAGGAGCTGAATGCTGCTCTCTGATTTGCTGAGCTTGGGTGGTCCTCTTTAGTTTCACTTTGTTGTTTATAAGAAGTGTTTTTTATTCCATAATTGCCACCAAAAATGAAAACTATTGACCATGTGTCAAAGGATTTATGAAGAAAGTTGTCAGATTTAAAACTTAAATTGTGCTTGTAGTGTAAAAATCAGTTACACCACCATTAAATTCATAATACTGTACAACAACAATGCTCAAACATTAATAACTGCTATTAAGGAGTTTCCTAAGGCAGTATTAATGAATTAATTTGGGCCAAATTGCAGCCCTTGGGAAAAATGTGACCCTCTGATCACGTGATGAATTGGCCCAAACAACCATATGTAATTAACCTTAGGTTTTCTTCCCCGCCCACTTTTGTAAGCAGTGCATTTCTGTTAAGCTGTGTGAAAGTAACTAATATGATTTCTGGTCTGTCTTGACAAGAAAAATTACAGACTAAATATACAGTATACAGCGACTAAATCCTACAGGCTTCCGGCCACTAAACCTGGAAGTACGCTGCCAAGAAAAGTGGACTATAGATAAAGTAAACTTCTTTGTGGTTTATGATTTGATCTTTATCCTTTATCTTTATCCAGTTTTAAGCATTACACTACATACTGCTGTATTTGAAATGGGAATAATACATTTTTGTGGCTCAATTTAGCTTCTGAATAAACCTTCTCTTTAGTCTGTTTCAACATGTGGTGAACACCCCTGGTCTAATTGAAAAATCATTATGCAGAATAAAACATGAATAAAGGGCAAACAAATAAAACCAATCTAATCATTTTGTATGCAAAATATCTGCTTGTTATATGTAAATCAGTGTACCCAAAATGGTTATCTTCATTTATTATTATAATATTTTTTTTTCATGACATTTTCCGAAAAATATTCACAAAAACCGGAACCTAAAAGATAAATCCCTGCCGTGTTCGCCTGTGTCACTGTGCTCTGAGGCCAACATGAATCACTGACTTGAATTTCATAAACATTGCATCATCACTTTGATCAAACCCAAAGCACAAAATCAAAACAAACCAATCTTTTCCTCCGCCAAACATCCACCTGTCACAATCACACAAAGACGAGATGTCCATGAATCCACACTGGCACCGCTAAAGGTCCTGTTTTATCAACATTGTGAGCTTTAGCCATGTTTGGATGAATTATCTCTTCAAAAACATACTAGATTTGTGATTTGTTTCCATTCACACATCTTTAAGTAATCTTTTTTTATGCCTATATGAAAACTGTGATTCATTGAGTGATTATTTTTTCTGCTTTTAAATGATATACTCCAGAATACAGTTCTTAATATATATTTTGCTTAATCCATTGTTCAGATGAAATTATGACAGAAAGTCTCTACTAGGAAGTGAAGAAGCTTAAAAAAACAATAGTTCCAGTTTCAAAGTTGGAGAATTCATTACTGACAGTAACACCACCATGTGCTGCTATCATGTTATTTACTATTAGCAGATGGCACAATATTAACTCTTTCACTGCCAGGCTGTTCTCACTTTGCACCCTCTTTCCTTCCAGAACTTTTGGTAATCTTAAACAATATTCACAGCTCCATAAATCATCACAATAGACCTACATGTGTCTACATTCACTTAAAAAAAAGAAAGAATTGTAATTCTATTTAATCCGTTTCCTTTTTTATAAGCATTTAAATGTACTCGTTATTACAATCAAGCGTTAAGAGATAAAAAGTGGAGAAAGACATACTTTTGTAAAACAAATTTCATGCCAGCTTTCTTTTGTTCTACATTTGGTGAAAGATTATGTGCAACTACAATGAAATCATGTCTTTAGGTTTATAATACGAGAATTACATCATTAAAACAATGATGACAAGTGTTTTTCATTTGTACACCAAGTATAGCAAAGAGTTTAAAAAACATATTTAGATTATTTAGATTTTATTAGATTCATTCCGAAGGTGTATGGAGTTAAAACTGAGCATATGCATCGTCACAAACAATGTAACAAGTAGGCTTTGTATGAAACAAGCACATAGACAAAATAATTGTAAGACAATCCTGTGTTCAAAAAAAATATAAAAAAATAACATGTAAAATAAAAAAATATTCATGTGTTGCATGGAACCAACAGTGGACGATCGCTGATCCAAAGTATTTGGCCAGCTATGTGCATGCTTCTAAAAATTCAATATTAGAGTTAACATAACACCTACAGAGTGCCTAACTCAGATCCACAGGCTGTTTTCAGTCTCAAAAGCACACTAGGATAAAATTTGCAAAATGTCATAATAACTTCGTGTTTATAAAGTTGAAAAATTGTATTTTAAACAAAAATGTAGGTCTATGCTCCTGACTCACCACATAGCCACTTAGCCCCGAGGACTTTCCAAACTTCTAATATTTTTTATCTAATCCCCTATGGAAAATTTAACATGGGTCCAAGATTTGGAACAGGAATGGGGTTCACTGTTCAGCTCCATAACAGTTCTGCATATGACATCACACAATTCAGTGAGTGGCACAAATTCAATGTTGAGAAAAATGTAAGAGCTCAAAACACACCTACACCCACAAATCTGCTAAAATATTGAGTGTGGATCTGACACAAAAAGAGAATCAATAATGTAATATCAAATAAACAGCAGGAACACTTCTCACATTTCTTCACTGACACCGACTTTGGAATCAGACACTTTTAAACTCATTATCTTTCTCTTCATAAATAAGATTTTTGTTGGTCTGTTTGATGAAAAAAAAATTGTGCATTATTGTGCTGTCTTAGCTAGCTTGTTTGGCAGGAAACAAGCTACACAGTCACTACAAAAAAGTTAGCCTGATGCATCAGCCTTTTTCATTTGACTTCATGGAAACCGTCTGACATCAGGGGCACTTTTTTATTTGACCAATCGCTGCTTTTTGGTTGTTTTGTTTCCAGGACATAGAGCATAAACATGTGTCAGTGATAGTTGCCTTTCTATGTGGTAAACTTACAAATTAAAAATCACAATATCATTGTCTAAGTTAATATTTGACAATAAGCCAGAGGAGGAGAATGTATTCAATCTGTTATCTCAACTCCAGTTGGTTCTGGCCAATTTGCTACTCTGCTCCTGCTCACTGATTGGACGATCGTACTTCCTGCTTTTTGGGAACCATCTGCAGTCTTGAGATACCTGACCTAGTAGCTGGAGTGAAATGAAATTGATGGTGCACTAGGTGGCGCCAGCCTGGCTGCAAAAAAAATAAAAATCGTTTTCCATCTTAAATTTCATAATGTGCCAATAAGTGCAGCCATTATTTATCTACTTTTGATTACGTTTTTACTGTCTGAAAATAAGATTTGCCAATGGACCTAGTGTCCTGTTTCAATTCCAGTTGCATTTTTGTACAAATTTCAAGTGAGAAAAAAAATAGAAACTTTTCTATTTTTAGCAAAACAATCCACTTGCTCTTGTTCTATTGGCAAACCTTGTTTTAAGATACCTTAAAATATTCTCAAATTACACATATATTCTCTCATTATTTCATTTAAGATTGTGTAGATAGTGTTAAGTTTCCCATTTGTGGCATAAAGGTTATTTTTTTATCTTCTACCTCAAAAAGCTAAGAAACACATTTCATCAGTCATCCTTTTCAATTAGAATGTTGGGAAGCATTCGTTAAATAAAACCCTGTCAGTGCATAACCTCTATAACAAGAGCAACAGCGAGCAAACCTGAACTACAGTAGGATGCAAACAAAAGCCTGCACACCCGGAGTCAGACACCATCGCTAACGTACCTAGCCAGATGGCATCACGTAATTAGAATAGGAAAAGTGGGGGAAGATTACATTAACACCTGTCGCCAGCGCTCACGGCTCACATCAATCAAAGGCCTGCCCGAGCAGGTTCTCCTCTGGTCTGAAGCTCACTGAAGGAACTAATAATGACACTCGTACTCAGATGTGGAGTACTGCAGGTGCGTCTGACTACACCTCCTCCACTTTCAGAGCAGGAATCATGCATGTTATTACTGTCAGCTTATGAGCTATTGTCGTAGGATGAAAGGAAAGAAGAATTAGCTCCTCTGCAAAGCCTCGGAGATAATGAAAGAATCTTGGCTTATCGCACAACACTGTATGGACTGGTGGCTTTTTGTGGAACACTTGTTGGAATACGCAATTAATTTGACAGGAAATGGAATAAGTTATAGGCAAAGATGTAATGTTGATGTGTGCAATGTGAGCATACAGATGAATCGAGGTATGAATTAAAGTTGGCTCTATAGATTATGGTTCCATGTGCTTGATAGGAACCTGATGGTCAAAATGTATGAATCCTTAAATGTTCCTTTGCTATGCAGCTTCCTCCAAGTTATCACAGTCAGTTACCCAAATGAGTCAAATTTGTTATACACATCATTTGGGATGTAGCTGCAAAGTATCCCTAAATAAAAGCTTTGTCAAATACAGTAAATTTTTTTCACTTGCTTGTTATGGCTACAAATAGTGTCGATGAACTTTGCCATGACTTGCATTTCTGCATGATGTAAGTTTTTTGTGTGGCAGCACTAGTTTTAGATAAATGTGATTTACAATGAACAATATGGAAAATGAGCTAGTTCAGCCTGCAGTTCGAGGGCCACACGTGGCTCTTTAAAACCTCCAGTATGACTGTGATTGAGAATGAGGAAGTTAAAAATTACAAACCTAACACTTTATAATAACTACAACTTAATTAGCCTTTGTAAAGACCTAATTTATCATACAAATTAATGAACAAAAAAATTATTAAGGCTTATACATAATTATCCCAAACCCTACATCCTTAGCTCCTTAAATAAGCACTTACTAAGCCTTAATACTAATTTTCAATCATTATTGATCATTGTTTATGAATAATGAACCCTTTATTAAGTTTTGTGTATTGTTTAATTACTAGCTGTGTTTTGCTGTTATAAAATGAATGAGAATGTTGTTAAGCTGTAATATGAACTATGAAATAAAGGAAGCAGCATAATTTAGAATTTAGGAAAGTATTGAGGAGATTTTAATATACTTCATCCCACTCGTTTTCGAGGTTGTTTACTTGTTCATTGTAAACGATAAAACTAAACTAAAATAGTTAAAAATTGAAATGTATATTCTTTTTACTTGTGTATTTTAAATGAGCAGTATTTACAGTGTCTGTAAACTGGTTATTTAATCATTTCTAAAAACAATTTTGGCCATAACTAGAGTTCATCTCTTTCTCAAAAACCCACCGGTGCATTACATTATGAAAAGACATGCTACATGAAACAAACTCTTGAGTTGATCCATCAAAATCCATCAACATAGAACAAGACAGTTGTAGCTCTTTCAAACTTTCATTTGGTTTGAATTTGGCAAATGTGTCTCTTTTGTAGTTCAAGGTTGCGGACCCTGTTAAGTGAGTTGCAGACCCTGTTAAAGCTCAATACTAAAAAGCAAAGCAAACACCTAAAACCATTAGATTTTTCTCCTATGAATCTCCTGACAGTGACAACACTTTCCCATTAGTTCACATTTGTCTCTCCCAGACTCATGCATGTGTTCCCAGTTAAATATTTTGAACGCTTCTGTTCTGTTGTTCTGTCTGTCTGGCACTGGGCAGCTCATTTTGGACACAGCAGTCGCCAGATTCATCTTCCAGCACAACACTAACTCATCCACTAGAGGAAAACCATTCAGCACCAGTCCAAAGAAACCTCACGGCTCAATAATTACTGATATATCAGCTTTGGAAATGCGTTTTATGAAGTGATCGCTGGGTTTGTGTGTCAAAAATGTTGAGGTCAAAGGTCGAGGCAGGAGCAGGTATAATGCACAGCAGATGACAGCAAAGGTCAGACAAATCTATTGGGGGTCGCTTCACTTAAGACTTCAATTTCAAAACCGTCATAAATTCATTGATCCCATAGATTCTCGACACTTTGCTTGACTCTTCTGTGCAATAACTCTTCTCAAACATTAAATACATTTAAGTACTGTCAACATTTAAGGTCCCCTGATACACCAAACAAGCTCAAGTATTCTCTTAGTCATGTTGAAATGTTGTTTACACATAATAACATAGCCAAAGACATGCTTTGCTTCATTCACAAATGTTTGAGTAATCCGGCTTTTTACATTTACAAATCTCAAAATGCTCTGTTCCACCTTGTGATGTCATAATGTGGTAGTTTAAAACAAGTTTACAGCAATTTTGAATGTTTATACGGCATAAACATTAGATATTTAAGCTGTCATCTTTTAAAAAAAGTATTTTCCAAGAAAGATTCTATTACACAAACATATGAAGCATCTTAAACAAGGCTAAAACAATAGCTGTAGCTTCAAAGTTGGGCAAATCCAAGCTTGAAATTATTCAAATTATATTAGTGAAGGTGTATGTGGAGTTTAAAACCACAGAGAAGCAAATCCTGTACAACCACTTAATGACATCACAAAGTGCAATGAAGAATTTTCAGGCAGGGGAAAAAACACAACCCAAATATTAAGATTTTTGTGGTAAACAAGTGTGAATGAAACAAAAGGACACTCCAGGTGTATTTTTGATTAAGAAGCAACATTAAAAAAAAGTGTAATAAAGGCTCTTTAAAAGAAAAGGTAAGAGTATTTGGAACAGCAGCATCATTAGCAGCCAGTTCAAAGATACACAGAAGTACTATTGAGTCTCCAAATCCCCAACATATGCTGTGGGTCATAAATATCTGTGACGGAAGTGCTGTCTGACTGGGATTCCAAGAGCAAAGCGGGCGACACTTTCACCCGGCTCTCCAGCATTCCAGGAATCCAGAACCCTTGAGTGTCTGTGCTATTTCTCACACACTCCCCGTGGCATCCTAAATGCATTCTTATTGTGCTACGAGTGTTTGTATGTGTGAAGATTTTATTTTTGAAGTGGAATTAACCTATTATATATATAACATTTGTGTAGAGGTGGACAATACCGATTTTTAGACAATATCATGAATGTTAATGTGTAAAAATTGTATATTGAGTATATCGAGTATATTGTGCCACAAAAAGCTAGTTAGCTAATTAAATGAATTTTACATTAAGTTATTCAAGTTCTTCACAAACAGGAAGTTGAGGAGATAATGTGAGTTTCTGCACTTTTGTAATTATTTGACATACAGTATATTTGTCTCATAATTAAACATAAAAAAGACCATTACAAATAAATAACAAGGGAAGTGTGCCTGGAATAATTGTATTTTTCATGCTTTGAGTAGATTTGTGTTGGCTTAAACTAAGATTGCAAATGAAACAAACTGTAAAGATCTGGTTTTACATAAAAAATGAAAAATACACATTAATTGAAATATGACAGACACATGCTTCTGTTCTTAAATACCTGTTTTATTGACAAATCTATATATGAAGGTCAAATTACTACACTACGCCATTCAATCTATTTTAAACTTATAGGCACAGTTTTAGTATTGCCAGTGGACTAACAAATTTGAAGACAGATTTTAACATGCTGAATTATTATTATGAGGATTTGCCATAAAAAAATCTACATTTTTGTTAATATTGCCCAGCCCTTTAAAAAAAGGCATTCAAACACCAAACTACATTAACATAAGATTGAAGGGAAACAGCATCGACACCCAAACATCGCCACACTGTAGTTCTGGATTCCGGGGAACGCTGCAGAGCCGGGGTGAAAGTGTCGCCCTTTCCTTGCTCTCGGATTCCTCGGCCAGACAGACTGCACTTCCGTCATGGACATATGGGAGCCACAGCATATGTTCAGGATTTGGAGACTCAAACACATTGTGGCACATTAGTCATGCACATTACTGTCATAGAACTGGCTGCTAATTGTGTTGCTCTTCCAAATTACTTTTTCATTACTTTTAAATGACTTTTTCCTTGGAGTGAACTGAGCTATGAAAGGTTTCATAAAAGCCATGTCAGTGCCAGATAGTGTTTTGTACTGTACTTGTCATTTGACCTTTAATAAGAAGCATGAACTTTACTATTTCGAGCGACTTGACCCCATTGGACACAGGGAAAGCTATTTGAGGTTTGCGTATGTGCGTGTTGTGTGTGTGTTGTCAACCTTTTCCCAGACATTGCATCAGATGGATTCTCAGACCGCTCCTCTTTGGGATTCACGCTGGAGACTAAGTTTGCAGACATATAGCCGTCTTAAATAAAAGAAGAATATGAAAGGTGACGTGGATTCGTCCTTGCGAGGGATGCACTTTTGAGAGGAAGTCAAGAAATAGCCAGAAGCAAAAGCAGCATGGAAGATTTATATATGAAACAAACAAACAAACATAAAAAAGGATTACAAATATTAAAAACCAGGCCTGTCAGTTTCACTAAACAAAAATGTGTAAAATATCTACATTTACAACTTTAATAATTTTAGTTGTTGGCGAGTGTTTAAACTACACAAGTTGAAACAAGTAGGCCAGGGCTATTCATTTATATTTATAGGCAGGTCAATTTTTTTGAGGGGCTAAGGTCTGAGGGCAGGACTACAAAACTGAACTACAAATGTGTTTTACATTCATTATTCACAACTCAAAATGGTACTATTCAAAAGCACTCTCTTTTCATTTGGATTAATAAAATACAACAATAAAATATTTAAATGTAACCAGATAAATAACAGGAACACTGAGGCTTCACATTTTTCATTGACAGATTTTAGTAACACTCACAGTTCAACTCATTACCTTTTTTTTTATTTTGTTTGTTGAGGATTTTTTTTTTTTTGCAACAGTAGAAACGTCTTTAAACTCCAGTGTCCGTTAGCATAAACAACAACAACAATAGCAACACAATGGTGCTTAAAGGGACTGTACCTGATTTTTGCATTTTTCATTTTAAGCTTCTTACTTCAGTATGGTATGATTTGGTATGGTATATTTTATTTGTACAGGGACAATGCACAATTACATTAACCATAAAGGAGAGATGCTTGTGCCAGGTTATAGCAGAGAATGCTAATTTCCACCTGTAGTCCAGTCTATGTGATTTGCTCACATAGCTAATGCATTCTAAGATTCAGAATTGTTCATCATGATGTGTTTTAATGTTTTTTTCACAGCTGTTAGCAGCGAGGTGAGTCTCCATGCTAATAACAGTTAGCCACAATGCTAAAAACAACAGAAAAATTATACACAACGGAAATATTATTAGACATAGACAGGACTTTGCGGACTAATTTGCACCTGAATAGATACATTAATAAGACATCAATGCTAGGGGGAAATTGTTTTTAAGTAATTTTGTTGCAAAAAAAAAATCAAGTATAGTCCCTTTAAAAAATGCAAAAAAAAAACACATGTTGTTGCCAATTTCCTTGCTTTTAAATGGCAAATCTGGCAAATAAAGCATATTTTTCTAAGCTACTGAATACAAACCTACACAGTCTGTTTCATCAAGCTGGACCAAAACAAAGTTTTAGTGGGCCGCATTTGGTGCCTAGGCCGCCATTTAAATAGTCCTGACATAGACTGTCTGTGTAAAGAAATGACTTTTCTCATTCTCACATTCAGTGTGCCTCGGATCTTTTTTGACTGCTTCGAAATAATATTTCTCCTCATTGCTATTCATCTTTTACTATAGCCTTAGATGGCCTCATTCTGAAAGAGCATCTGATATACTTGAAGCTCTCACTATTTATCCTTATCTATTGTTGGTTTGTATATACAGTACAGTTGTAAACTAGCGTCTGCAGTGTGGCTTTGTCATTGTCAGTATAATTTCTTTTTGCTGTATTAAAGTAAAGTTACCAGTTACAGTAAGTGTGGTAAGTAATTGTCATTAAATACCACAAAATATTATTCAAACTAAATCTCAACTTTAATAGACCTAATTACAAAAGTAGATCAACTAGTTTCAAAATGCAAACTACAAAACATCCAATGATTTTCTCCATAAAAATAGTTAATTTGGTTTAGAGCACTTATGATTCTCGATTGTTTTTCAATTATATAGACATATTAATTTTTTTTTTACTTTGGACAAAAGTGTTATATTGTATACTGTTTACAAGCTTTTATTCTTAATGGCTGTATTGATGTAACAATAATGTTATAAGATGACAAAAAACTATCATAGTATGATAAAAAAAGAATTATTTTTTAATGCATCCACTTTTAAAAGTGTCATTTTCTCAGAAAATCAAAGCATTAGAGATCTAGCCATGAGAGGTGATATTCTACAAAACATTACAAATTCAAATTCCGTGTCTCCTCACACACAGAAATCTCACTGAACTATTGACACAGTTACAAATTGCCAATGACTTTATTCTGTTTTAATCTGTCAGTATTGTCCTGACAAAGTCTTGACTCCAAAGCATGACATTCATTTGTCCTCTTGTGCGGCATGCTTTTGAAGTGAAGCTGGGAAATAGCCAGGAGCAAAGATGTCGGCGAAGGCAATTTAATACTTTTGTTAATCCTTTATCTAACCCCCCTTTCTCTCTCTCTCTCTCTTTCTCTCTCTGCTTTTCTAGTCCCTCGGAATCCTGGCCACAACGCAGTGCTGGGGATTGACTTTGACATTGAGCTGGGGAATACGGCAGACGAGAGCAAGGACGACCCAGGTAAACATCCACACTGCATCCAATCAGATCCAACCGCTCGTTACCGACTCCAGTAATGACGGACAATTACCGTTTCTTGGGGTAAAATGAAAGTGCCAATCAGCAGCTTCGGCGGGAGATGGCCCTGACCAGATGTGTTTTGATAGGGCAGCAACAGGAGGTGACACATGGCATCTGCTGTGTTGAGTGAAAATGATGGCTCGCGGCCCACAGCGCACTGCCAGACACTTCCACTTTTCACATTAGGATCGGCTGATTGCTCCACTGCTCCGGTGACTAATTGATCATTTTGAAAGTGCTCCTTCAGTTCTAATGTGAGCGGCGTGCGGAATACTGCTTTGGAAATGGAGGCGGCATCTTGACATATTGCAATTGAAGTGTTGATGCCACTTACGCGCAGCTGGTCAAATTCATAATGTCTTACACCAGAACATGCTCTAAATGTGGCTTTTTTGTACCCTTGAAAGTTAGCAAACATAATTTAGGGGCAGTGCAACTAATTATAACGATAGTCACGCTTTTGATTGCAAATGATAAAAAGGTTAATGGTCATGTTTGTACTACTGTTGTCCCAAGTATCCAAAATCACATGCTAATCCATTCTACTACTCATTTGAGAAGATAATCACATTAACATGACACAATGAAATGTTAATTAAACGTTGCAGTGTTAATATGAGCTTGAACTTTATCAATTAAGAACCGTACTATGCAACCATAGGGTTTATTAAAGAAAGCACATTTATTTTGGGCTAAAAATGTCCAAAGCCTTGGCCCAAATGAATAATAATTGAATAGTTTTATTTAGTATCAAAATGTTAGTATAAATAATATATCGCTTTTCTACCTTTGAGGCACTCAAAGCACTTTACATAAAGGAGCCAGAATTCACATTTACATTGACACAATCGCAGCTGACTAAGATGGGCCAGTGGATCTAATCACTCAATCAAGAATGGTTTAATGTCAAAAGCAGGATTTGAATTGTAGACCTTCAGATCAGGGTGTGAGCACTAACCAGCTGAGCTGATGGTAAATGGTCTCTGTTTATTGAATAATGCATTTTTCCAACTTTTAAGGCAATCAAAGCATTTAACAAACATAACCACTGAGCCACTACCATCCCAGATGAGCTACTACTAATGACATTGACCTACTGAGCTACTTGGTCGATGGTTAGCAGCAGTTCAAGCCATCCTGGCTCACAGTTGTTCGATCACGTAGCAACTCGGCTACATCATCAAACAACTGAGTAATTCATATGTGGGTTTTGAACTGTAAAAAAAAAAAAACTTTTTTTCCTCTTTGAAACCTAAAAATATTGCAAATTAATCCCTCTTGTTGAAACTAAACTCAATTCTGAACAAATTGTTTCTGAATTAAAAAAAGACTGACATGATCGTGTTTTGTTTTTTTAATCATCATATCAATAATGTTTAAATTATTATTTTATGATTTCTTCAGCGTTGTTGTTGAGACAGTTGCTTCAATACTCTTCTGAATGATGGAGCTTTTGTTCCAGTGGATCTTCAGGCTGTGGGTGTGACACCTCCTGGAATCCTCCTCTTGCTCTTCTTTCCTTCTCTTCTCTTTTGCCCTGGTTCTTCTTGTTGGAAAGCTTGGTCAGCTCACCTTTGGGCAGTCTAGGCTCAGACCTCTCTGTTCTCATGTCCTGAGCACTTACTGCTGCTACATCTGCAGGGATGAAAGCAGGTGGAGCTACAGACTCTGGCCACAGCATTGTTCTCAAGTCCCAAATACTTTCTGTGTTTGTAGGAGCTGGGATGACAGCAGGTTTAGCAGCACACTTCTGCTCAAAGGTCTTCTTTCTCAGATCCCAAACATTTTCTGCTGGTGCAGTAAACTGGATAAAGTCAGGTCTTGTAGTAAGCTTGTTCTTAATCACATCCCAAACGCTTGGTGCAGGAGCAGGGATGAAGTCAGGTTTCCCATTCTCTTGCTGAGTTTTAGTCTGAACATATTTGTCACTCTGTGGTTTTATCTCCACATTAAACTGTTTATAACCAGCCGGTTCTCTCCTCTTTGGACTCTGACCTCCGGGGTTTGTGCTCCTGATCTTGTTCCTCTTGCGTTTTTTCTGAGTTTGCCATTTTTCATTTTCCAAATCAACCAGGAAGGAAGAAGTCTTCGAGTGGACCTCAGCAGGGACTTCATACTTGAGACTATCGCCTGTCAATTGTGTAGGCTGTGGCATTTTGACTCTTCTGATTTAACTTCAAATCTCAGACTGACCAATCTCTGCTGCTTTCGTCAGCTCAAAAATATTCATCTGAATGTTTTTCTTTGAGTAAAAGCAGTGTGACATGACAGCAGTAGTCATCACAAGTTTTGTTTTGGTTTGTTTTAAATTGGCTGTGTTCTTGTGACTTCACAACGTTGTAGAATGCCATAGCATAAACATAATTTGCTGCACAATCAGCAGGTCTGTTCAGTTGCTACAACACAGACAGCACAATGCCATATTCCTCTAGTATATGTGAATAGTAGAAGTTGCACTTCTATTAAGTTATGAACAGAGCCAGATCAAATCAGCTTCAGGGCCCTCCAATCTTTATACAAACCTTAATCAGTCAAGTCAAAAGAGCATTTAGGTGGACTTTTTTTTAATATATTTTAATTTTATTAATTGACCTTTATTTAACCAGGCAAGTCCCACTGAGATTCAGAATCTCTTTTGCAGGGGAGACCTTCGGAAGATCAGGGGAGGCATTAATGGACATGTTTTTAGTTGTAGGAGGAAACCTACGCAGACACGGGGAGAACATGCAAACTCCACATAGAAAGGCCCCGGGCGGTCCGGGAGTCGAACCCAGGACCTTCTTGCTATGAGCCAGAGCGCTAACCGCCGCGCCGCTGCGACACGGACAGTGATGCTGTGCTTTGTGTAATTTAAATATACACAAAGCACAGTAAAGAGATAATGTACGCTCCTGCCCCAGAAACAGTATTCTGTTTTAGACTAGCAAATCTTTAATGATTGTCATTTGTGTCATTTTATGATTAAGATACGATTGCAAACAGTGTTTCCCAGAGGAACCCCAGCCCTCTCCTCCTCCTGTTTACTCACTGTTTCCTCTCACACTGAAGCTGTACACAGCTGTTAATGTTCATCATTGCGCTGGGCTTTATGGACAGAAATACTAAAATCTGAAACTTTTTCAGGTCAAATAGCCTCAATTTTTGTGGTTTCTACAAAAATATGTAGCAATCTGCTGCAATTTTCCACGGTAATTTCCTGCAGACGTATTAGTTCTTTGTATGTATAGTTCAGTCAATGCCTGTCCTATTGACACAAAATAAAGATTGGCTGATATCTTTTAGAAAATGTAGGCTGTTTGTTGTTCAAATTATTCCCAGAGCTTTAGATTTTGCGCTCTGTGCTGTTAAGCGCAGTCACGGGACAAAGGAGGGGAGGGTTAATCACTTTTAATCTTATAGATTTGGTCAAACACAGTCCACACCAAAGGGTGAAGCCAACAAGCATGATGACTGATGGACTGACAGAAGGCGGGGCCCTCCTTAGATGTGCGTAGTCTACGTATAGAAAGCACTGGTTCTCATTATGAATGTGACAGGTACTGTATTTCCTTTTGTATTCATTCTTTGTAAAGCTCTAGTGAAAGTTGTGTTGAGACTGGATGCTCACAATTGCAAGCAAAACACAATCCTTTCAGTAGACGCATAGTAATATTAGTTTTAATCTTGATGGACATCTTGGTCTTGTGTCAGTCTTGACCTTCAGTGAATAGGTCTTGATCTCGATTTGTGCAGTCTGGAACTGGGTGCCTAACACAAACCAAACAAGAAAAGAATTACGACCTTATTGAAGATTTTCTATTTACACGAAAGATCCACTTCTACATCGACTCAAATGTTTTCATTAGTGACACTAGAGAGCAGGTAAATGTGCAGCAATCTTTGCTTTGGTATAACTTGATTGATTTCATCTACCACATCTTACAAATGTAGCAACTCAGTGTATTACCATAAATCACAGATATAGCACAGAGCTTATTCTAAATGTACATCTGAAGACAGTATCTTGTCATATCTTACTGCTGCAATTGTATATCACTGTCACTGTCAGAGCAATTCAGATTAAATGACCTAATTAGATGTGTGTTTACTCAGATTCTCATTGTATCATTTGTTAGAGTGTGTCAGGAGAGAATGCGTTGTCATTGGCTCAGAAAATGAACTGAAGTATTCCTGTAAATCCTCTGGCTTTGGGGACAAAGTGATGGATGCACTTCTTGTTGTGGAGTCATTTATAAAGCCGAGCATGGATAAAGCAGCATTTGTTGTAGCTGTGCTGCCTGACTGTTATTGTTCAGGCTTCACCGCTACTTGGAGAATCATGACTCACTGAATATGGAGACAAAACAATACTATTTTTTGCTGCTGTTTATTTTTAAAGGAAATGTGTTATGCTAAGTGTACTTTATTGAACTTTATATACAGTAGTGTCATTGCGTTCTAAGCTTCATTCTTAGTTTGTAGTCCATTTACTAGACTTTTTCTGTTGTGACGATGCATTCAAAACATTGTGTACTTACATGTAACGCAGTAGTTTTGAGAAAGAAAGTATTGTTTCTTTGCAATATCAAATCTACATTGAGTATTTTCTTCCTTATAACCCAGGAAGTGGATTTGTTAATGTCTTTAGCATGTGGTTGTTTGCTGTTAGCTTAGTGACTCTGCTCAACTTGCGCTGTCATTCGAAAGTTGTGATAAGTGCTTCTGAATTTATTATGGTGAATGTCTGGCTATGTTGCTGATGTAAGAAGACAACTTGATATAGAAATGAACCAAAAATGTATTAAAATCCACATTTCCACGGTCTGCAGGAGTGACTCACACCAACACAATCTTTCAAAAACAGAATTCGTGTGTTCCTAAAAAAGGCTGTTTGATTCTCTCTCAGGTGCGGGCTTCCTCAGCTGCTCTTTTGATGACGGACTCTGCGGCTGGATCAGGGACAAAGACGGAGACGTGCACTGGGAGACCACACCAGATCCGTCAGGTGAGGTTAAAGGTCACATCTTATTTGTTCTGGAGATTTCTAAGTGTTTCCTGATGATACTGCTTTGCCTGGTATGTTTCTCTGTTATTTTCCATTTAGTGTTTGTGTCTAAAATCAAAATATAAAAGCATGAATAATTAGCTTTCTTTATATTTGTTTACACCTTTTGTTCCCATTGTGACTGATTTTTTGAAGCCATCCTCTGAAACATAAGCACATAACATCACACAGGTGCCTAATTTTTACTCCAACCCAGTTATGCCACAAGCCATCACTTGTATTCGTGGCTATGCTTGCAAAGATAATATTTTGAAATATCTACTTCAGACCAGCAATATGACAATATGCAAATCTCACAATCCAATATGTTTTGTTATGTATATGATACAATGTTTATCATAATATTGCAACATTACAGAAGACCCACAATGAACATTAAAGCCATATTTCTCATTCAGTCTTATTTATCATTCAGTGATTCTTTTCCCAAAGCGTAAATTCATGGCTTCAGACTAAATTTCTCCCGCACCATACAACCTAAAGCCTTTTGTACACTACAAGTTTCGACAAATAATAAATGTCCTCATGTTTGTGGTCTATTCTGTTTTACACGTCTCAAAATGGCAAAAAATCCTAAACTCATCTAGTGTGCAGCCGACTTAATAGAGATGTTTTCTTGTGATTTTTTTTTTTTTTTTGCATACAAGGTGTGATGATGTTTCGCAATTGCTCAATATCATCAGTATTGTTACATCCTGCTTCAGACATTTGAGTAAGGTTAGGTTTAGTTTGCGTTAATTTGGTTAGGTTTAGGGATTTGGGAAAGTATGATAACTGCTTTGAGGAAAAATTACAACACGCAGGTTCACCAGAAAAGCCACACAGTGCACCTTTAAGAATCTTATCACACAAACTAAATACCAAGCCGCTGTTCTCAATCAAAAGTCAAAGCTGAATTGACCTGACTTGCCTTTGTTTGTCTTCGTGGGTATAAAGTAATGCTAATAAGTCGTGCATGTGTGAAGGCTTGTGACACACATTAAATAGAAATGTGATAGTGTTTTCTTTGGGTTCAGATGAGGAAAAGACCAGTGAACTTAGTGAGGGAGGAGCCCAGCACAGACTAAACACTGCTCCTCACACTGGCACAGCAGAAGGAAGTGGATTCAGACAAAGCTATGCGACACTTTACAGCCAAATAAGACGTTTGTCCTTTGTATCTATGGCCTACATTTCGAACAATAGTCACATAAATGCATGTCTTTCTCCTGATCTGATTCTAAAACTATTATCTTTATTACTCCCTTTGTGGAGTGTGATTAACAGCTCTATGGCTTTACTCAGAGGTGTTAAATGCAAAGATCACAGGCTCATTACTAATGTAGAAAGCCTCAGTGTCCCATAGACACGAGTGGCTTTCCTGTGGTTAACTTAGAGCTGCTGGATAAGCAAAACTCTGCAGCATTAATCAGCCATTACCCAAAAGAGCTCTTAGCTTCAAGTCCCAAAGCTTCTTTAAAACCGACGCATTCATTAGTAATGCAATCGCTACCGCATTATGTTAGTGGGTCAAGATTAATTTCAGATGTTTTAGATACCTGTGTTCTTTTTAATTAGCACACTGTTGGTTAGCCTGTCAATCTGTCTTAAAATCGCTTTCTGAAGATGGTTTACAATTTACATCTCTCCATGGAGATGTTTTGTTCTTTGTTTGTTTCATTGCAAAGTGCTGAAGATAATTTAACAAGCACAGCAAATTTGAAAGCCATGCATTCTTAATCTGACTAGAGATTTGGCCTGTAACATGACTGGTGATGTTTGCACTGAGATTCATATTTAATGTTAAGATTCTGTCCAAACAAAATGATCTCCATGGCACAATATATCAGAGAAGTTATAGTGCGAATCAATAATATGCTTAATGTAGTATTAGCATGCAAGTGTATTCATCCTATTTCGTTGTGCCCACTTTTGGCACTGCACTGCCTGTTTAGCTGCGATTAGCCTGTTGATTTAGGTGGGTATATTTTAACTGTTCTTATGCCTATTTGAGAATGCCCCGTGAGACAGTCAAGCAAACATGTTAGCTACTTAAAGGAGACCTATTGTGTTTTTTTCTAACTATTTAGTAAGAAAGTAGGACATGTGCAGATCAGTAATTCACCTTTTGTTCATTGTAAAACACAAAATTGATCTAAAACGGCTTAAAAATAGAAACAACTCTATTGACTTCCTGTTCAAAACTGCGGAACTGATAAGCCTGGCCGCTTTATTTAAAAAAAAAAACTGTGAGAAGCAACAGATTTCAAATAACACATTTTTATTGTTGGAAAGTGGGGACAGCTTTGAACTATACTGTATATACTACACTATAATAGGACCTCTTAAATGCTCCGCGTAACTTTGGAGGTTAAAAGTCAGCTACACAATTCAGTAGAAATAGAAAGTTAAAACCATGCTTTGGCACATTTTGAGTGGAATAAGGATGTTTTATGCCATATTGTGAAAAAATGCAAGTTTTTTTCCATAGAAACACAAAAACAAGGCCTCTCCTAGGCCAAATAAAAGTTTTTTCGTGGTCATGCAAGTCTTCTCAAAGACAGATTTTATTCACTATATTTTTGGTTAAAAATTGTTTTAGTCCATCTATTTAATCAAAAATGTATTTTTGAGGATTTTAAGGAAAACGTCTGGGGTTTTTGCAACAAAAAGAGCTTACCTTTTTTAATTTGGCAATGTTTTTATCTGATCTATTTTTTTTTGCTTTATGTGACTATAAAGAAAAAAAGTGCTGTAGGGGAGAGCTCTTTTGCTAAAGTGACTTAGCTCTGCTTTAAATCTTTTGTCACTGACTAATGTGACACGTTGTGCAGGCCAAGTGCAGTGTTGGAAAAATCCTCACAACACCTTGACAGCTTAATTAGCAATCACGAAGAAGACCGATTTTTAAGCACATTTAAACATCATTTGAAAAGTCAAGCAGAGGCAGTTAGTGGTGACTAGAGACACCAGGAATTTTAAAATTCAACAGATGCTGGAGAAACGTCAAAACACTGAAAGCTAAAATATCAAATGTAATAACTATTTGTCTTTCAGGTGGCAGGTACTTGACCATCCCTGAAGTGGGGAATAAGAGGACAGGCCGAGGTGCGAGGCTGGTGCTGCCCCTGACTCCACCCTGGAACGATGGGAACCTGTGCCTGTCATTCCGGCACAAGCTGGCGGACATCACGTGGGAATGCTGCAGGTGTTTGTGAAGAAAGGCAAACAGTACAGTCCTGCAGTGTGGGGTCGCACCGGGGGCAACGGCTGGAGACACACCCAGATCACTCTTTGGGGAACAGGCCTAGAGAGTGTAAGTACAGAATGGTAACACTTTGAGCTTTATGATTGTCAGCTGGTCAAGAATACTATATTGTATTTGGGTTTGTTAGTGAGAACATAGATCCTCGGAGCACAGCTGGAGCTTGTCTTCACATCAGACAAATGCAAATGTGAAAAGAAAGTGAAGATTTCTTTCACACTGTTTCTGTTAATTATATTCAGTGAGCTTAGTTTTTAAACAATTACAAGGAACATTTTATAAAAAAGTAGAATTATTATGTCTCAACCGCCAACTTACAGTATATAGTCCAACACTGGGCACATCTTTGGAGACAAAAGTTGAAGCAAAGGTGGAGAGGGCTTGTGATGCCTCAAAGAAATCTTGAACAAAAAAACATTATTAACAAAAATGCACAAGAGTTATGAGTGGCAGATGATAAAAGTAAAGTTTTCAAATTTTAGTTTTAAGTCAATAAACATGGTGCTTGTCCCTTTAAGATGAAGATATTGCAGTAATGCTTTTCTCTATAATCACTCTGCATGAATTCACTGTGTTTACTGTAATTACAATGCAGAGCCTACTTATGTTGTAATTACTATGTACTTAATTATGCTCACTATAATTATTCTGTACTTTTCTTGTCATATAGTTCTACAGTGAACTTACTGTAACTAGGATTCTGTAAGAATGCATCTTATGAAAGATTACTGATGGCCATAAAAAACAATTATAGACTTAAACTGAGCAATAAATCAGAAATGCTCTGTTATAGTTTAAACAGATTACCTTGTACGCATTAGAATAGCTGCAAAGCATTAAGCTGTAGGTAAGCTATTCAGAGTAAAAAAAAGATGCCTAATGTGATCTGACCTCACTGACATTCTGCTCTTTAGAACAGTCATGTCTTTCTCACGTCTCACCTCTGCTTAAAAGATGTGACAGAAAGACAAGTGTGAAGTCCTCCCCAAAGAAATCTAGTAAGAGAGGTATCAGAGGGACACAAGTCAAGCAGACAAGAGCACTCAGTCAATCACAAGAGAGACTTGTGCCCACAGCGGAATGTCGAGCGTTTGTGATAAGGCCTGCTATCACTTACAAAAGGTTCAAAGTAATGTGTAATGTGTAATCTGTAAAAGCAGAAGTAGGGGGTCTTTAATGCTCCAATGTGTAACATAGCTGCTGGGATTAACTACATAGTTTTATGAAAGGAGATATTATCTGCCTATAATTATGCACAGTATAGCATTAAAGGAGAAATACTATGCTTTTTTACGTGTAGGGCCTACTTCATATTTAACTATGACTGTAAATACAGTAAATGATCTTTTTACATGTTCATTGTAAACCACAATGTTTTTCAAAAAACACACAGTAATAGAAACAGAATAGACTTCCTGTTCAAAACTGCAGAATCTATTAGCTCCATCTCTGCATAGTGACATTTCACTATGTTATAGCTCAACACAGGAGTATTGCTCCAGTTATGTTATAAATCCAAGGACCTTTTCAAACTTTTATTATTCAATTTATTTATTATTTTTTTTTTGTAATGGGAGCAAGTTCTTCCGGAACTGAGGAGTGGGTAGTCACTGTTGAGCTCCATTACAAGCAGCAAGTGTTTGTGTGGCTAAATCTTATTTTACTAATAATAATCATAATATTGCATTTAATTTATATATAGTTTTTCATGACACTTTCAATTGGCACTGCATTATTCAATCATTCCACACTCAGAGGTGATAAGCTACTGTAGCCACAACTGCCTCAGGGAATGCTGAAAAAAGAAAGCTGCCAATTAGCGGCATCAGCCAGCAGATTTACACTAGACAAAGTGTCTCCTCTAGCCATGCCAAGGTGACACCTGATTTCCCACAGTCTCCCATCCAAACATTCCAATCCATCTTAGATTCTGAGATCTGACGAGATCAGGCTTTGACATTTTGGAACACTGCATTTATCACTCAGAGTACTAGAATTATAAATAATCACAATAAATACATGGACATGGGCCGGGACAGTAGGTTGGTGAAACAGAAATTTTGTAAGTAGAGTTTCAAAGGCTGAACAAAAACAGGATTACTCAGGCATGAGTCAATAAAAATACAACTTTGAGATGTGTACTGATGTTAGAAAGTTTGTTTTCCATAATGCCTTCCTCTAAAGGTGTCTATCTTAGAATTTTTTCTTAGCTTATATTGTGAGAAACTTGCGTTCTTGCTGAGATCTAATGGTGTCACCTGTCTGTGTTCATGAAATTTGGAATTTAACACTATGTATATCACATTTGAGCCAAACCAGTAATGTGATTTGATTTCTCTATGATACTCTATGATGTATTCAATCATGATGCACTCATAAACATTGTGTCTGTTGTTCCCAGGTGATCCTGAAGGGGGAGCGTGGCGTGGCCGAAGTGGAGAGATGGCGGTGGACGACATCACACTGAGGAAAGGCTCATGCACAGAAGAACATAATCTGAGGAGACTCTGACTGAGCTCTCACAGTGGAGCAGAGGCACCAAGAGGGGGCCATCTCAAAGACAAGTGACTGTACTGATGTCCCCTCTTGTCCTGCCTTGTCCCTCAACAATCCCCCTGTCGCCCCGATCACCCCACAGAGATCAGCCTCCCACACAAGACTCAACCAAATCCCACGGGTCACCTTCACTTTTGGTTTTCACAGTGTTTAAAGACGCTGTACCTAATTTTTTACAGTTCAAAAGATTCCTATTTAATTTTAAAGTCCAGTTAGTTATAATAGAATAGAAGAAGTTTTGTTGAAAAAGTCGACTAAACTCAGTGTTGAACATATACTCATAGCTTTGACTTAAATACTTTAAAGGTACACTGTGTAACTTTCTAGAGGTGAAAAGTCAACTTCACAATTTCAATTCAAATAGGAAGGAAGAGTCATTCTTTTAATTCTTTTAAAACCCATGAAGTAAACCTAATGTAGATGACAGTGTCCATGGATGTACAGTATTTACTGTTCTCACAGTGAATAGTAATTTCTCTAATGTAGGAAAAATGACTTGATAAACAGAAGGTGGTGTTTGCATCAAGAGAACCATATTTCAGATCAAACTCTTCTTTCTATGACTTTTATCACCCACTATTTACCTTATTCAATTGCAATTGACAAGTTTATGATTTCTTTTCAGTAGCCAGAGTGAGTTTTGCTGTCACAAGAAGGCTAACAACTACAACACACTTAAGTTAGATGCAGACAGCACACAGAGGTCTCACTTTGACCCTAAGAGCTGATTTTACAATAAAACTTCACTGGGGCACATTTGTTTTGCTCAAGTATATGAGAAAAAAATTTGGTACAGCCTCTTTAACCTGCATGCGCCTACTTCCCAAAAGACATGTCTGGCAGTGATTCAATGGCAGGCATAACCAGACAGACGTATATTTTTGTGCACATAATTTATTCTCACCCAAAGAAAGCCACATCTGCTCTGCCTTTGATCCTTTAGCCAGGAGCTATTGCCTTTTATTTGGTTGAGTTAAAACATTTGGCCAGAGGGGCTTCTCGATCAGCAAAATAAGGGATGCGCTTTTAAGCCTGGATTAGACTAATACATATGTAAAGGATTTTTTCTCTCCTTGTCTTATCCGCAAATCGGATGAGAGCTAAAACGATTCACAAAAGAAAATTTGGCCCACAGCTATTTTGAGTAAAGCAGCACTTTTTGAAAAAAACTTTTGGCCGTCCCAGTTATTCAGATCCGATTGAAAGAAGACACTTTAAAACGCTTGTCTAATTTTCCATCATGATGTTTTATTGAAGGCTCACACAATACTGTCAACTCCACACAGCACTGCTTTTCAAATACTTGAAACATGTCACATTCGATGAACATAATTCTGACACTTTGCAATTCAACAGTTCCTTTTACGAATAGTGTTTTTTCTTTTTCAGTGACGTTTCTTATAAAGACCACTTTTTAGGCTTTCACAAAGTGTACTATGTAAATGTATTTAGTGTGTGTGTATGTACATACTCTTGTATTGTGTTTTTTATGGTAATTGTTCGATGAATATTCATTGGACTCTACGCAGTGTTCATACAGATGAACCTTGTGGACTGGAGCCAGCATATCTCTGTGTTATGGTGCAGTAATGCTTGTGACTTGCAGAGCACATAGTTGCATTTGTATGTTGTTCTATTGGAGGCTATAGCTGGAGTTTAAAGGTTCTGTATGCATGGGGTTATTCACCACATTCAAGATACACTGTTTCCTATGTAAATAAAAGAAAAACTTTGATTTCAAAAGAGCTTATTATTGATTACAAACTTTAAAGGAACCGTATGTAAGTTTTTGACTTCAGATTTCATAAACATGATGTATATGTGTCCACACACATACAAGGTAAACGTGTTCAAATGTTATCTTTTTGTTACTGAAAGTTATTGTATATCTTAGTTACTCTTTATTCACAAAGCAATGGACATGATTTAATTTGTTGATGTTTCCATTTTGTGTTTCAGTTTTCAATCTAATCATCCAATCAGAAAGCAAAATGAGGCTCACATAACTTTCATGTGGGTTGCCAGTTTGGTTTCTTTAGAGCAGGACAGCGGACTCACACCAGGAGCGACTTGAAAGAGCAGTTCCCATTTATTTCTTATGCAGGCTGGTGCAAAGAGGCGACATAAGGAAGTGAGGAGACAAGCGCAGTGACCCAGGCGACGTCAGCGCGGCAAAGTTGAGATGAAGTTAATATGCAAAGTCAGAGCGACATCGTCGAGGCAACAGTCAATCAGTGAACACCTTTTCACAGACACAAATGAGGCATTGGTCGAAGCACTCAAAGCGCTCCCAATTACCATCTCCTCTGAAAACTTCATGTAGAGAGCTGAGGGGCTCAAGGAGGCGGGTGTATCTCTTCTGGTGTGAGTCTGCTGTGAAGCTGAGTTTCAATCATGAACGAGGAACATGCTTGAGTTTGAACTGATATTACACCATGACACAGACACAACTGTCTGTGATAGGCTCATGCACTTGTTTCCACACAAGTTTCATTGGGCTTCACCCACACTGTAAAAATATTGTTCATGGGAACAAAACATAACAAAGAGACTATCATGTTATTACCCATGATTCCTAGCAAATCTTGTTCCTGACTGGTCAGTAGTTTCTAATCTTCAATTTCTGGGTCATTTCATTCTCTGGCAACACAAGTTTATGATTGTAATACCTTTTTAAACCAGTAGTTGTGCATCTTACACATGGTTCCTTTAACATATTCCCATTTTCTACTTTGTGCGATTTCTTTAAACCTGTTCTTGCTATGTTTTGCTTTCTTGTCATCTCACATTTTGATATATCGTATGCACATGATGTTTTTTAACTTAGCCCAGTTGACCTCATTGTGTAGCAGCAACATATCTTTTCATCTAACTAAAACTTTCAAACAGGACAAAGTCATACGTCAAGTAGGCTGGAAAATGTCAGACTTGTCCTGTATTTTCACAGCTTCAGTCCAGTATAGCAGTGTACCAGTTGGAAATAAGCCAATACCGTGTTCAGATCTATCTTCTTACTGGAAAGCTGTCAAATAAGCATGACCTCAGTTCTTAATGGCTCTGGATCATTATGCACAGTAGTTCCAGATTGGAGAAAGAAAATATTTCAGATGCTTTCACACTCCTGCTTGTTTGAGCTTGGTTTGAGTTCAGTTCAGTATTGAAATTGACTTGGTTTAGTCTCGTTCTAATACTGCTCTAGTACAGGTTTAGTTAAAATTGCATTCCATTCATTCATTCATACCGCTTAATCCAGTTAGGGGTCGTGGGTGACTGGAGCCTATCCCAGTGACTTTGGGCCTTAGGCGGGGAACACCCTGGACAGTGGCCAACTCGTCGCAGGGTTAGACAGACTATTCACTCTCTCATTCACTCACAGGGGAAATTTTCAGTGATGCCCAATTAACCTAAACATGCATGTTTTTGGAGGTGGGAGGAAACCGGAGTACACGGAGAAAACCTACGGTGACACGGGGAGAACATGCAAACTCCACCCAGAGAGATTGTGAGATGTTGATATGGTTCGACCCGGAGTCAAACCCACAACCTCCTTATTGGGAAGCCAGAACTCTAACCACTCTGCTACTAATTTCATTCCAAGTTTTTTCAATTTTAATACGATGTGTGTGGGTACATAAGTGGGGAAAAAAGTATTTGGACACTCAGCAATTTTGCAAGTTGTCCCACACCCACTTAAAAAGAAGAGAAATCTTTCATTCTCATCATAGGTGCACTTCAACTTTGAGAAAGAGAATCTGAAGAAAGAAATCAAATCTGAATGGCTTGAATAGGTGCTACACTGTGTGCAAGCATGTGTCCTCTTAAGATGTCCCCATCTTAAAGGTTACAACACAAACTATTCAGCTAAACTTCCAAATATTTATATTCCACAACACAAACAAAATGCTTACAAAGCATTTTTTTCTTTTCTTTCAGATTCAGATTCTGTCTCATAGTTTAAGTGCACCAATGATGAAAACTACAAACTTGTGGGACAACTATTTGGGTCTCCAAATAAATGTATGTATTTGTATCTAAGTATCATATGGCAAAAGATATGTCTCTCAAAAAGAAGCCAAAGACATTGGTACATAGTTAAAATATCTCCTGAGCACACACATAGCAATTATAATGTGCAAGTGCTAGCTTCAAGTAGAAATCACTTAAACTTAAACTTAAACGTTTTTGCTTTATATTTTGAGGTAAGTGTTTAGTGTAATACGTCCAGGACATGTCTATGATAAAAATATATATATATATATAGTTCGAAAGGTATCATCTGCAAACTCCGGTTTCTGAAATAGAGACGTTTCATCTGCCATATAGAAGTCATTTTTCTCTCAGAAAGTATAGGACTGAGGAGAATATATGTCATCCAGGAGAGGTGCATGACAAACGTTTCAAAAGTAATCATCTCTCTGGACAGGAATTCACACCTTTCAAGGTGTATGGGCAATAAAACAACAGTAATCAAGAACATTTAAGTTTATGCCATACTGTGAAACAAAGCAAACATGGCTTTGCTGGTTTGTTCATTATTCTCAGATTCTAAGCAAGTTAGGCCTGAGCTGTACTTGGATGGGAGACTGCAGTCACTCTGCTGGAATGACTGCCCAGAGATCTGGCACATGCAGGAGTGGTTGGTGGTGGTCGGGGGACGTCACTTGCCTTGTTTATATTCAAAACAGCTAGCTTCTGTTTTTGAGTATTTCCTTGTAGCGTTAGCATTTAGACACAAATGGGCAATTTGGTTAAGTGCTCTCCTGGTTTGTAACGGTTTTAACATCAGACATTATCACAGCTCACCATTCACTTCCCAATTTTCCAAGGATTTTGTTCATTTTAGACTGATCACCCACTAACATGCTACATGAAGCCACTTTAACTTCTAATTTATTCTTCATCAAAAACACCATTTAGAATTCAGTTTCAAATAAGACCGACTTAAAGTTCATTTTTGGCTGGTTTATTTCACCTGTAAGTCAAATCATTGTCAGCGTAAAAAGGTAAAAATATTTCCAAAAAAGCAGCCATGTTTTGCAGAGGAAGAGCCAAGGTTCAAACAGTTTTATGCAAATCTCAAAGCACACATAGCAGTCTGCTCATTAGTGCACCATTCCTTTTATATTCATATATTGTTCTGCCAAGCATTTCTTGGCCTAATTTGATGTCGAAAAAACAAGTAAGCTTCTTTACTTTTTGACAAATGAACAGTGTCTACATATGCAGCCTTGTTAAAATTGTAATGAATTAATTACAGCACTGGATCATTTGAAGTGATTTGGTGTGGGCCATTGGAGGCGTTTAAGGACACATTTTAGAGTGAGGATTTTCAGCTGCAGACAGAAGGACGTGAGCTTTCATTTCCTCTTTCTTATCAAACTTCTAGAGACAGGACTGAGCCACATGTGCTGGAGGCTGTCTGTCATCTCAGATACATTCAAGAACTAGTGCCAATGGAACCGTGAACCTAAGAACCCAATGATTCAGAAACAATTACAGCAGTTTATTTGTAAAATGTGAAATTTAGCCAAATGAAACACCACATGGAGATTTATTCGAAAAATAAATAAACAAATAAATAGAAAGTAAATGACCTTTAAGTTCATGGAAGCAGTTGGATCCTTTAGAAAATTATTCTACTCTTTTTGAAGGTAGCATATAATTTCGATCATTTTTTTTAATTGTCATTAAAATCCACTATATAATTAGACCAATAATGACACGAATCGCCTGAAATTTAAATTGTGTATTTTATTTGCTTAATACTTACACCAAAAAAGATCTACTTATTGCACATGCTCCAGAAAGCATTAACAAACTTGAATACTAATCATTATAAAGTATAATCAATGTACACATATTTTTTAGATTGGAAGTAAACATTTTATTCAATTAAACTTTACATACAAATTTTACTGAATTAAATTAGATTTTTTTGTTTGCAATATCTTATCTTGAAAAAAAAGTTTTAAATTCAACAAGTTTTGTTTTTCAGTGTATGCTGCAAATGAAAGAATGAATGACAAAGAGTTGAATGAATAACAAAGAGTTACAAGAATCCTTGTGAAAATGAATGTTACAATATTTAAGTCAACTGTATTCATTAAGAAGACCTATATAAGTGAATCAGAAGCCTTGTCATAACAATACATTTAATTTATTCCTACATTTAAAGGGTGAATTTGGTAAAATCATTGTTCTGCCAAATCACAGACACATACACATCATGCACTTCCATCTTAGTGAGGACATTCATAGGCATAATGTATTTCCCAGCCCCTTACCCTAACCCTAACCCTAAACCTAACCCTAACTAATTCCAACCCTATTCTTAAAACCCCATCCTGACCCTTAAACAGGCCCAAACAGGCCCTTCGCCAAGTGAGGACCAGGCAAAATGTCCTCACTTTGCAAAAATGTCTTCACTTTAATAGTGGAATGCAAATTTTGATTCTCACTTTGATGCATGTACAAGACCACACACATAAAATCAAAAAAATATATATTTAGAACAGGAAGTCAAGTAACTCATTTTCTATGACATAAAATAAGTAAGCAATAAACAACGAGGAGCCGTGCGTTATGCAGTTTTAACGCACGACGTGGAGTCTTAGAACACCACGACGCGAAGCGGAGTGGTGTTCCTCCGCGGAGTGCGTTAAAACTGCATAACGCACGGCTCCAAGTTGTTTATTGCGCTTATACCACGGCTACAAAGTGGAATAGCTCATCTGTGAACATTAAAATTTAGTTTATGATATGTTAATGTCTGAGATATTAGTTATTTCTGTGTTTTACACAAAACTAGTTCCTCCACACTGATAGAAGTTGTTTACATTTGGTTGGCTGTTGTTATAGTGATGAGCTCGGCTTAAAGAAATTATAGCAACTGTTGCCATGAAAAGGTAGAATGCATAAGTTGTTCATTTAGTTTATAATTATACAAGAATAAACAACAAATGTAAATTAATGTAATGAGATTAAATATTGAATGAGATTACATTAAATACTGTATATCAACCCTTCAAATCAAAGATAAAAGATCACACTTAGATTTAATGATTAAACTGGGCATTTCCATTAATGGTACAGTTATTAAGTCAGATCGGTGGTTTGTTGTTAGAAAGTGTCTGAGACAGGTCACATGAAGAGGAAGTACCATTTGGAGAGGACACAATAGATAGAACATTGCTCCATGCTTTTCTCTCTTTGTCTGTTGCAGAAAGGTCCCAGTAGTCGACCTACACACTTCTTCTCTTTGATTTTGCTTTGTCTCCTCTTCTTCCTATTCTTCAAATTTTGATGGTCCAAAAATATTAAAATGTACATCGTAAACAATCATATTTATGGCTCACTTTCTCATCTGGCAGCATTTATTTACCCGTTGTTATGGTGACGGCCACAGAGCAGTGATTTGGAATGTGATTTGGCTGTTGCCTGAACTACCTGTGCGTTATGCATTCTTAAAGTGAACCCTGACTATAACGACAAATATGGCTAAAATACAAGTACATCTCATGTTTGTTCAAATAAACTACAAACAAATATATAACTGCTTACCATTTTTAAAAATCTGCATTGTTTTGAGCTACTGGGTGCCGCCATATTGTCCAGACGCAATGCATTCTGGGTTAATGACATCAAATGGTTGCTTTTGGTTGTTGCCATGGTTACTCCTGTGGTTCGATCGGTGAACAGTTGAAACAAAAACACCACTGACAGTGTCCAGTTCTTGCCTCTTCCTCTTGATTATCTTCAGTTTTACAAATTCCACATAATCGTTCTGTATTTGGCCAAACTCCAGCTCAAACTGAAAGGTTTTAACTGTTGAATTCATGTTGCTTAGTTACCTGTTACCCTGACAACCACCAGAGGGCAGACAGACAACCATTTGACGTCACTACCAGGACAAAATGGCAGCCATGCGATTTCTTTAAAACATGATTTTGATAAAACTACAAATACTTTCAAGGTTTTTGTTCTGAATTTATATAAGTGATGATATTAGAAGTGTTTTAGGCAAACATGTGATTGTAGCCAGGGTTCGCTTTACGCACGGCAGTTAGCATTGGCATTCTCAATGACCGTGTATAAATCTAATTAATTAATTCTTAATCTACATTAAAAAAGACAATGTGCTCTCATTTAATTTAATTGATTAGACCAGAAGTTCCCAACATGTGTGACACCAGAGATTGCAAAGGGTCAAAGAAAAGTCTGTCTATCTTTTATCTGTTTTCAAATAAGGGTAATGAGTATATGATGAGTGTATATGTGCCAAAAAAATGCATTTGTAACCCACACTAATTAGTCACAATACACAGATCATATATTACACATACTTCCATTACGGATAAATTACACATGCACAAATCTATTCGCACATAATTAGTGCCATAGTATTCAGAGTGTGAAATTACTCTAAAAGAGGCCAGGAATCACTGCAGTTCCTAGAATAGGATGATGCCAGGCAACACAATGATTGCATGTTCAAAAATAATCAATAAATAAATGAATGCATGAATTTTTTTAGAAGCTTAAACTAATATGTAAGTGGTATTTTTCTTCTCAAACTAATACGATGGTCTAAATTTAGCCAAATGCTCTGGTGCTTTATGTGTACTGATCCCACATGGAAACATAAAACCAACATAACACATTTTAAAGCTGAACCCAGTAAATCTGTCAAAAGTTCCATATTGTGACCACCAGATGAGGCCCACACACGCCAAATGAATCCACTTTTATTGGCACTCACATGGGCTGATGAAACTGATGATTGTCCAATGTTCTGTCTCGGACTCGTGATAAAATGCCCGGGGAATCATTATTTTGCCACCGGCTGGTTTATGCGGGACAAAGAGGGCGAGCAAACAAGACTTTTATTAAGATAAAGGAGAGGAGCTGAAGGAGATTCACAGAGGAGGAGCCTGTGGACGTGTGCATGTGCTTGAAAGACGTTTGACAAAGTGCAGACCGAAGAGCAATATTTCAAACGGGGGCAATAAAAAAGATGAATGCTCGTCTGTGAATGGTAAATGACTCACTTGCAACATGTGGGGTTCAGTGTCGATAACTTTTGTAAAACGGTTTTTGTTGTAGTGGCTAAGAGCTGAAGGTGAGGTTTCAATGTGTGAATCAATTACATCATTTTTATTGCTCAAAAAATCTGGAAAGCATGTAGACAGTTGTTACACGTCAGAAATAGACACAAAGAGTTGGTCTGTGCAACAAAACACATGTGATTTTCTGCATTCTGATGATTTTTAGTTGATTCAAAAACATGCTGTTCAACTTTGTGATGTCATTAAGTGCTCCACTGTAAGTTAAACTCCTTCACACAAATTTAAGACTTGGAATTGTTCATTTTGCAGCTACAGTTAATGATTTAGCCTTGTTTAAACTGCTAAATCTTGTTCCAGCAAAATTCAAAACAAAAATTTTTATTAATTTAGGTTAAAATGGTCGTTAATATTAAAACAATAATGACATCATAGGGTTAAAATAAACGTTGCAAGCTTTCAAATCTGTACAATCCCTCGTTTGTTCAAGAGTGATCCATACACTGCAAAAAGGAAAATCTAACTTAGATAAAATGACTTGTTTTAAGATATTCTATTCTGATTTATCTTATCTAGCTATAAAAATTTGTCTTAAGCAAATTTGTATCTGCACGCTTTAAGCCATAATTACTTGAATCAAGAATAGATTTGCGTAAAATCTTGTGTGTGTATCTGAAACCAGCGTTTTCTGCCCAAAACAACTAGGTTAGTCAGATTATTTCACTTTTTTTTTTAACCTCAAAATAAGCTAAATGTTTTTATTTTTTGAAAGACCGTTTGTTGCAGTGTAGTAAAATAAAGTTTCAATGTTGTCATCTGGAAAACTGAATTGAATCAGCAGTAGAAACACAGAAACACTACGAAATGTCTGATAGTGTTCTAATAAAGTTTTGTTTATTCCTATCACAGTAAGACCTTCACTGTAAAGAAACAAACCCTCTCTTTCTCATTGTCTGAGTCTACCTCTATGTCCTCTCCCTGGCTAATACATACGTACATCACAGTCCAGAGGCTGACATATCTCGCCTCTTAACCTTTAGGTGAGCTATAAACCTGACAGACCTGCTCTATAGCGATGGATCTGACCCTGACAATTCTGATGGATTCCACACACTCTGAAGATGAAAGACCAGTTCTTTTTACATTATAATCTTTTGAAATGGTTTCTGTTTAACATTATTAGATACATTTGTGATTAGTTTGTTTCCATAAAATGTGATCATTGTTGCATGGTTTACAAGCAGATTCAAGTTCAGTTAATGTTACCACATAGCTGATTTCTACATCCTTATGGGAGTTTATAACGAGAGAAAGTATTTGATGAACCATGGAACAGGACTGCTAAGCAGCCTTAATTTTCACTTCAATAAATACATGTAAAATACATTAAAGGAAAAACAAATCTCGCGTAAATATTTATTTAGGTTTTAAATACCTAAGCAAATATTTGTAGAGTTTCTGTGTAATAAAAAGCCCTCTTTTATCAGCTGTTTTTTCTACGTCACCAACAGTATACATTAATAGTCAGGGCACTTAAAGTTGGGGTAACTAACTTTTCAGTTGAAAATGTGTGAACTTTGTGTTTTCCACTTAAAAGCAGATAAGAAATGCAGCACTTTGTGAAAAATGTAGACCACTGTGTACTGTCTGAACTGAATAATAAAGAGTTTTAGTTCTAACCAGGGGCTGAATGCAGCTCTCTGATTGGTTGAGCTCTCCAGTTTCACTTTGTTGTTTTAAAAAGGATTTTTTTTTTTTTTACCATAATTGTAACCAAAACGAAATAAACCCAAAGTAAGTCATGTGTCAAATGATTGAGAGGATGTTGGCAGATTCAGATATATATATATATATAAATATAAATATGTATTGTGGATAGTATATATATTTAAGCTAGAGACAATCTCACCCCTAAAATCTGATTTTCCTTTGAGCAAAGCTTGTTACTACTAACAATTAGCACATCTTACAGCAGAAGTCACTACTACAGTGTCAGCTTCACACAGAACCCAGCCATTTGTTACAAAGAGTTCTGAAACTGCTTCCAATTAAATTTGGAAACACTCTAGAGAAAATGACTCAGAATATGATAAAGGAAATGCACCATTTGCTCTAAAACGTTTGATATAAAATAAAATATGATAACTTTGTATAATTAGTTTACAATCATAATCAGACCTGTTTATTCTCCAACTCAACAAAAAGAGTCCTCATGTAAGGCTTTGCTTTCTTAACATAGTACGATCGTGCTCTGAATACCAATGAAATGATAGTTTGCCCGGCGGCTTTGGAAAATGAACTTTGGACAATTGCAGTCATACAGAACAATAGAAAGAGTCATAAGCGCTGGACAGTCATGAGCAGGCAGGCTAATTATCCTGGATCCAGCAGCAGAGCCACCCAGAGGCACCACCATTACACCGGCTCACAAGGTCACCTGCACCGCAATATTCCAACCAAATTATTTTCTATTTTGCAATTTTATTACTTTCCTTAAAACACTTTTGGTTCCTTTGGGAAATGTTGGTGTAAAATCTCAGAAATGATCTCTTGTGTGGGTTTGTCATGTAACTGCGGAAGACTAAATATATTCAAAGATATTTTCCTTGAGTACTGTTGTGAGTGACATGTTTTTCTGTATGCCTGAATTAAACTCATAAAACTTTAATTTATTTTATTTCACTACCATCGGTAAACTATTGCTTTGTTTATTTCACACAGTTTAAGTTAGGGCTGGGACAAAACAAATTCTATCACAGTTTTCTTGGAGTCAGATCATGATTTACAGTCCATATACAGTTTTATCACTGTATTTTTTCTTCTTGTCTTTAAGTTAAGTAAAATGATGTGCTTTTTTGGAAAGCTCCTTCTTCACTGTTAATGGCTAAATCCAGCTGTGAATTCTGGCCAGCGTTGCCAGATTTGACCTCAACCTTTCAGTAAAAAGTTAGAGAATAACAATTTAAATTAAGATTTGCTTAAATTTATGTTTCAGACAGATAGTTCTTTTTTGTAAATCAAAGGTGAAACATTGCTAAAATTCACCTGTTTTATGATTTAAAAGTGCAGCCCAAAATAATACAAACTTCAAAGTTCATAGGAGACTTTAAAAAAGAAAACCAAAGTCACTTTAAAAAAGCAGACTTGGCAACTCCGAGGACAATAAGAGAAGTGGGATGAAAAAATAGTCTGCATTTGAACAGACAGTTGCAAATGGGAAATCACACAATTTCATGAGTTGACGGTTCGATTTTTATCATGATATTGCCAAATCCTCGTTTAAGTACATAGTTCAGTCTGTTCATTAACTGACAATGAGGAGCAGTCAGGTGCAGGTTTGTGACTGAAGGGACAGGTGAGTGAGATCAGTCATTTAAAAAAAGGACCTGGGCCGGTCTTCATAATTGTTCACCACAACATTTAAAAAATTCGTTCCACATTTCAACTAACTGGGTCCCTTAAAACAAGTTCTACCTGCAGTCAACCCATCTGAAGTAATCCCTCAGGTCTTTGTTGTTATGAACACCATTATAATAGGCTCTAAGGGGAAGGTTTTTGTCATATTCTGACTAAGTGCTATCTATTATTTAAATCATTCTCCCAATCTCTCTCTTATGATCTGATTTTCTCTCAGGCTGAGCTTGTAATTGTGATAACCACTACAAATATTCAACTTCCTGTGTGTTATCTGTCATTTTCTCAGAATAGTGCCATTTATCTAAACATATTTAATTTTCATATATTTTTAGCTCTTTGCGTAACGTTAAAATAACGTGACATGAATGTAACCGTGTGAACAACAATTGTAAGTTAGTCCTTTTACTGTTCTTAGCTCTTAAAAAAACACTTAGGGATAGGTTGTTGCCTACTTCTCGTATTGCAGAGCTTTGAATGTTCCACCAAACTTTCCACGAGAAAAGCATGTGACAGTTAAAGTCTTTAATTCCAGTGTGGAATAAGACCTCCTCAGACAAAATGATGATGCATGTCCAGGGACTATCATAAGTAATAAATGGGAAATACTTTAGTAACACCACAGACGACTGACTACACATTTGCCTGTCTGGTCTAATGGTGTGTTTGCGTGTTCTCCTCAGCTCTCTGCACAATGTGTGAACAGAGTTCTGACCTGACCCTGAACAGGTGCAGCTGCTTGTCACACACACAAACCTGTGTCTAAATGTGTCTTTAGGGACCTGAAAACCCTCTCTGCAGGGACTCTGCAGGAACACCAGACTCTGGGATGACCTTCTCAGAGAAAGAGCTGCACTAAACTTACTCTACAAACAAGTGCACTTCTCTGGAGAGTTTCTCGAGCACTGGAGCAATGTTCACAGCTAATAGTTGTTACAAACAAACAACAGCCTGAGCTGGAATCCCAACCACTGTCAGTATTGAGGACACACACGCACATACAGTATATGTTGTGTTTTCATACTTCATTTATGAACCCCTTACCCAAACCATATCATGTTCACTTTAAAGTGTGTATGGCAGGCTAGAGTGCATTTTTAGTAAAACATAAACATGATAATGATTAAGATTTGACTAAATATGTTGCTTGTTTTTTCCCAATTGCATTGCTTTGATGAAGTTCTTCATCTTTTGTCCAGTAAATATGACACATGTGGAGGGGAATCCACAAATCTTACCTAGCAACCACATTGTAAATCTGGGCCGAAATCAACATAAATAACACAGGTGTGACAATGTGACAAATTATTATAACTTATAACAATTGTATTGAGTTAAATTATTGCTTAAACTCCAGGAACTGTGTCAATTGTGCGGAAATTCTTTGCTTTTTAGGAGCTTTTTGACGACACATGTGGAGGATTCTGTTTTAGAACTTCTACTTTTAGTTGGCAATTTCTTCATAAATTGCAACTTAACTGCTGTAAAACTATGATAACAGGCTTTGTCTTGGTGACTACTTGACTAAACTTAGTCTAACCCTCACTCTAATCCTAACCTTAAACTTATTCGAATTTAAGACCATGTTCCTGATCTCATATGAAGGATTTACAACCTGCTTTTTGTCCCTTTAAGGAAGACAGGTCCCTGTACAGTAAGTGTGTTTACAACTTTTGGTCCTCACAATGTGATGAATACCCACCAAAAAGTTTGGCAGAACCACATTTTGTTTTCTGTCTGACTCATCCATCAACACATGTAAAGAATGTTTATACATTATATTTTTTATTTTAGTCATGAACAAAGTTAACATTGACTTTATTATATACAAGAAACTTTATTGTTTTTGAACTAGCACTCACCTAAATTTCAGAAAATGTATTGTTCAGTCAATGCTTCATTCAAATTAAGATGATATTTGTTATTATGTTAAACAAGAAAGATGATCACAGAGCAAAACTGGACTAATCTAAATGGCCACACTGTTCTCCACTTCGGTGGGATCCATGTAGGTGTAGGGCACCTTCAGATTCTTATTTCGCTCTTTGATTTTGACGCTGAGCTGGGACAGTTCTTCTTGAAAGTCCTCCATGAGTTTCTGTGGAGTCTCCTCACTGAAATGAGTGTCTGGGTAACAGCCCAGACCAACCTGTAAGAGAGGACCAGAAATACTGCAGTCAATGGATAAGTAAAAATCAACATATTTTAATAAAATGTTTACTCTTATGTGCATCAACAATTCACCAAAGCACCCAATCTCCTTAATTCCTAAAAATGTCTCTGTAGAAAAAAAAACTATATTTATAAAAATTAGATTGTCTGGAAGAAGGGTTACATTAAATGACAGCACCCAATACTGAGCATGAGCTTGGCCTCAAGCAGAACTAGACACCACCAATCAGAATCTATTCAGAACAAGTGTGAATGCAGCTGACTGCTATTTTAATATACCCCTTCTTCATGAAGCAGGCTAAGGCTGAAGTATTTTGAGGCATCCTTCAATGCCTCTGAGGTATCTCCTCAAGAGCAGTGAGCAGCACATCTCCACATCTTCTTGCTGGGCTTGGTCAGGGGCAGGGCTTTTGCAGCTGGTTGGTGGGAAACAGGAGAGTTCAGAGCAAACCCACCCACACAAACTCCACTCAGAAAGACTCACCTGTGGGAGTCTAACCTCCTGTGAGGTAAAAGTGCTTACCACTCTGCTGATGTGACTCTTCATCAATCAAATTTATTGATTACAAATACATATTTCTACTTTTTGACTTTTTTCCCCTTGACATACAAATATGCAATGCAAAAATGAATGAATTTAGTAACCAATTACATAAAAAACTTTTTTTTAATTATTATTCCTGTCACAATAATTATTTTCTCAACTAAATATTGAATAATTTAAAGCTGGAACAATATTTAGGGAGGAATATGTACAGTATATTTAACTGTTTTTTTTTATTTATTTATTTTTTTATTTGAGCTGTAGAGAGTTATAATTTACATCTACAACTTGTTGGTACTAACGATAATTTCATAATGCTCTTTATTTATTGCAAATAATGATATTTTTTAATAATTTAGTAGTTTGATTATTATATTTTTAACTTTGAACCGGTGTTTGCTTTTTGTGTGTGTGTGGTGTGTGTGTGTGACTGGCCTAAGGTTTAGTTACTCACAAAGTCCGATGACTGCTTGGTAAGAAGCCACATGGTTGCCATGCCGTTCACTGTGGTGCCAATGTTGGGCAGCGTCTGGAGAAAGGATTCTTGAGTGGCCGTGCCCTTGGTGGTCGGGGGAGGCTGCTGTAGAGTGATGGGTGTGTTGGGCATGTAACCGCCATAGTCATACTGTAATACACAGCTCTTAGTGTACCGCTGCAGTTAAAGTTTAGGAACATTTTGTTTTCACCTGTCCACCGTTGACTGCCGCATGTTGGACTGAGCAAGTGAAGATGACCATGGTGACAAATTTGACCATCTCCTCCACAGTGCTTAGGCTTTGTGGAATTCCTATGAGAAATGCAAGTAAAATTATTATTGAAACAAACACATCCAAGTAACATTTTTGTGACTAAAACACCCTTTTCCTTTAGACATTATCGGCCAATATTTTATCTGCCTCAAATAAGTGGAAAACAGTTTAAATGAGGTTGCAGTTAACCCTTTTGCATAGTGTACACCCAGGTCAGGCCTAGAATGAATCAGTGTCAAAGTAAACAAAGCTATATATTTAACCCTTGTGAAAAGTCTTTCTAATGACTGAAGCAAAAAGAAGACAAATCATCAACAGCATCTCTAATAAAGAAACCAAGCAAACAGCAGCTAAAGCTACACAATGCATTCATGAGAAAAAAAAAAGTCTTGTTGAATAGTTTTGACTTTGATGTGTGTGCATAGCATTTTTCTTGATGCTTCTCTCTCACCTGTGCTGGCCTTGGAGAGAAAGCCGTGTTCATAAATATCCTGGATCCACTTCTGCAGTTCAGTGTCCTCTCTGACCTCATCATCGCTCTTGTAGTAATAAGTCAACACTCCTTTTACAAACCTAAAATAAGGCAGATCATTAGTTCAGTATACGATGAATACTGGAAGTACATGTTCAAACATTTTTAAACATCACAGTTTGATGACTGGCAGCATTTTTTTCTGTTTATTTCATAACAACATTTAAACATTTGAATCTCTTTTCTTGTTTATAAGGGACACACAACTTGGTAACTATAAGTCTTGGCTTATGCTGATTGTACCAGCTTTTTTAATCATATATTGTCAAAGACCAATCAAAGTCATGTTATGGCAAAGCAGAGTAATCTCAACAAATACTGTGTGAGAAATTATATGCAAATAGAAAGTGTTTAGTAAGTGTTTAAACAAGATTGCCTGTTTTAAACTGATCCCCCTAATTGCACGCCACCTTCTACGATCAGCAATTCACACAAATTGGTTCTTCCTAATTTGAAGATTTTAGACCTTTCCTACTTCAAAACATGTACTGTAATTGGATTTGTTTGAAAATATTGCTATAAACATTGCAATGCCAAAGCAGCAAGGAATCAGTTCCCTTGACGTGAGGGTTTCCACAAGGGTCAGTACTTGAGCCGTGACTTTTTTCTCTATATAAGTTCCCTTCTTTCGGAAACATGACATTGTGTTTCTTTGTTAGGTTCCTTTTGACCCCTCTTGAACTTTAGCAGTGATATAAAATCCCTGTCACTTTTGCATCTAAACCAGGAAACCAGAAGTTGTTTTTTGGTCCTAGTGCATAAAGTAAGTTCACCCCTGTAGAGCTGAGTTATCTGACCTATGCATCAAAATGGACCCTGATCTCAAACTAATCAGTGCGTCAGTATTATCAAGCTTTTTCCAGTCGCGACAACTGGCCAAAATTAATTCCATTTTGTCACCTCGACATTTAAAAAGTGTGGTTGTTCGACAGTTGTGACACCAGTTGCCATTAGACAGGTTAGGTCGTCCTGTTTTCTGTCCTAAAAACACAATTTTTCATTAACTACCTTTTAACTAGGTGTCATTTTCTAAAGTTGGTATAATATGGTGTGTCTGAAACCCATAAAAAGTTGCTTAGCCAAAACTCGAACATGAAGAGGAAGTGAGACCCAGAGAACTCACTTATCTGGGTCTCACTTGATAATGATTTCCACATAAAACACAGTACCTGTTTATGATGTCCCAAAGCCTGAGTCCATCGTCTCTGTAGTAGTAGTTAGGCACTGACTCCATTCCTCTATCTTTAATATCGTCATGGATACAGAGAGAGCTGTAGGTTACAGAGGACAGAGACCTCTGCAGAATGGTGATCATACCCTCTCCACCAGAAGACGCAAACTACAACAAACGGTAAAGTTAGCAGTGAACAACAGTTAGCATATATTTAGCAGGATCGCCTACTTGTGTAAAGGTTCCTGTCGCTGAATGAGCAGAAGTCGAGCTAAGAAGTTGATCTGCAGAGTGTAGCGAGTGTGCGGGATGAGAAGCTAAAGGAAAAAAAGAAACCACAGGTAGAAAACACTGAACATTTCTTGTACTGTTCTTGGGTCAAACTACCTTGTGCAGGGATGGACCATGGGCAGGTTTCTCAGCACAGACACAGAGAAGACTTCAGCCAGCAGGTGAGTGCGCAGCAGGTGCACATTGAGCTGGTGTTCATTAAAATCAGCACTTCTCACGAACGTCTTAGCCAGTAACCAGTCGTACTCTGAGTCAGTGGGGACAAAGATGGGGTTGTCTTCTGATGGAGACTGTTTGAGCTGTGAGTCAAAACAAATTTAATATATATTTCCTTCTTTAATGTAAGATTAAGTTTAAGTTATTTGTTAATTTACCTGAATGGCAACTGGCTTCAGCTCATTATCAGGAGTTTTGTGAAGGAGAACCAGAGGAGCAGCAAGATACTGTTGTTTATCATCAATAACATTTGTCCCTGCTCCCTCCATATTCTTGTAGTCACACAGGAAAATGTTTCCTTTCTTTTGAAAACATACTGTACATTATTTACTGGTATGGATAAACATTATCATTAATAGTTTAAGACATCTTGTTAAATTCACCTGCATTTCATCACGCAGGTTTTCGTGACCTTGTGGGAAGACTATCTTATCAGTGACAGGGAAGTTTCCGGGAAGAGAGGTGCAGCGTCGAATCAGAATGGGGTTAACTCCATTCAAGAACTGGTAACCAAAGAAAGCATCTTCTCTCCAGTGTTCTTTTACATATTCTGGAAGACAATATACAGAGATAATCAAATAAAAAGTCCAAGTCAAATCTATTTCAACTCAAATATGTCAGTGTAATGTAAATACAGAAGATACAGTAAACCAAACTATGAGGCCAAAAACAGCTTTCTGACTTTGGATGCCTTTGAACCAGAGTGAAGATGAGATGTTAGACAAGGGTCAGTCAACACAGACAGCAAGATGTGGCTTCACACAATATCATTACATTCCCAGGATAAAGGAACTGGGAAGTGCGAGCCCCAGAGAGTGGAGAGACACATACTTGGCGACTTCATTTTATGTAGACAGTACTCTGGGAGAGGGTTAGCCATGAACCTGGACCTGGGGTTGTGAACAGTGTTTAGTGCAGTGTTGATGTGATCCATGAAAGTAAGCAAAATACTACACTGAAAACGTTTTGACCATTTTGTGTTTGATGCTGAAATAATGAAACCACCTCAAGGGCTGTATATGAGGTGTGATTGGACATTAGAAGTTAGATTGTATCTTGCTACGGTATATTTAAATCTCCATTTACCTGATATGTTTGTTGTCTTGTTACAGAACACTTTGTTTATTTCCTCAAAATTAGTCCATTGACTTTTTTCAGTGTCCAGTCCTTTAAGCTTAAGTTCTGTTATCCTGTAGAAAGAAAGCCACCATGAATGTTTCATTATAATGTATCAGTGAAATAGACAAGTATCTGGAAGTGGTATTTACCCAGTGGAGGCAGTGTACAGAAACTCGGTTGTCTTTGTGAAGGAGAACTGGACCTCACTTGGCAGAGAGAGAGGACCTGAAGTTTTAATGCAGTGGGGCAGTCCATCAGCATAAACATCCCAACTGAAAAGAAGGCCATGAAAAAAAGTTTAAGAAAAAAAAATGAATTTGTGGCCAAAAATGGTAAAAATGTACTTTGAGAACAATCTTCCTTGTGTAACTCTGTGGGCACATGTACTTTGCACTTTTTGTTTGGTTTGGTTTACCTGTAATCCTCCCCTCGTTCCTTCAGCTCTAGTTCTCGACTGTATCTACCAAGATGGTGAGTGTCGTCCAAGACTCTAAGAGCTAATGAAAAGCATTCAAATTACTGTCATATTGGGATATATTGGGGTTTGAAGAAGTGTTGATCCACCTGTGCCCTCTCGGAAGCGGTGCACCTTGACATCGCTGATCCAGCGGTAAATTGGAAAGACATAGACCTTTTCATTGGGACTTTTCACACGAATTTTATCCACAAACCAGGAGTCTTGTGCCAGGGTAAATGCGACTGTTTGTCCAGCTCAATCAGAACAACTTTACCAATGTCAGTATTTGTGTGAACAGAGAATTTAGATGTCTGAAACAGGAAAAACAAAAAACAAAAATTAAACAAAAACATATGAGCAAAAATAAAATAAATAAATCATCATCATCATCATCATCATCATCATCATCATCATCAAAACCCCCAGAGAACTTACTGTTCCTTTGAAAAAGGATGCCACCCCCTTTAATCCTGTAAGCTGGGTTCGGACACTCTCTCCGTGCTCTCCCACTAGTTTGATGTAGACCTTGTTGAAAGTTGTGGAATTAAAATTATTGCCTGTGTGGATGATTACTTTATAATCCATCATTTTTAGACAAATTTGTCTTATCTTTCTCAAAGCGCAAATTGCAACAGATTCTGAGGGGAAAAAAAAGAAAAAAATATCTGACATTTGAAAACATTTGATAATATCCTTAAAAAAGCAAGAACATTAGATATAATTTGCAAATGTCTTACCTAATGACCTGTTGGTTGAAAAGTTGCAGGGTGGATTTTCGAGTCCCTTTTATACTCAAATCAAGGCGTGTGTTGTGGGAGGAGATGTGACTAATATTTGGACTTGTTTGAGCAACTATTCACAGTGTAATCTGAACAGCACTGTTTATACTAGTGATGAAGCGAAGCATACAGTTCATCCAATTTCCAAACTTTATCATTCATGCAATACATCCCAGATTACAAAGAGGAAGAAATAGTGTGGCTGTGTCACAACTAGTTACAACACAAGGTTGGTACTTTCCCTGCGAGTTGAGGTCATGACCCAGAAGAAGAAGGTCTCTGACATGTTTAGATGGATTATTGAATGTTTTCCATATTGCCACCAAAACTAGTTCATAGATTGTGAATTTTGTTCACTATTTTCTGTAATTCATAGTTTATCTTCAGTTGATTCTTTTGATCACAAATGGTTAGCAAACAAGGCACAACAGCTGAGGCTAGTGTCATCTATAATTCAACAGTAAAGCTCTAAGTACAAATATGTAAAATAAAAGCAATTTTCCATTTGATGACCTTGGATCTTTGATAGCAATAGACTTGGAAAGTCGCAAAGCTAAGGTTTTTATTCATCTAACTATTTTGGAATTTCCTCTCTTGTTTCGCATTAAATATACATTTGTGTACTCTTTGTTTTGCTGTTTATTTCAGAGCAGTTTGTAGAAGAAGATATCTGTCCTCCAGAACTACTGATCTCTGTGATGACGTCCATAGTCAGTCAAGCAGTACTGACTGATTACTTGCTGCCACATTGTGCATGAAGACATTGTACTAATGATGTTTATTGTATTTTCTGTTGAATTGTTTGAAATTGGGTTTAACATTATGTAAACTTTCTGTTTTGTAGTCCAGTAAAGTTTCTCTTATCTTTAGGTTGAACATTAACCTTGCTTTACTTGGGTTGAATCTCACCTTCAATCTGCCTTTTTATCCTGTTTGTGGTCAAAAGACTGTCCCTATTTTCATATTAATTGCCTTTAAGTCAGAGTGACTCGGATTGTTCCTTTTTTTGTTTTTCAAAAACCTATACAGTAAATATATGTCAAACATATGTGAGCTCATATAGAATGACAAAAACTAAATAGAAAAGATTTAGAAGACATTCATGAAGCATTAAGTTGAAACATCTCACAGAAGTAAAAAAGGCTATGTCATATGCATAAAAAACATAAATTCTCCATTCTCTGAATGAAATCCTATTAAAATAAAGTGGTATCATTGTCTTGTCTTCATGATTACATTCCGCAAAAAGAAAAAGAGGATATGTGTTGCATACTGAAGTTTCACCAGCTTGTTACAACATTAGGTTGGTCTACTTTCCCTTTATGAGGAGCTCATTACCCAGAAAGACACAGTTAGGTAAGGACCAATGATGAAAATGTGTTTCTGTTGTTTAAGAAGAAATGCTATAAAAAGCATACTGTATTTCAAATTTAATCTTTTAATACTTCTCTTATATTAGGTTAAAAATGTTCAATCTTTCACAGATTTTTAATGATAAAAACAAATCGTACCACACCTATTTTTTATTGCATGTACAACTAAAACAACACATACCAGCTGTTTTATGTTCCTGTTTCAATTGAAATACTATGAGATTAAGTCAAACCCACAAAGTTTCACATGATGTTGGCCATATCTATTCACATAAATCCCATCATGTTTATCAGAAAGTCTTGAGCTTTGGTCAGAAACACACTTTACAACATCATTTGACTCAACCATGACTCCAGACACCTGTATACTGTAAGCACTGTTAACGTTTAATCATGAGATGGTCCTTTGATTGTATATGCATAATGCCAATTAAGACACAGACTGTATGTTTGCATATAAAGGTCTCCTTAAAGACCAAGCTGCCATGATTTCTGTTCTTTACTGTATTTATGCCAGACACTTTTTGCTTTTACTTCACTACGTTTGAGATCTTTTAATTGGACTGAAAAGCTAAGTCATTTTCTGTTGATGAAAATATATAACACGGATTACATGAAGTTTAATACTTCACAGGCTTTTCACCACGAAACTGCCACATTTCATTCTTCTCAAAATCTGTGCAAAACGTTGTTATAAAATGTTGTACTTTGTTATGAAAATAAAACAACAAAACACTAATTTGGATGATTTCTGAGACCTTTTATTCTTTTAAATTGCGAAAAACAAATAGCATCTAAACAATATTTATTTTAAACTGCTCTTATCCAGATGGAAGTATTATTAACTTATAGAATGTTGTGATGTCATGTGAACAGAACCTATTGTTTTAACCAATACAAATAAAAGAAAACCATAAAAATAGAATAGAAATAAAAGTGTCCAAGGTCATATCTATCTAATATCTGTAAGATGGTGACTGGTTGTGCAGGTCTAGTGCCCTTATAAAAGAGGCCGATTTGTGAATGTCAGATGAAATGCTAAAGGTTTACGTGAATGAAGAGTCACCTGTTGTCTGCTCTACAAATGTAATGAGAATATGGTGCATGGCATGCTGGGTAATGGGAGGCCCTTTACCCTGTAATTGAGTGACCCACAGAAAGAAAGATCATGAATAAGATTATCATAAAAGTGATGTGAAATGAGGGGGCTGCTGGATGAGATAAATGCTCCTAATATAAACGCAAGGGACAAGAAGAACGGACAATTTTTTTGACTGGAATTTGTTCAATTAATTTATTTTTATATAGCTCAAAATCACAACAACAATTGGCTCTAGAGGTTGCTGATTTAGCAAACAATAGCTTAAAAAAAATGAATAACTAAAAAAAAAAAAAAAAAAAAAACAAGCATTGTCATAACCTCGGTAACCGGACCATTTATGTCCTTTTGAGCTTTTTTTTTTTTTCAAATTTTAGATCTCAGACAGTTTTTATGTCAGACCGGTGAAATGTCTACAGATTATGAATCGAGTCAAATTTTAAAATGCACCAAATTTTTTTTTCTGACCTTTTAGTTAAAGAGCTGAACAAAGGTTAGTTCGTCACCTCGGACTGGTCCCAGGTGACGAAGTAACTTTTTTTGCAGTTACAGATTAAGTAAACAACCTTTACAATGCTGTCACAATAATATGTACTAATTCTAACATTCTTAGTGATTATAATTTTTTTCCTTCTAGTCTATGCACATTTGAATAAGATACATTGCAGAAGCATTTCTGTTAATTATCTTGAAATAAGAAACAAGCTATACTGTTATGTTATTACCAAAACATTTCTATTCAATTTGAAATATTGCATTTGTGCATTTTTTGTGTTATTGTGACACTACTTTGACATTACATATTAGTAATGTCTTTGACCCGATTGTATTGTGACAGAGTAACAACAACCTTACTACGTAACCTAGTAATTGAAGATATTTAAAAGAATATTCACTGTTGGTGTTTTATATTTACTGGAATCAGGGCTGCACTCTTTTGTTATTACTTTAGTTTAGTCAAATTTATCCAGGAAACACACAAAAACTTGAGGATTATGATATCACAAATCAATCAGTTTCTCACTTAGTTCAATGCAGATTTTAAATGTAGACACTAAGCGTGGTGTTAATTCACAAATATTTTGACCTCATCATCATTATTAACAACATCACCAGCAGCATCAACAACATCATCATCATTAACATTATCTTCTTCAATATCATTATCATCATCAACATCATCATAAAAATCATCATCACCATCATAGTCATTATCATTACATCCTCTTCTTCAATATCATCATCATTATTATTATCATCATCATCGTCAACAAGATCATCATCATCATACACCATCATAGTCATCATCATCAACATCATCTTCTTCAATATCATCATCATTATCATCATCACCATCGTCAACAACATCATAAAAATCACCATCATAGTCTTCATCATCAACATCATCTTCTTCAATATCATCATCATCATCATCGTCAACAACATAATAAAAATGGATGTTAATGAAATTAACAAAGTTTCAGGAGCAGGACCACAGCCCTTTCGCACCAGAACCACGCCTCGCTCGTCTTCTCGACACACCTCCAATTACCCAGAAGCCTCTACTTAAACCGCCCTTTCTTAACAACACTTCTTGTCTCAGATCTCTAGACCCCACCCTCCCACCCCACATCTCATCTGTCCTCCTGCTGAAGACATCTCCATCTACAGGTGGGGGGTCCTGAATCGGCTGAACGGATCGCTGAGACAGAGCCCCACCCACAGTCTCCCCGATCCAGCCATCGATCAATCAACAATCATCAATAAATATATTAATTGCATTCTCTGATGTGGTGTGGTCCATGCTAGTGAATCACCATTATAGTCTTCATAATCATCAATGACATCTTCAATATCATCATCATCTTCAAAATCATTATGATCATCATCACTATCATCATAATCACCACTATCATAGTCATCATCAATATGATCAACATCATTGACATCATCTTCTTCAATATCATCATCTTCTTCAAGATCATCATCTTCATCATCATAATCGTCATCAACATCATCATCATAGTCATCATCATCAACATCACCCTCTTCTTCAACATCATCATCATCATCATCATCAATATCGTCATCAACATCATCATCATCATCATAGTCATCATTACCCTCTTCTTCAATATCATCATCATCTTCAATATCGACACCATGACCATCATGATCATCATCACCATCATAATTATCATCAAGATGATATCATCATCTTCAAAATCATCATCATCATCATCATCATCATCATCATCATCATCATCACCATCACCATCAACATCAACATCAACATCATTGACATAATCATCTTCAAGATCATCATTAACATCATCATCATCATGAATGTTGATATCAAATTTCTCCACATTCTAATTGCATTGACAATGTAAAATACTACTGTATACTCTGCAGAATATAATTGCATTACAAATCTGGTCTCTATATCACCCACAACACAAGGGGAACTTCTCATTAGGCCAGCCCACTGCCCTAGGCTCCATCCCTGCTGAGTTTTAAATCGTAACTTAAGCTAATTTATTCAAACGGAGCACAAAGGGAAAATTTATAATCATTAATATACTTCTGTTCTTTTACGCTGATCTGAGCAGAGTTATTTTAGCGAGTTGAAATGTCACTAGCTGATTTATGTGGAGGAGAATTGCTGTTCTACACGCTCTCATTAAGACGTTTCAGCACCACATGACTGAAAACACTGCTCCTTTTCTGTGCTCTATGCAGCATTTCTTTGCATTTCACAATTTATTCTCAAATTAAAATGAGTGGTGTTGCCTAAGATGTACTTTACTCATCCCTCCTTCATGTCAATAAGTCTCAATTTCTTTGAATCCAATTTCAAATTAAGACCAGGCTTTCTGTAGTTAGTAGACTAGATTTTGTTATTTCTTCTATATCAAACATTATATACTTAGTTAACGCCATGTTGGACAAATTATTTCCAAAAGGTTTCCTTCTTGATTTTTGCTGTGTTGTAAAAATGTAAAGAAACAGCACTTTAGATTCAAACCCAAGTAAACATGTTGTATTTGAAAATATCATAGCCAGGTTTGTTGCTTGTTAGTTAAAGTTAATAAACTGTCAGTTGTAGATCCACGTTGAGTTTACAAATGAACAAATGTGTGCTATAGAAATCTAGATGTGTTGTAATTTTTAAGACAAGAAAAAACACGGTGTCCTCTGTCCTCATCATTTGGTTACTCAAACTTGTATTTTGACTAATTCTTGTTGAGTAATCCTACCTTGCCCTACAACAGCTCTAGTTCAGTTGTGATTGTTTGAGTGATGAAGACTCCAAGTGATTCATGTGATTCAAAGAAAATTATTTTAAGGTTCTGGTGTAATGTTTTGCCTGGAAAAATAAAGGTAAAATAAAAATAAAATAAAATAAACGTTATATCTGTTAATGTTCTAATAAAGGTTTGCTCATTCTTATTACAGTAATTGGTTACAAAGAAACAAATCCTCTCTTTCTCATTGTCTGAGTCTACCTCTATGTCCTCTCCCTGGCTAATACATATATGTCCTTATACATCACAGTCCAGAGGCTGACATATCTCGCCTCTTAACCTTTACATGAGCTATAAACCTGTGACAGACCTGCTCTATAGCAATGGATCTGACCCTGACAATTCTGATGGATTCCACACACTCTGAAGATGAAAGACTAGTTCTTTTTACATTATAATCTTCTGAAATGGTTTCCTGTTTCAACATTATTAGACGCCTTTGTGATTAGTTTGACTATAACTTTCCGTAAAATTTGATTGCTGTTGCATGGTTTACGAGTAGATTCAAGTTCAGTTAATGTATTGTTATTTGCAAAGTCAATTTCAAATCAAGATTATTTTTGACAAGTGCTGCACCAAGAAAATCACATTTGTAATCTTGTTTCTTCACAGTCTCATGAGCAGAGGTGTGACATTCCAATGTGCACAACTCCTAATCCTTTGTGCTCCAGTGAATTGAAGACAACACCTAGATCACAACTGTAAATAATCAAACATTGGCTTCATTTAATAAATAAATAAATAAATAAATAAATAAATAAATAAATAAATAAATAAATAAATAAATAAATAAATAAATAAATAAATAAATAAATAAATAAATAAATAAATAAATAAATAAATATCTCATGTCTGATGCTCTGGAGAGACTGCAGAGTATGATACTATTTTAATTAGTTTCCCTTCTTAATATGGACGCGTAGCATGAAGGTCCTGGGTTCAACTCCTGGTCTGGGGCCTTTGTGGAGTTTGCATTTTCTTCTTGTGTCTGCACAGGTTTCCTCCAGGTGCTCTAGTTTCCCCCTCCACTAAAGACATAGTCCAGTAGTGCCTTACCTCTCTCCTCCCCCAAGACTACAGATGGAAATTCACCATAAAGCTAAAATCTTGTACAAAAATGTCTGCCATTGTGCTCAATTTAATTGTACATAGTCCTACCTTAAACAGAGGGAGCGCCACCACATCCACAGACTTAAGAGACTCCGGACCGGACCAATCTTCTCCAATGCTGGAGCTTGCCAACAGCTGACTTCATCCTAGGTGATGGACTGGTCTGCTCGGTCTTAATTCTCTGCTTCCTCTTTGGAAGAAAAGATGGATTGAGAAGATCTTCAAAGTATTCCTTACACAGTCCAGCAATATTTACAGGCAAGGTCAGCAGCTCTCCACCAGTGCTGTAAATGGGGTTGGTGATTCACTGCTCTCCTCCTGAGTGTGAAAATGTTTGTCTCCGATTTCCTGAAGGCAATAATTTGTAGTGACAAATCTGTGACTGCACCAACAGCATTACATTTGGCAAGTTGTAACTGTCAGCTGCCTGAGAAGTCCTACAAGCCAGTAAGTCCTGAAATGAGCATTTCTTCAGTCTGATTACCTGCAGTGCTGTCTCAACCACAATAACGCCATGCAGGAAAATATCATGTCTATTCAGCACATTTCATAGTGAGTCAACTTAACACCTTGCATAGATACACCAAAAAAGGACAATGCTCTTACATGACATGCTATTTGAACGACTTATATGCATCAATTCTATGAGAGCAATATGAAAAAAATACATAGATCTCTTTTCACTCTTAGTAAAGACCAGGCACAAGGAGCATTGGTTTGTAAGACTGAAAGCAACATTTTTAATCAAAGCTTGAGTTGATTTTCTCATCCATATATGCAGTACATTCTTTAACCCAGGGCGGTGGGTCATAGGTTCAGAGGTCTTAATTGAATCCCTTCCTCACAGCTCGCAAATGCCCACAATAGAGAAAGCCTACAGATCAGAATGAAAGGAGTGCGTTCAAATCCTGTAAAAGTGGTCAAATCCTCTTTGTCCGCGAGAGTTTAGCCCCGAGGAGCCCGTGTCTGTCAAGAGACGCCAGTTCAGGAATTTGACTTGGGGTAAGCGCCTGCTTGAATCCTCCTTCTATCCTCTGTAATCCTTATTGATTAATGGCTCTTTAACTCAGCAGACATTCAGACAATTACCATTCCACAGATGAGCTCAAGGGTGAGATGATTTTCTGCTTTTTTACTCACTCATAAATAAAAAGTGCTTATTTGCAAAAAGTAAATTCATTTCTTCCTGTGGTTTTATAACACGTGGGCCTAAAGATGGATAAGTGCAGTATTGAGTGTGGCAGGTCGTTTTTAATCTAGAAACCTACAAAGACATGAGAAGCCCCCAGTGTGCAGCCGCATTCAAATGCACATACTTTAGCACAAAGAGACACTTGGTGTGATTTATGAATGTCATTTTATTAATAAAAGAAAAAGAGGTATCTTTGGAAGTTATAATTCAAAATTAAGACTTTTTGTCTGTTTAATTTTTCAAGTCTAATGGCCATTGAAACACCTGCCCAAAGTTATATGTAAAACTGAATACAGCGCAAAAATAAATGCATCAAAGAAAAACAAACAAACAAACAAAAAGCATTAAAAGCTACAGATAAATGAATCTGTATATCTAACAGGAAAATTCCGTGTTGCAATGCACAATACAGCAGGTTCTCTCTTTTTTCTCAGTGACAAAAATCTGTTTGATTGTAAGTTTTATTAGTTTTAGCTGATAAAAAGTCATTGTCAAAATTCACTTCACTTAAGAGACTTTTCTCATTTTCCCTTTCTAATCAGACTAGGCTTAGGAAAAAAATGTTTAACTTCAGAGATGTAATTTCGATGATATCGAACTGTATATCCATAACCTGGCTCACACCAGATGAATATGTGTTGTTCGATTACAGTTCTTCCACATTAGTCATCTGGAACCTCCACAAAAAGCAATCAAGAAAATGCGGCACAATTGATGAAATATTTCAAGCTAATTGGTGTGCCAGCCTACCTTAGTTTGTGCTCAGCCAATCAGAGCAACACGTTGTAATGGCATATTTAACAGGACAGAACAAGTGTCACCCTTCTTTCAAAAAAGAAAAAGTCTTTATTTCTGCTAAAACAATAGCAGCAGAAACACGTTCTTCCATGGGAGCTGGCATGTTTCATTTGGTTTGCTGTAATGTGATTGGGCTGTTAAACCACTTGTTCGGACTTCAAACCAATTAGCTGGTGGGGGCCCAGATGGATGTCTCTTGAGTTTATGAGTCTAAAAATATTCCGAGAATCCATCTGGCTGACCAGGTTAGTACTGACACAGAAAAAAAAAAAAAAAAAGTATCAAGATATACATTTTTGTCCATTAAAGTTTTGTCTGCTCAGCTCTAATATGTTACATATTCACTAGTACAGAATAATAGAGTACAACAGTAATATTAATAGACTAAATAGTTAAAACAATTCTTATAACACGTGATAAGAAACAATAGTGTTACCAATTTTCGCTGTGCTATGAAATATAATTTTCTGTCGGCCAGTGTTTTAAAAGTTCAATTCATAAGCTTTGTACATTTTTCAAAATTATTTTTAAACACGTTAAGCCAGATGCTGACCTCAAAAAAATAAATCTTTGTTATTTTAGTTGCAGATGCAGGTTTTCTGTTGATCTGATTCAACTTACTGCACTCTGCAGAGCACTAGAATGTAATATTGTAGCTTTTGGCAGCCTCCTCAGATACACAATGATGTAATCTGGTTTTATTGTGTGATAGGGATTGCTACCTCTCCAAAGCACGAGTCAGAAAAAAACATCTTACAGTTGTTGTACTTGGAAGACGTATTGACACTTACTGCATTCTGTATACGACTGCAGAAGTGTATAGTAGTAAAACATGTTCCATAAACCAGTGTTGACCTTAGTTTGACTCCTGCTTTGTACTTGAGGGCCTCTCAGTGAGTACAATTGAGCTGGAGCAGAACAGAGAAGTGTGCTGGAGAACTGTGTGCTTTTAGGTTCAGGTTAGTGCTGCTGCTACGAAAACACAATATACAACATATACAGAAAATGTATGGAATTTGACAGTTAAATGATATAAAATATGTGAGCATAACAACATAACATTTAAAATATTTTAATGAGCAAACAAAGAAATAAAATCTTATAGCCTGTATGGTGAGAAAGCAATTTAGTTTGAAGCCCTGAATTTGCAACAAAGAAAATGAATCAATGAATGATTTAAAAAAAACAAAACATTTTGTGCTTATTATTGTTGCATAACCTCAGTATTGTGAGTTCCCTGTAATGTTGCGATAATATGATAAACATCATATAGTGATCTTCGTATATAAAAAATATCATATTGAGATTGTTGCATCCCTAGTGTTGATGTGATCAGAGAATAAGGCACCAACGACTCTGAACCAACTCCCTTAACATGTTTTCTGTAAAGGCTATCGCTGAAAGATTTCAGGAGAAGATGTAACTTTATGACTAATGATTGAGAAATCAAACTGAATCCAGCTAGATAAAAACACAGACATTACATTTCATAAATGCACATAGCGCCTCTATATTTCCGTTAAAACAGGCTAATTGGCTTTTGCTATTGCCTTCCAGACCAACCACAATGCAGCGCTGTGACTGGTCTTGAATTCTCAAAGGTTTGTTAATGTAAACTCACAGTAATGACAATACTGGTTGGTCAAGTAACATGTTCTTCCCATGTTTGTTGAAAAAGGTGGACCTACATTTACTCACATTAAGCAACTTACTGTAGAAACAGTTTTCTTTCTTAATGGAACAGAAGTTTGCATCCACCAGAGTCAATCCTACTTTACAAACTGAGCCATACTGTTGTGTATGCACACTTCCAACAATGAAAAGCCTAAAAATACCTGTCAATCAAACAGCTTCTGCACAATGACTACTTTTAGCAAAGAAAGCCGAGGATTTATTGAAAGACGCCTCCCTCGCACTGTTGTCATAAATTTATAGACCAAGGTGGGTTTGAAGCTCCACATATTTTTCTATATTTATAAACAAAAAAAACAGCAGCAGTCAGAAGATGACAAAAACAATGGGACAACTATATTGATAATTATACTACTCATTACTGTCGCAAAATTCTTTATTTCTATCATTTTATTGTCTAGTATATTTTCTAGTAATCATAACCTCATCATGACCACTGATGCAAACTAGATCAGACTAAATGATCTTCATCATTCTGCTTTTGGCCTCGCAAGAACTCCCACATAACTCAATTTGTTTCTGTTGTTAGCTTTTAGAGTTTTGTCATTACAAAAGCAGCAAATAACAATACAGTCTAAAATAGAATCAAATTAAATATTAGCAATATTAGCAACTATTTAACCATTAAATCCCTTAGTTAAGGTGTTGACCAACACCCAAAAAGATTGGCTTGACTTTCGCTTGTGCTTATGGAAAATCATAAATAACACTATATTAGGTTACCATGTAAATCAATCACAGACACATACAAAAATATTTAGAAATATTTTGACATAATGTTCAAATTATTCCAAACCGATGCCAAATTACTGTAGCTTGATTCACTTCTAGTTCATTTAGACATAAATCCACTTTTTTGTCAGTTTGGAGCTTTGTCAACCCGGCAAAATCTTTAAACTTGCAGTGTGCAGAAATTGTTGTTTCAAGGAAAAAAATCTAAAAGCAGCCAAAAGTCAGATCCTGGAATGGCTGACTGTTGTGTCATGAACACAGTTTTATTGTTGTTCTAAAATATGAGTGAATGTAATCAAGATCAAGTTTAAAAGCTAAAGAGAAAGAATAGAACATATTTCTTCATTAATTAAAAAATATATATATCACAATAGTTATTTTCACTCACTCTTATAAGATCAAAGAACACTTCCAAGAAACTTTGAAGCTTTGTATTAGCTCCTGTGATGTGCAAAAGAACCATGTGTTCCTGCTGTGACAGAGCTTGAGCTAAAGAACCTCAGGCTGTGGAGTTCACTCAGCTCACAGCAACACAGTAAAGCCTATCAGAGGAACTTCACATGTCAGGCCGACTCATTACTGCACGCCAACGCAGAGGCGACACGATGAGCATGATTTCAGACACGGCTCAAGGGTGTAAAGCGTCACACAACTGCCTGAAACGATGTACAGTTTTAGATGGTTTTCTTCTCAACAGATGCAGAACCTGTCAGTCACTTTTTATAAGCAGAGTGGTTCCAGCCGATCCTAGAATTACAGCTGCTTTGTACTGCTTTGTCTGAGTCATGATCCTTTCAGCACATGTAGGCTTTGAAGTTTACATTTACATTTGTAAACAATTAATCGATTACTTTGAAGCTTATTCCAATAATCAGTGACTTGTTTCAGCGCTGTTCAAAATGCACACTTCTAATTTTTCACAAGCAGTTTGTCTGTAACTTTTTCAGTTGAGCCTCAAGTAAAAGTCAAACAATATGCAATCAGATCAGTTCATTTTATCAATCCAGAAAAGCAAAATCTTCTCTCATCTTAGAATATTTTTGTTGTTGCGTTGTTCTAGCCAGGCTAGCAACACCTAGTGCCTCCACTAAGTTTCATTTCACTTCAGCTACTGTCAGGTATCACAGAAGTGCAGTTAGTTCCCATAAAGCACAAAGCAGTGAACAGGAGTGAAGCAGTGTGAAAATCGCTCTACAGGCTAGAAAGCATTTTTACCCTAGAGCGCAGTGCAAACACAAACTGCTCGTGTTCGGCAGAAACAGCATCTACAGCTTTAAAAACCCTTTTACTTAGATTTTTACCTAGTTTCACATCATAAACTTTTTCCTGGTTCAAATGGTTTTAGTTTCGTATAAAACAACTTTTTAAGCTTTAGCTTCGGCTCCCGCTGCTCACACTGTAACTCCCACTCCGATTGGTCAGAACGGTCACCTGTGAGCTTTCGGCTTTTTTCGGATTCACTCAAATCAAGCTCATCCTGCTCCTCGCGCAAATTGTTATGGGGGAAACACAACTGCGCATGTTCCATAGCCTGTAGTGCAGCTAGCAAAAGGCTAAAGCTAACAGCCAATATGGCCACGAACGCCACTGAGCAAAAGTCATTGACTGCCTGCCATCTTTGATCACCGGGGCTTGCTACAGGCTAATCACAGCCAAACAGGAAGTGTGCTGCTAACAAAAGTGGACGTGTCAGATCATGCATGTCTCTGATTGGCTAATCCACCTGTCAATAAACATCTGAACCCAAAGAGATGAAACTTTGACCATAGAGATGTATTTCAGTCTGGACTTTTGTTTAGACATTTGTCAACTTTTGTCAAATCTGTTTGAATATCTGTCATTTAAAAACAAAATAATCATGTGTCAGATCCTTGAGTATACATATTGACTTGACTAAAAGTAATGTGATCTTAAGCTTCAGACGTGTACTGTAAGTCAGCTCAAACACACCCCTGGGTCCACCTTAGGCCTCAAACGACAACACCTTGCTCTCCAAAGTCAATTCTCCATTAAAGCGGGACATTTAAAGTTATGACCGATGTGTTGTGAAGCATAAAAATCTGTTTTACCCTGGAGACACCAGGCTCTGTAAGTTAAAGCAGACAGTGCTGTGTAAATCCTAAACAACTCCTCCAGCTCTGTACTGAGGCGAACACACTGCATTTATCAGCGACACCAACAGCTATGGGGAAATTCTTCATTTTCAGAACACAAAAGCTGTTACAAAACTGACATTTACGCTATACGAGCTGTGATAATAACTTAATCTGTCACAGTCGCGGTTGTTAATTATCTAGTGTGAAAAGAATTTGCCTTGGATACTTCAAGACAATGTCAAGTACAATTTATGAGTCCTCAATGATTTGTTATAATGTTAAAAGAAAATGACGATGCCTTATTCACTTTTTCTTCAAAGTGTCATAGAAAAACTCAATAAATAAAGGTGCATTGGGTAAGTTAAAATACTTCAAGTTGCAATATACAAAATGACGAGAAAAATGACAAGCAGTCTGTTGAAAGTGAGAGATTTGGGTCGCATTTTCTCACACTGTTGGGCAGTCCTTGTTCAGTGTATAATTGTCATATTGCATAAACTCTATCTGAAACTCCTCACATAAAAGAAGCATCATAACAAGTGCTGCTAAAAGGACAAAGCATGACGCCGACTGATGCAGGACCAAGACCCAGGTAACACTCGGACATGCTTTTAACCAGACTCAGTTATTAATATTATCGTACACTATATTACCAAAAATTTTTGCTCACCTGCCTTTACTCATACTATGAACTGAAGTGCCATCCCATTCCTAACCCATAGAGTTCAATATGATGTCGGTCCACCTTTTGCATTTTGTTATAATAGAGCTGACAGTTGACTGTGGAATATAGGAGCGAGGAAATTTCACGATTGGATTTGTTGCACAGGTGGCATCCTATGACAGTTCCACGCTGGAATTCACTGAGCTCCTGAGAGCGTCCCATTCTTTCACAAATGTCTTGTTTCACAGTCTGCAGCCTGAGTGCTTGACTTTATACACCTGTGGCCAGGTCAAGTGATTAGGACACCTGATTCTGATCATTTGAATGGGTGAGCGAATACTTTTAGTGATAGTGTCTTGATATCACACATGCAACCACAGGCGAAAATGGAATGATTTAGCTTGACTTTGTTAGCTCTTTGTATTGGTTACAGTAATAAATTGACAACACACATCCAGCATTTTGTTTATCAGTCCTGTAAAGAGAGTGTACAACTTTCTTACTCTAAAATAGAGCTTTTTCTCAAACACAGGAAAAAAAAAGGTTTTCTTGTCTATCTTTTGGAGTTTGTAAACTGGTCAAACAGTCAAAACTAAAATAGCAGCATCTACGTTTTCATACTAATAACTTAGTTTTCCCATCTTAACAAATGCAGAAAATAACAATGTGCAAACAAGAGATTAGACCTACAGAGCTGCAAGATAATGGTGTGAGGAAAGGAGTCACAATAGAACAGTACCACTAAAGGCCAAAGGTGGTGCTCTTGTCCAAAAACTACAGCTCTAATGTCAGCACCAGTGTCTTTTATTCAACATGTTCTCTTGAATTGTGTGTCACATCATGTACAGTACATAGCAGGTCATGATGACACATTATTTTTGTGCATATCTAGTACAAGACACTGTGTAGACATGCTACTTGCTGTGAAAACGCTACTTTCTTGGCCTCTTATAGACACATGGGGACATTTAATTTTGAGTTAATGGCTAAGTTCAGGTCTGAAGTTACAGAATTTGGCAAGCTTAGGTCTGAGGCTTGGAGTTGGCTCAGACCAGGATTTTGTTAATGTTTATTATTAATAATATGTGTTTACAACCACCATAAAAATAAACTGGGTAAAATGGCATATCGTGAGACCAAGCTCATTTTATTTCAGTTTAATTAGATGTATTATTTCTGTAGGCAAAGTATTGCTAGAAAGCCTATTGTTTTGAGCTGATGTTATTTATAAACCTTGAAAAAACACTCCCACTTGTCACAAAAAGTAATGCTTTGTAAATAACAAATGTACTGGCCTCAAACTCTTCAAAACTGTAAGCTGAGAGCCCCGCGGACATGCATTAACTATCAACAGTGCAGAGGAGAATGAGGAAACAGTGCTGGAGGCATGTCTGCAGGGCTGGACAACGGTCAGGCCACAGAACACTTCTGACCTCACATAAACGGCACGGTCATGTCCCGCATCAGCATGTGAATATATTAGAAATGGCCACATCAATTAATCATAAGGTCAGGTTATTGATGTCCCAGGACTGTGCAAACAAAAGGTGGGGGACATTAAAGAAGACATTGTGTTGTTTTCTTCATGTTTTTAGACTCAGTCGTTTATTCTTTGTAAAACACAAATCTGTGCTAAAGCAGCTTAAATATTGTATATAGGAACAGATCCACTGACATCCTATTCAAAACTGCAAAATGATCAACCTGCCTTGTCATTGTAAAAAAGGAAGCAGATTTTAATGTTCTAATTCTTTGTTGGAAAGTGTGTTGTCCTCTCCACACCTGGGACGTCCTCCTGGGCAACAGGAACCACGGGGTCTGAGTGACGGGCTGACCACGCCTCAGACTGAAGCTGATAAACGACATGTCACCACCTAGACCAGTCACTGACAGCAGTTGAAGAGAGTAGACAAATTAAATACATTGTCTTTAAAAGAAAAAACAAAGTTGTGATAGTTTTTTCAGCTTCTGTTGAGCTCCTTAGGCTGCTTGCCATCACTGAATGAGGGCTGCTATAGAAGCATCTGTTTTGTAAATGTGCTATATAGATAACTATTCATTCATTCATTTTGTCTCTGCTATCCACACTTATCTGGTCTTTTTTTTGTGCTGAGCTAACAAGCTTTGATATTTGATGGGCTGGGTTTGTTCATTAGACAAAATAAATTAGAAAGCTAAAAGCAAGATGTTGCCCAGATTCTAACTTTACAGCTTTGCAGGGAAAATCCATGATAGTCCAGCCACGTGGTCGTCAAACCCAAAACCCTCTTGCTATGAGGTCAGTGTCACAACACTGTGCCACCTGGCTTGGCTTGCCCCTCTTAGCGCTCGTCTAAAATAAAGATGGCGTAATCTCTTACTCATCCAGAAGTGATCCATAATGACTTCAAAGTTGACATGTAGACTTTTCGCAGATCAAGGCCAAACCAGTTTATGAACTGGTCTATACACGCTCAAGATTTTGGGGTTGTACAACAGTTTTTAAATCCAGTTTCTCGGGTCACTTTCATCAGATCAGATTGAAGCCTTTTTGTTCAATGATAAAAACACAGAAAAGTGAATTTTAGGCCGTTTAATTATGTAGATCTACCAAAAGACATATAAATACCAATGTGGTGAAACGACTGTTGAATTGTGCTTTCTCACACCCTATCGCCTTACCTCCCTTTTTGTCCACACACATTTTCAGATTCTTCTGTTGCTTCAGATAAATCTCCATTCTTTCACAAAAATGTCCCAAAGCTGTCTGTCTGTGTGCTGGGCATCAAAACATCCAGCATCTCGCTGATCTTTAGGGCACGTCTTTGTTGCTTACAACTCTGTCAAAAAGTAATGAAAGACTACAACTCCTGTTCAGTCAAAAAAAATATCCAAGTCTACGTGCTTCTCTGCTTGGCCGCTCCATTCATAAACTTTAAGCCAGATGAATCCAGATTTTCTTTTCTTCATTTCCTTTCTTTTATGTATTTGTATTCTTTATTTACACTGCTGTATGTTCACACTTTCTGCCCTTCTGATGAATTCTCGTGAAGTCTCTGAGCTTCCACATATGAGCACTTTGTTTGCATTCCGATGGCAAACTACCAACGAGGCTTCCTTGTAAATCCTGACTCATCTCAAAAGAAATCAGAGTTTTCCTTTGGCGGTTTCTACTGATGAATATGAATAGGTGTTTTCATTTCATTCGTGGTTAGAGTTTGGTCCCACCTCCGTTACAAACATCTCCATAGACTGGGTTTGAATGAATATGTTATAAGGGAGAAGATCCAGGCACGTTGCTCTCTATAATTGACAATAGCCACTGTAAACATGAGGGAGGAAATCCAAAGTCGTCCTCTACATATTTATGACACTTTTCTCTCATGACATGATATTTGCTTTGTTCTGCTTTTTGTATTCACCTCTCGCGTCGTAACACATCCAGTCTGGCAAGCAATGGTAATTTTCTGTGTTGTATTTTAAGGAAAAACAAAAACATCGCCGTTTCAATGGTTAAGTATTTCGCAATTACAAAAAATATTTATAAACCTTCATAACAGTGACAGTAAATTGTTTGTGGAAAGCTGAAGAATTCGCATTTTATTCTTTTTTTTATTTTTTCATTGGTATGTAGCATTAATAGGAATTGGATATATAGCAGACTGGGCAAACTGTACAAAAAGTGCCCCCCTGAAAAATTATGTGCAACATACATCATCGTGACCAGCCCGGCGAAGAATGTGATAATTTGGCCAGAATGTCAGACCAAACTCACTTGACAGCGCCGCCTAGAATCAGACCCCTATGGCAGAGGAAACATGTAAATTTTGGCCTAGACTCATGAAACTCAGAACAGTGATAGGCTCATGAGACAAGGCTAAAGTTGACTGGACACTGGAGCACTGCTCTATGATAAACAGGAAGTCAGACATATTGGATTTAATCAACGACATCACTTTGATTTTGTTTTTTTTTTGTTTTAACGAACTAGTCCTAGGTTTTGGGGTCCAGTGAGTTTAGACTTGACCTGCTGCATCTAGAGGTTACACATAATGTAACGCAATGCAAAGAATGAGAGAAAAGTAATATTTAAGAAGATTAATAGCATAGATTTTATTTTTTGGTTCAAACACACAAGTTAAATCTAATACAATGTTCAAAATGAGCAAAATGTGATAATGACATTTGTACCCTCCAAATTATTACAGCTTAGCCTCCAAACAAAACAAGATTTATGTTGAAAAGAACTAAGAACGGGGCTTACATAGTGGAGCTGTGTCTGTCTGCAGTGAGCGAATGTTACAGAAGGAGATTTTGACTGTCTATACATCAGCACAGGCCCTGGGCAGTGGCTCATGCCACATACATCAGGCGAGGTCATGCTTTAGCTGCAGTAAATTAATGTGGAGCATATTTAACCTTGAGGTTTCAAATAACATGTGAGCTAATGAATCTGCACTGACAGAGTATCGGGATAAACATTATGCAGTCTAACTAAGAAGCATCACAAGCCGACCTAGACTAAGGCATCAGCTCAAATCAGATCTGATTGGTCAATGTCTCTGGGTTTGTGTTAAACAGTTCCAACACTATTATTCAAGTCAAGTTTAATAAAGATCTTTTTAAGACCTTTATTTTAATTTTAGACTGCAAAGAGATTCAAACTTTCTATTTATCCAGTGTGTCTTTGTACAATTGTTGTATTGCCTGCCAAATATTTAACTGCAACATTGAACACAAAGTGAAAATGAAAAGTGAAGTCACAAAAAACTCACAAAAATGTATTTCTAATTTTGTAAAATGTACATTTCAGAACCCTAAATGTACGGTATAAGATTTGAATTTGTAGAGTAGATACAAAAAGCATAAGACACAAGAGTTTCCTTCTGAAATTTGCTCACAATACGTTGGCCTACTTTAAAACCTCAAATTGGAATTTACTTTGGTAGGCGTTCACTCAAAATTTTGTTGAACTAATGAAGTATGCCTTTAAACCTTTCTATGTCATCCCCCACTAGTTTGATGCACTTGCACTGATTTTTTTGACCAAGCACAGCATTCGAAAAACTTTTACAGACATAAAAGCAGGGCTTAATTTGAGCCGGAACAAGCGGAATAAGATCCGGGAACTCTCGTGGGGCATTCCGGCATCAGTTTTGTCTGCTCCGGTAACGCTTTCTTTTTGTCCTTCTTCTACGAGACGCGGCTCTGCTCCTCTCCCGTCTCTCATCTCATTCACAGTGAACAGTGAACAGGCTTATTTGTGGGGGAAACTGAGTCAGACTTTAATTGGTTAAAGCGGAACTGAGTGGAAATTTGACCAATCAGAAGCAGCGCAGGCGGGTTTAAGACTTTTCATTGGTTCCAGGCGAGCCGCGCTCTTGTATCTTCTTCTAAAGCAGGAAATATGCGTCTAAGTGGATTTTGTGAATATTTGTTGTTATTTGCGACTCGTTTTGATGGATTAAAGGCAGCGGGAGTGTCACGTGTGTTTGGAGTGTACGGGACGATAAAGAGGTGAGAACCAGCGTGGATGTAGCGGTCACAGTTTCTCGTAAGTGCAACTAACTTTACTGTGTTACTTTAATGTGTATTTTAGCGTCATGTTTGATGTATGAGGACCGTGTAAAGGCTGTTTGTGACATGTGTCTCCTATGTAAAAGCTGTTTGTCCTGCGTTGTTGTTGTGACTTGTGGAGAGTCAGATATGACGCGGAGGCAGTGCTGAGCTGTAGGACGAGCGTGTGTGGGAGGGCAACTTGTTGCTGTGGATCAGATTTAGGTGCGCTGATTTCTGTCAGAATGAATGAAAATCTCTGTGTGACGTGTAAAAAAAACGTGTAACACAGACATAATTACTTTTATATCGTTTAAGATCGAGTAGGATGGACAGTTGGGTTGTATTTTAGCATTTCTAAGCCCCTATGTTCACTTATTGTGTGCGCTCCTGTAAAGGTTCGACCTTGTCTGGAGCCCGGTCCAAAACCCACATTTTGTTCCGGCAACGTTTGAGTTACAAATTAAGCACTGCATAAAAGTAAAGCTTACCACTACACAGACAATCAGCTCTTAGCCCAAAAAGTCTTATAGTGACTTCTTCAATGTAAAAAAAAAAAAGTCTATGTAGTTTTGTAATTTTGGAATATTATTGCTTTATCAAAAATGGTCCACAGTATGGAGAGAACACCTGGTCATGCTGCTGGTCAGATCATTCACCTTTAAATAAGAACCATAAACCAGCAGGAGGAATGAGTTGTATTTCTCACACACATAATGCCAGACAGATGGATGTAGCTGGATGAGCTCAGTTATGCCTCTTCATAAGCTCGTTCATTTGGGCTTGATGCTGATAAATCATCATAATTGAAATGTCTGTAGGTGAAGACATTATCGCTGTCAGCAAAGGAAAAGGAACAGCATTTTTCATGTGACTCACGCAGTCGTTGAAGACAAAGAACAGATTACAGTCAATTTGACCATTTTTATACAAGATGTTCAATGTTTGAAGAAACACTATAAAACACTTTTTGGAGTAAAATGTACTAACATTGTAATGTTAAAGGCAGCACACAGAATGGACTCAGAACATCATGCTTGTGAGAATGGTTCTTCCTCAACATTTGCTTGTTCAAAGTTGTGTTTTGCGTGATTCATCCACATTTGAGTAATAGTTCTGCACTTGAGGCTTAAGTGGCCTGAAAATATCCATCTGGGTCTCTTATGAATCACCCACAGCACTGTACCTTGGTTCTTCAAATAGACAGGCTGGTTTCACGTATGTCATGTACACATTTTTCACAAACCTACACAAAAGTAAAAAAAAAGTGGAGATTCTGTTCTGCTATTGTGAAAAGGGAGTAAGAGGCTTTGTTTCTAAAATTAATGAAATGAAAAATAACCTGCAGGATCCATACATGTGATCAACAAAAACATCTTCATCCTTCTTTTGTGTAACTCTGGATAATCACTGTCACATTATTGAGTCTGAAATCCACAGAAGTGAGACCCATCACTACTTTACACTACTTTACTCACTCATACAAACCAAAAGATGGAGTAAACGTGTTTCTGTTCAATTTGTCTTGTAAAGATCCACTTGCCCTGCCACTGAACTTGTCAAGTCTTGCTCAGCCACTGGAAACGACACTGGCCTGAGAAATGCTCTGTCGTTTTGTAAGAACCACAGAGTTATGAAACTTGATCTATGGATGCAAACAATGCCTGGATACAGAAATAAATTGCTTTGCACAAACATAATGTGCTGGAATGAGATGATATGCATGTGCTGTCTGTGCCTGGGGCAGAAGATGTGGCTTTCACATGTCAGGAGGAGAGGCACTAGGCCTGTGGAGAGTTCTCTAATGGCTTTAATAAGTGATGGGCTGTTGACAGTGAGGTCAGCGTTGTCAACAAAGTTTACAAGCAGCTTAGAGGAAAAGAGATGCTGTTAAATATAATTAAGCTATTGTGAAATGGGCTAATTTGGTAGTAAGTGTCAAATTTGAAGTAATAATTTATTTCTGGTCAACATGTTTTGAAAGAGTTTTAAACTTACCTATTAAATGAAGATGAAACTAAAGAATTGTACTACATTAAAATTTTGGCAGATTGACATGCATCATACAAAAAGATACTTTTTATCAACTTTCTGAAGACGGCAAAGGACAATCCCTCAAATCAAATGTCTGCTCTTGTTTTACTGACAAGAAAACTTAAATTCCAGCTTAATTGTAGCAATGTGTAAGTTAACAGATTATTTTTTATGAGTTCTTCAAGGTATTTCAAATGAGAATTAAACTTCCTCACAGTAAAGCTTTTAGAAAATAGCTTTAGCAAGACTTCTATTGAAGTTGCACAAGCACATTTATGCGAAATGTTCGTTTTTTTTCCATCAAATAGAAAGGATTCAATCAAATATTGCAGTTGTATTTTGACATTGAAGTTAGAGATGAACAAAGAGGATAAAAGATGAAACGAAAAGCAAGATAGAAAGGTCCAGGAAAAGCACTCAGATCAGGAAATGTGCCCGAATTTATTTCCAGAAAAATTAGACTCAAATGAATCTTCTGAGAGCTCTCCAGTTCGATCCACATTGGGGACATTCATTCATGACCCAAGCTTGCAGTTATTTGAGCAAAACACTGTTGGGGATGTTTATCTTTTGTCATTCACATTTAATTCTAAGCCTTTATTACCTAGCACAACTAACAATATGAACTGTCAGCATTTTTTTTTTTTTACCCATAAATTACACAATGCAATTCTGTATAATGAACATGCTACTTCGACGATTGTTTATAATAAAATCCAAGCAAATTAACTGAAAATCATAGAAATAACACCACTGCCACACTTTTTATAAGCTAATAACACAAAGACTGTCCTTTACAATAACCTACTGCTAATAAACTTGGTGAAATAGCTAAATAAAATAAAATTATTAAAAAAAAAAAAAAAAAAAAAACATGTAATAATTTGACTCGTTGAAAGGGGTCCAGCTCGCCAGCCCAACTGTACAAGCAGAGTAGCGTAGGACCTGACTATAGATTTGTTTTAGCTGAACAGTCTGAAATCAGCAGAAGAATCATACGGGCACATGCTGAGTGGACCGCAGCTGTCCCAGAGATGGATGTGTTCAGAGTGAGGGCTCAGAATGTGCTGACGGGACGTCCCATGTACGGTGACTGAGAGAAGCAGCGGAGCCTGTCTGTCTGCACACAAACATGTTCATCGTGTCCAACATGACACAACACTGGTCCAAGCTCTGCTGCAATATGCTTTAAAGCAGAGGTCTCAAAGTGGCGGCCCGGGGGCCAAACGTAGCCCTCCAGATGATTGTGACCCCCAGGATGATTTCTGATTATTATTGATAGCAGCCCACCAATCAAACATATCGTTGAGATCATTCTAAAAAGCACTAGAATACAGCAAAATACATAGAACAGTTGAACCCTGATTACCCACTTTTATTTACTCTATTACTTTTGTGTTGTTGATGTAAAATGTAGGGCTGTAGTGGACCAAAGAAATTCTTTGCATGTCCCATCGACCGATTAGTCGACTAAAAAGTGGGCGTGGCTAATGGCTTAGGGATAGTAAAGGTAAAAAAAATATCTTTTTAATCCATCTGACCAAGGAATAAAAATACAAATGAGTCAGAGCAAAAAGAACAATTTGTGCAGAAAATAAAGAGAAAACACTGTCTAAAAAGAAAGATTAGACACTTCTTTTTACTGATAATCAACATAAATTTAAAAATAAAAATAAATGAATTAGTCAACAAATAAAAATTTCGTCTGACTAAGATTCCCTTGACCAATTAAACAACTAAAAGACTACAGCAGTGGCAAACTGTAAAACAATGGATGTGAATATATTAGAACATGTGCTACAATTAGGCTTTACATAGCCTAATGTGCTTATTTAAAATGTAACAAAGTAAGTCCTGTTTTTTAAAATGTGGCCCTTGACCAACTCTGACTTTGATATTTCGGCCCCAGCTCCATTTCAGTTTAAGACTGTTTTAAAGCTTTTGCAAAGAGAACACCAACTGTAAATGGTTTAAACTGACATTGTGATTCATTCATTCTTTCAGATGGATAATCAGTACTTAAAACAGCATCATTTGGACAAAGAAAAGTTTGTCTACCCTGTTATAGAGGGCCACAGCTTGAAAAACAAGACAACACATTATTCCAACAGACACGATATTGGCTGTGATTCGTGTTGTGATTCATTTTAATCTTCTTGGATTAGACAGTTTTATGTTTGAGTTTTTAAATCCTGCTGTATTCATTTGAAGCCTTTGTGTTGCTGTACAGCTACAGAGAAACCAAAATGAGTTTCATTTAGAACATTTCAAAACCGGAGGAAATATTGATCAGTGTCATCGCCTTCGTGATTTTTCTCAGCTTGTGCTAATTGTTTTTCATTTAAATCTAAAAATCCCTTTGCTTCTGTGTATGGTCACATCTGTAACGACCGTGACATTTCCTACAGCAGTGTTTTTGGGAGGCCTGAGATGAGACCACGGATCAATACTCCCAAATACAAATGAGCCCACTGAATGAGAGTGATTACAGCAATCACCGGGACAGTGTCTGCTCTGTGAAAGGGCTGGAGACGACAGTGATGTTGGTGTGCTTTTTTGGACACGATGCACTCGGGTGTGAAAGGCAAACCAGGGCCGCAGCTTTCATGGCACAGAGAGACGAAGCGCTGGACTGAAAATGTACTGACGTCATCAAACAGCACAACAATGAGCCAAGGGCAAAGAAGACCTTCAAAAAATAAGTGTAGCTGGCTGTTGTTGGTCAAGTTTGATTGGCTGCAATGTTTAATACACCAACATAAAAAAGTTGAAACATAAAATTTCAGTTTTTTTAATCAAAGACATACATTTGGAGCCAGTCTAACAAGTAACAATGAAAGAATGCAAAGAGAATATTTGTATTTCTTCACACGCTGTGCTCCGTTTGGCCTCTTATGATTAACGATTGATTTTTCAGAGCTAACGGTGCACTACACAATATCAATAAAACACATTTGTGCATTGAAAAAGCACACAAACAGGCATCCACTTGCACTCGGAGCTTAGGTTGACCCGTTGTTTAGAATGCATTTCGGTGTAGTCTTTCTAAGCATCACTTTAATAATGAATCGATACAGCTTAGAGTCCAGTCTGCTGCTCCACACTCCTCTATCGACCTACAATCACTCCAGCAGGACCTCGCTTTCACGCTATGTAATCTTTATCACAGAGCAACAATCATACTCAAAATCTTTGCCACATTTTCAAAGATGGTAAACCTGTCTGCAGGAACTTTTGGATCACATAGTTAAGGAGTAATGTAGTAGTACGTAGCCAGTCACAAATATACACTGTAATGTTCCAATAGAGGACTCTGTTAAGAGAGTCTGCACTGCACCAAACACTTATTTAAAGGTGCACTGTGTAAAAATGCTCACAGTTGTGATATAAATCAAATTACAGTCCATTAGCACTTGCCAGTATGTGCACCATGATATTTTGGTAAATGCTCCGGTTGCCTCATAAAAGTGAGTGACTCAGGAGGAATTCTCTCACGCTAGTTGGGCGGAAGCTTCATTCTTTTTTTATTTATTGAATATGGACATAGCAGTTGCATTGGACAAACCAGATGCATTGTTGTAAGTGTCATAGCACAAAACACTTGTCCATAGGAGGCTATGAAGCAAAAATACCAAGATTAAAATAGTAACTAAAAGTTTACATTTCATTAAGCATGGTCATGTGTACAACTCTGTTGTGATTCAGATGCCTATTAAAGATCAGTCTGTAGTTTTAGCTCTATGGGGAGAGACTGCACAGTCTTCACTCACAGAGGCTCTGAGTGAGCCCTGACGTTTACCAGCTTAATCACAAAACAGTAGGGACACATGATTAGTTAAGCATTTAAAACACAATTTTAGTGCATAAAAAAGTTTTCAAATGTGGTGTTTTAGAATGTTGCCAAATATTTATTTATTTATTTAGAAAGGATAGCCCCTTGAGATGAAACATCTCGTTTGCGAGGGGGTCCTCAATATAGAAAAATACAAATAACAAGAACTAGAAGAAAAAACAAACAAACAAGATAATAATAACAACAACAACAGCAGACATACAACATTCACACCTACATACAGTGTTATAATAGTGAGCTCTCTGACAAAAAACAAGAAAAAAGTCAAACATAAAAAATAAAAATAAAATGAAATAATAATAAGGATAATATTTTTTCAAAAACAGGAGCATTGTTTTTGTAAATGTTGAAAAATAGAGTCTTTGAATTGACGAACTGAAGTAATTGAACGAATTGAGCTGGGTAAGTTATTCCAATCATATGGAGCTTTAAAATTAAATTCTCTACGTCCAGTATTCTTCTTTATTTGAGGAACATGAAACATTAATTGTTCAGATTGTCTTAATTTGTAGGTTGGTCTATATGGAATCAGAAACCTTTTTAGGTAAAGTGGAAATTTTAAATAATGACATTTAAATACAAATTGGAGAAAATGAAACTGTCTTCTTGCTGTAAGTGAAAGCCAGTTCAATGATGTGTACATTTGACAATGATGCGTCCTGTAAGGACATTTTAAAATAAACCTACAGACACTATTATAAATTACATCAAGTGATCGAAGATTAGATGCTGTGGTATTTTGATAGATGATATCAGCATAATCAAATATTGGTAAAAGTAATTGTGTTTCAATTCTTTTTCTAATTTGTAATGTAAAACAATGAATACATGAATAAAGTGTGCGAAGGCGATAAGAAACTTTCTTTATAACTGAATCTATGTGTGCTTTAAAATTAAGATGAGAATCTAAAATCAGACCAAGATATTTATACTGTTCTACTTTTACCATTGGGCTTTCATCCAGAAATTTGATTGAGTAGTTACTGCTATCCAAATTATTTTTATTATTGAATAATATATGATATAATTTCTTCATATTAAAAGTTTGTATAAAAAATAAATAAACCATTTTTGAATCTGAATAAAATCTAATTGCAGTGATCTTTGAATCTGGGTTAAATCTTTACCTGATGAGTAAATTACTGTATCATTAGCATATAGATGAATTTTAAAATTTGAACAGATATTTGGCAAATCGTTTATAAATATAGAAAATAATAGAGGACCAAGGGATGAACCCTGTGGTACACCTTTATCAATAATTTTAAAATCAGAGGAGCAATCTTGAAATGAGACACATTGGTATCTGTGATGAAATAAGAATTGAACCAGAGCACTGCTTTTTGGTTAATCCAGTAGAGTACAATTTATCGAGAAGAAGATAATGATCTACTAGATCAAACGCTTTGGTTAAATCGATAAAAATTGCACCGGTTTGCATATTTAAATCAAAAGAAGATAAAATATCATTTGAAATTTTTAACAGAGCACTTGTTGTAGAAAAATTTGGCCTAAAGCCTGACTGATGGCTTGCTTGTATAAAGATACAAATGTGACTGAAGGGGATGTTTGTGACAATGAAGTCAAACAATAGGACCGATGACAGAATATCGATTATTGTCAACATTGATCTTTTGTATTTATTTTGCATAAGCTCCCTGTTTTCTGTTACGCATCAGACAAATGTTGTACATTGAAACTGTGCAACACAAAAGAAGGATCATAACACGTACAAGAGCAAAACACAAGGCACTCGAACATGCTTTTAAAAATGACAAAAATCTCTGAACTGCGCTGGAGATTATTTTGATTAGAAGTTAAGACAGACACTCAATTCAAAGTCTTTAATCCAACTTTCCTTGTCTACATTTGGAGATTGGAAACCGATCCATCAGTCAAAAATAAAAAATAAAATAGTTAGCATCTACACACAAAAACTTTCTTTTCTCACCTCAGAAAATATGCAGAAAATACCAATGTATCAACAAGAGAATTTTGAGCCACAAGATTTGTTTTCAGTTGAGTGTTGAAGACAGTGCAGTGCTACTAAACGCCAAAGATAGTGGTCTTGTTCTAAAACTTTGTCACTTGCACAAAACACCCTTTGTTACAGAGTCACAATGAAACACAATGAAACAAACAAACAAAGCTCCTTTTATATTTTACTACAAAATTAGTGGCAAAATAGCTTTTACTGATTCATGTTCTCTACTTTTCTATCCATCTTCACTGTTCCACACAAAAAGGATTAACTCCAGTGAGATTATCTTTGGCTTTAGGTTCATTTTGAATTCTTATCCTAACTCCTGTCTTTGTCTCCTTAATTTGACTTCCTGATAGCAGCTCTCACAAATGAGAACTCTTCACAATGACCTGCACTTGTCTTGGCCTGACTCCAAAACTTACTGTAACTATTCCACCATCCCATTATCTTGCAGGGGGCTCCGACCTTCACAGTTAGAAAGGTCATTCAAAACTGTGCTTGCAATGAAATTTCAGCAGAGACACATTCTCTTCCCCCGGGGCGCCTAAAGTAGCCTGAAATCAAATGTGCTAGATGACAGAATGAGGAAAGGGTGATATGGCTCAGATAAATACGTTTCAGAGGTGTTGATGCAGGAGGCATAATGCTATAAACTTTTTATGAGAAAGGATAACGCTGAGGTTTGGTGTGATGTATAATTAATGTCTAATTTGTTATCTGACCACAACCCTACTAAGAAATGATAGTCTAGACTTCTTACTGAAGAATAAATTGTAGGATCGTTGTTTTATTGTTATCAAGAATCTTATAAACATTTTGAAAATTCAAAATATATATATTATCCAAAAATGAAATGTAGCCTCTTGTTGGAGCTCTTATGACAAACTTTTTCAAGTATGGGGCAGTAAAAATGTTATTCTCCAAAGTGCCCTTAAAAATTGTGCATAACTCTTACTTTAAGAAGATGGAGAGAAAACTCAATTACTGACGTGTTTATAAGAAGCCAAATTCCTTCTTATCAACCTTTACGCCAACTCACCAAACTCACTCAATACAGTCATGTAGGAATTATAATTTTGGACTGAATTGTAGAAGAAATCAAATTCTGAAACAGCAGATGTTTTGTTCTTACGAGTGCTCCTGAGTGTTCTTACAATTGTTCTTAAGACAAAATTTTTCTTTAAGAATACATTTTGTAAATGACAAACATATTCATAAGAAGCCCTCAGAACTCTTTCACGAATGAGGCCCATTGTCTCTAAGAAAATTTCTTCTGACCTGCATGTGTACTGTACAAAGGTTTAGTGTGCAGTCATTACAGGTTTTTGGGAAAAAGCAAATAGTAATTAAACACAAGCGCTTGGGAAAGTCCAATTGAAGCATAAAAGAAAGTAACAGATTGTGAAATGCTTAGTGACAAACTCTTACTCATGTTCACTGGTGTTTATTGAATGTGTAACAGAGCATGAGTTTCCCCTGTCCAGGACATAAGGCTTATGTGGGGCTGATAACATCATCAGTATATATTGTGACCTACTGTATTTGTGCATATACAGCAGCAGCTGATTCTCAGCACAGATTTGACAGTCAGACACAGATTGTGGCAAATTTCTACAATGTCTGTGTTGTCACTCCAAAGCCTTCGACAAGAGCGACTTAAACAAAGGACTGTGAAGTAGACCGTGTAGCAGCAGTGGTACTAATAATGACAGACATAAGACATGAAGAGTGGAAGCAGAACTTACAGTCTTAACTTAAATAGCACAAATACTGTACTATAAAAGCCACTTTTACGACATCTTAGGTACATTGTTTGTTGAACCGTTTTCACAAATGCTCTTTGGAAAACGAACTATATGCAAGCAGATAGTATCATGGTGACTGTAGACTGTGTCAGATAACTGGTGGGTATATTACAATTTTAATACGTTTAGGATTAAACACACTCTCAGAATTTCACCAGTAGAGTAATAAAATAAATATTTATTTATAATACAATACATTCCCAAAAGGGCACAGCAATCTCTTAACAAAGGCGATTGACATTCATAAAATAAAATTCACAAAAAAATGGTAAACAGTAATGGGCTGTGACTTCACCAATCATTAAACTAATTCTCTGAAAAAAAAAAATATATATATATACTTAATGATAGAGCCAACTCATGTAGGTTAATTCAAATTGAATAATATCACATCATCACATGGCACAAACCTTCCACTAGAACAAATTGAAAAGAAGTTGTTGTGAATGTTGGTCAGTGACTTTTCCTCTGCATATCTTTTTATTTTCTCCTCTGATTTGAAATGTCCTTGGTGTAGGTCGATTTAAAAGCTCCGGTTGGTTCAGGTTTTCCAATTAGAGCGTGGAGTCAGTGGAGTGGCTCTCAGTGGTGTGACAGCAGTTGTTTCTTCTGTCAGAAAACAGTTTGTAGTGTCACTGTCTGTCAGAGCGGCTGAGACAATCTGCCTCTGTGTGCTTTTGAGAACACACAAACATGCTGCTATCGTGGGGAGTTCGATTTTTAGGATTTAGATATTTAGATTTTCACTTTGGAATATACTTTTCACTAAAACACAGTCAACATGATTGCATTTCAAACTTTACTCAACATTTTGCTTGCCAATGTATGTGTTTGCCTGTTTTTTTTATAGACCTGTGTTTAATAAAATTTCCATAAAACTGTGTAATGTAGTGTTTTCTATTCATTGCACTTAAGACAACTGTGTATTGGGGAAATCGATGAACGACTAAACCCACACACATGGCACTTTAATTCAGGGTTTCAGTCCACCCTACAACTCCACCTACATGATTGAAGACAGTAAGGATGAAAATGTATACAGAAAAGGGATGGTAAAAAAGGAATATTTGTTTTGGAGAACCCCCGGTTAAAGAGAAATGGGAGCCACAACAACAGTGTTCGGAAAACACACCATGTTGACCTAATTCAATCTGCATTTAGACACAAATCGTCAGGAGTAAAGAACATTATTAGTTGCAGTACACACATTGATCCAGGAAATGACACATGTGCTCCTCAATAGTTCTGCTGTAATCTCACTTTCTGTGTTCTACTTTCTTAACGTTTACACAAGATGTGCTTTTCTGGAATTATGCTGGTGCTATTCTAAAGTAAAAGTAAGTTAGAAAAAAAATGTTTGTTTTTTTTATGTGTTCTTGTGTTCTCAAACACAGCGCATCAGATTTGGGCGAAAGCAAAGTTTCAAACTAAAACAAACTGGTTGAGCCAATGGATGCATTTTGGCCCTTTTTTTTCCTATCAACTGTATTTAACAAAAATCATAACTTCTCAGGTACTTCCAAGTCTAACCAATCAGATTTAAGTATTGCCTTGACGTTCCATTTTATCCTGACGGCTTTCATCTGCAGTCATTCCGCATTAATAGTGTGTAGAACTCAATTCAGAGTCATCTACATCTAGCTTGAGCTAGAAAGAATCTCCAACCACCATCAAAAAACTTGGATGAAAGTTGCAATGTTTCAGTCTTCAACACTTTCTTCAGATGACCTCTTTTAAAACCTTTTCTACTGCTGTTCTTGTTTTGTCTTAGTGATGTCTTGCACTTACAAAACACTAGTATTTCCAGACCATTATGCACCGTTCCTACGAGTGATTCTGTTGAAGAGGCCTATTTTTCTCTGAACTAACTGCGTTCATTAGGACAGATGGTAATGTCGCGTGAAGGCCAGCAACACGCCACCATCCTGCTGCTCCATCGTGAATCAATGAAGTCCCCAAACGGCACAGAGCTATGGATTACCTTGGGTTACACCACTAAATGTAAATGGCAAAAACACAGACGAAAGTAATTGCCCCAAGTGCAGAAGATGTATCACTGGACCGAGGGTCAAAATGTGGTCTACTCCTAAGTTAATAGAAAATGACAAACATTAGACTGCCTTTTTAAAATCGAATAAAAATGTAAGCTTGTCTGGGCAGCCGCAGTGTAATATCAGTACAGACTTACTCCGACCGACCTTAAAACTTAACAGTCTCTTTTCTGGGTTTCAGTATTGGCGATTCTAGTCTCACTGTGTTATGTGTAATAGGCTTGTCAGTGAGAATTATTGTCCCAGGCCATATTTACTGCCCTGGATAAGGACAGAGAGAATGAGGAATGAAAGGATGGAGAGAGAGAGAGAAAGAGAGTGTGAGAGTGAAAGAAAGACCTCATGTCGCTAAATGCCAATGTTTTTAAGGCATTTTGGAAAATATTGGTTTATTTGTCTGAATATTGTGAGCTACTTGGCATTTTGATCCCCACAATTCCAACAAACAGCAGAGTCAACTCTTTCTGGATATGTTCTTCGGAAATAGAATGGTGCATTTGTTGAATATCAGCAAAACAACTGTGATTCATATTTAATGAAATAACAAACACACTGCAAAAAGGATTCCTCTGTGTGTCTGGAGTAGTCACACACAGCATATGGAGCATGGACAGAGACAGATGCGTGCGTATGAGGACATCAGTAGCCAGGGGCGATTCTAGACTTCCAAGTTTAGGGGTGCTTAGCACTAAAGGGATAGGATGCGCGCAGAGCGCGCGGAAAATTTTGAATTTTTTTGCCTATAAAAACGCGCCACACTCTAATTTTTCCTCTGTGGATTAATTATGGCAAAGGAACACATGATAGCGCACATATTTTGTGTGATTTTTGTGTGTTTGACCCTGCTCTGAGCACAGACTCTAATTTAGTCCCTCCTAAGTTAAGTTGCACTAATATCACAGAAAAAAAGTTTCAAATAATTGCAAACCTATGCTGATATATTATTCAGTGCACAGATACTGTGAATTACTCCTTCCTCTCTCTCTCTCTCTCTCTCTCTCTGCCTCTCTCTCTTCTTCTCCCTCTCTCTCTCTGCCTCTCTCTCTCTCTCTCTTCTTCTTCTTCTCCCTCTCTCCAGTATATTCACAGTGATTACTGTATTGCATTTTATCCTATGAAAAAAAGTAAATAAAAGTGTGTAACCAGGGTCACACTGTCCGCCCTGGGGACTTTTTGGCCAAATTGCAGGTAATTTACTGTATTCTAGTTCACTTTAGAGGTTTTATAGTCACATTCAATACAAGTGTTTATGTTTGTATATGTTCCAGTCTTGTCTGTGTGTCTCCTCTTGTGCTCTTCACACATGAACCTTCAGTTAAACACGCCTAAACCTTTGACAGGACATCTGAACACAAGTTTATATTATATTTATATTGATGACAATTAGATACCGATGGAGCCGTGCGTGCGTCACGTGGCCGCGTGTGTGTCACGTGGCCGCGTGCATGTCGCCGCGGTTGCGCGCGCCGGTTCGCATAAAACGTCTTTTTCAGGAGTTTCTGCATGTTTCTCCGCGGATATTAGACCAATTTTCGTCAAATAAAAAGTGGTGTCGAGCTTGACACATGAAGCACTCTATTATGACATCAAAGTTATTTAAGAAAGCTTAACTGTTCCCGCAAAAAGATGAATTTACAAACGTGGAACACAGTTCGTCCAGCGCTTTCATTTTTGTGATTGACAGCGTGATACTTGACAGTCAGAACAACCTTCAAATGTGCATTTACTTTGCAACAAGCGTGACACAAATACCTGGGCTAAAACCTGTGACTGCACTGGCACCACACTCCACCGGGCTGCAGCATCCGCGTAACTCCTCCACACCTCCACCAAAAGTGCTGCTGGGACACGGCTAAGAGCGGATCAAACCATTTGGCCAAAACACATAGGGGGGTGTAATATTGTGAGGGCTTAAGAAAATACTATCATGAGCATAACAAATGACAAGCATGGAATATGGAAAGCAAATAATTTAAATTAATAATAAAAAAAAAAAAAAAGAGAGAGAGAGATTAATTTTAGGGGTGCTTTTAAAAATGTATAGAGTGCTTGAGCACCCCTAAAAAGGGTCTAGACTCGCCCCTGTCAGTAGCGCAGTGGAGCAGGTGCACTATTCAGCCCACAAGACGGAAGCCAAAATTCACAGTCAAGCTCGCTCTGTTTGTAATATCTATAGACTGCAAAAACCATCAGGATGAATAGAAAACGGAGAACAGCATCTGGCTTTTAACCAGTTCAGAGTAACACACTTTACATCATGCATTGTATTGTAAAAGGAAATCCATGAAACAAAAATACACTGAAGGGTATCACCTATGCAATATAAAAGTGTCAGAGATCATTCCTAGTACGGTTCAACATTGTGAAAGAAGAAAAGAAGAACAGATTAAAGCTACCTGTGCAAACTGTGCTTCACTCGTGTTTTGGTGCAAGACCCTAAACGTTTGCTAAGCTGGATCAGTTGCTCACCTCTGCTGTTGTCTGGTGGCTACAAGGGTCCATACTTGGCCCCGTCTTGTTCTTAATAGCAACTGAAGTACTGTATGTTGTATAAACAAATTCATGTCAATAAAAATCATTAAGCAAAACACTGCTGTTGACTAACAAAACTGGAATGAAAAAAATGTTTTAGATGTTGTTGATGTCACAGGTAGCACTAAGATAAATAGAGGCAAATAAAAAACAACAACAACAACAATAAATGTGTGAGGTAATCAAGAAACAACTAATTGACACCAAGACCTTTCCAAAGACCACAAAACCCCGAGTCCGAGGAGAGAACAAGACCACTGAGGGTCAAGACGGAGACTTTTATAGTCAAGACTGAGACAAGACCAAGACTGCTGTCAATCAAGACCAAGGGTTAGGGTTAGGGTTAATTAAGACCATCTTTGTAATTTTATGCAATTAACAGTGTCGACATCACCATATTGTGCAGTGCTTATTGCAAACTGTGCATAGAACAGGTCACTGCGTTGGGGCTATGAACTCCTGGTGCAAGTGTGGCAGAGTACGATGGTAATAAAGTTTGGTTTCATGTCCAAGACAAGACTGAGTCCAAATGTGCTTTAATCAAGACCTTAAAAAAATTGTCTCGAGGCCGGCCTTGAGTACTGCTTCACTGTCATTGCCTGACCAGCCAGTCCCACCATGCTCTGACAGACACTTTACAAACCGTAACGGTCTGGGAGCGGAGCGCCGAGGTTCAATTTTGTGGGCGGCCTTTCCAAGCGCTGAGTCAACCAACCACAGAAAACCCGGAATTCCACCAAAACAGCGACACGATGTTTTCGTAAACATGTAGCGCGAGGATTTTTTCAGTCTGAAGCTCCTCAATACGGTTTGCTGCTCAGGTTTTAAGGAATTGATACATTCATTGTTCAAAAGCGAAGCACGAGCCGAATCAGCTAGGTTTGCCTTCTTGAATGTTTTGAAATGGGGCTTGCAAGCAACTTCCCACTTTTTAGTGTCACGTGTCAGAATCACCATACTTGATTGGATCGTCTTACCTTTGGGAGACGACTTTATTGGCTAACCGTCAGGTCCCAGACCCTTCTGCATTCAAACAGAATGTAACAGAATGTAGGAGGGGCTGACTGGTCAGGCAATCACTGTCATACTATACACTTTTTATTAAAATAAGTTGACTACTATAACATTCATTTTTTTTCTTTTTTTCATTCATTTTCTACGCTTAATCCCGTTAGGGGTCGCGGGTGACTGGAGCGTGGAGCCTATCCAGTGACTTTGGCTTAGGCGGGAACACCCTGGACAGTAGCCAACTTGCCGCAGGTCAGACAGACAACCATTCACTCTCTCATTCACTCACTAGGGAATTTACAGTGATGCCCATTACCTACATGTTTTTGGCGTGGAGGAACCGGAGTGCTGGAGAAAACCCACGGTGACACGGGGAGAACATGCAAACTGGGGATCGTGAGATGTTGATATGGTCCGACCCGGGAGTCGAACCCACGACCTCCTTATTGGGAAGCCAGAGCTCTAACCACTTGGCTACCGTGCACCCTACTATTACATGTTTCTTTTAAAATTTCATATTAAAAAGAAATTTGTATCTGGAAATAAAACTTTCTATTTAATTGTACTTTCTGAATTCATTATAAAATATGTAATTTTTAAAAGACCCTCTTCCCCACAGTTGACTCTTGGACAGAAAGAGGAGACCCAGAGGAAGAACCGGGACACCCACTGCTCAGACAACTCATGACCTTGGATAAATCAGACAAACGTTAATGGGTTTATGCATTATCATTTGCAGTATTTGAACCAACACCTCTTTCAAGTTACCATTGTTTTCAAAAAGAATAGTGCTAATTCTAATGTGACTCTCTCTACTAATTTTGAATCTAACAAATATCTTGATACTAGAGAAACAAGTGCAGTTTGAGGTTATTCACTGCCAAGGGTAGCTTCCTAATATAGTTTGGTGCTGTTACAGGATAGAGCTCTGTAAGTACCCAGGTATGCACACACAGCTCAGCGATAATGAGCCTAGCCTTCATATACTGGAAGGAGCTGCCAGCCTGACTACTGCCAAAGACGCTTGTGCAGCTAGAGGACAACATATTTTAGCTTTATAAGGAGCGGCAACATCTCTTTTCCATTCACCTTCAATCACATGAATCTGCTGGACTGGAGTACTCAGACATATTGAAGCAGAGTCTGGGGTTTAGTTGGCAAAGTGCATTCACAAGCGTCTCCTTTGGATAAATCTCCGCTGTCTCGTCTTGCTTTTTAACTTTATTTCACCAAGCCGAGCAAATGGAGTCTTTGAGGAACGTCTGAACTTCCAGAGTTTCAAGCAAATGATTTCTTTCTGTTTTTAGACGGAGCGTAAGCCATCTTCCATTCCTGAGTCATATAACAAGACAGGACTTTTATCATGTAAAACTGTTAAAATTAAGAATTCCTAAGACTTATTAATAATTGACAAAAATAAAAATATATCTAAAAATAAAAACGATTGTGGTTGGCTCATATATTACTTGAGACTAATGCTTAAAATGAAAATGCGTAAAAGGTTGACCTTTTTTCAGAAAAGCACATGAAAGCATTGTACATGAAAGGATTGTAGAAAACATATTACATACAATTAATAATGCATTGGATTTATAAAACACTTCACCTTATGCAGACTAAAACTACAAGCACACATGGATGGACGAGTTAAACAATTGCCATCAGAAAACAAGGCCTCGCTTCGCTATCAGACTGTTAACTTATCAGTCAAACTTTCTTTGAATCTGCTGTCACACAGCACACACACTGCTGTTCATTTAAAAAAGGAACTAATAGTCATTGAACCTCTCTATTTGATGGGAAATGCAAGCATAACTAATACCTCCATATGTGAACAAAACATGCTAAAATCTCAGAGGAAAGCAGTTTATTTTCATTCCATGCCACTGCAGATGTTTTATACACGTGTACCAAGAAAGGGTTGTTGTTATTAAGAAATAACAACATGGCGTTTTTACGTTTGATTTATGTAGTCAAGTTTATTCCTTAGGGAGATTCCAAAGTGTTTAGCATTTGGGGTTAGCAAAGTCACTTTAATAATATGCATATTGGATGCTGTCAGTTGAACATAAGGTTATCTTTCTCCGAGCTGACAACAAAGGTTATTAAGTGCATGTCATAAACAGAGAGACACAAGAGACGCAACAAATAGAAAAATCATCACATTGAACACAAGCATGACATAGCTGTAAATTGCACTAAATTTTGACGATTGAGCAGGCTAATTAGGATTTTCCATATGTGTATTTGTAAGCTACTTTCCTTGTTGCCTTTTTGAGGTTGTGAGACCTTTCTGTGTACCACTCTTTGACACTATTCCACTGCACAAGCATCAAAGAAATCACATCTCAGTGTCGGGTGTATAAGTGGATCAGTGAGTCAATGTCCCATTCAATCTTGACAAAAACTTATGCTGTAATTACTTGGATGAAACTGAGAGCAGGGAACAAATTAAATAAATGTCCACCAGTTTTTTGTTATTTTCTCCACTTACACCTCAAATGACCTTAAATCAGAACTAAGTTACCTTGCTAAAAGCTTTCATAAGTCTCTTTGATGGTTACGTGTATTTCAGAGCATTTGAGACATGCAGCTCTCTCTGTTGTCTCCTGGAGGAAAAGACAACCTTGCATCCTTGCTGCACCAACCCAACTAGAAATCCTGGCACTATCCTGCCAAAATGCTTTGCTAAAATCAGACAAAAGTACACAGCATGTCAGCAAAACCTTACTTTTTCAAAGCGAAAGCCCGACCAGATGGATTCTCACAAGTCTGGAAATCTGAGATTTGAGAATTTATGGTTTGAAAGTGCACGTTGTCACTTTGTCTGGGGAAGACTGCATCACTTTCTTGTCTTCATGGATATTATAATTATAATAATTGAAGTACTGAAAAACCCTAACCTGGAGACAAGCATGTGGAAAACCATCTTAAAGAAAAATTCATGCAAACATCATTCCACATTTCTCCATGTTCATAGCAAAGAAAGCTAATAATAGAAACAAATTAAATATTGTTTATTTATGTTTTCCCTTTTCTAAAGTTTTGTTTGTTGTGTTGTCATGCTAAAGTATGGAAGGTACACGTAAGAAAGAGTTGTCATCAGTTACATAAGAAATGTTTTCTTTGAAGTAACAGGCTGCATTTGACAACAATAAGTCCCTGGAGGCACTTTCATATCTACACTTTCCGGCTCCCAAAACACTGTTATCATGCAAACAAACTGTCAAAACAGCTCTGAATTTTGGCATTTCCGAGCAGCAACTAAGATGGATGACAGTCTCTCTGCAATGGACAATGGTATTCTGCATTAAAACAAAAACGCACTACTTGCATAAAGAGAGAGATTTGCATGTGCATAGTGCCTGTAGCTGCCGAGTTTAGAATGAGCAGCTTCAGTATGCTTTGTGCAGGTTGGCCTGGGGTTATTCATGCTACGGTGGAGGAGGAGGACACTGCTGTGAGGTGGGAGTCGTGGTGGAACAGTGACAAGGGAACATCAGGAGGCTGTGGAGCAGGAGAGTCTAAATAAAACTCTCCGTCATGTGTATGCAAGATGCCACACCACATTTCTCTTTTGTTTTTGTTTTCTATGCTTGATTAAAAAAAATGTTTGAACAATACTGGTTTTGTAACTTTTCTGGTTGAGTATTTCACCTGAGAGGTCATTGATTTGCCCAGAATGCTTCCACACATGGTTGACTCTTAGAAACAACAACAGCATGTCCTGTTAAGAATAAGGTAAACAGAGTTGACCCTGCTCTCAGTAAGAATGCATGTGATGAATTATTTGTTATAGGCCCTTTTCACACTGCGGTGGGCTCGTTCCATTCTGAAATCACCAGACACTTCCCTGTCTATTCATTCAATTGGAGAACTAGCCGATAAGTCGTAATTTGAAAAAGGTATTAATTGACAAAAAGTGGAGAACAAGTGGTTATCTAGTTGAAATCTGCTCTTGGCTTTGAGTATTTATTTATTTATTTTTATATTAATTGATTTTAGAGCATCTCAGCATATTCTCTATTATTACACTAGTATACGCAAATCAGAACTTGCTAAGCTGAAAAGGGCCTTTTAACTGGATTAAAACAAATATGTATATACTGTATATTGAGCTTGTCCATAAAACTCAATGTCCTCTATGGTGTGTTTGTAACATTTTGCACAACTTAAAAGATATAAATTCTAAAGTGAACAAGGAAAACTTTAACCAAATGCAAATCTGAATCATAAATTTAAAGGTTGTATGGAGGATTTTTCAAATCCAACAGCTGCTTGCTGTTTTTCAAACAATGCACATGGATTTCTCCTCCCAGGGCCACGCCCTTCACTGCTAATGGCCAATGAGTTACTTAGGAACACTGAGGGTTTGCTTGACAGGTTAACAGGCCAATAGATAATGAGGTACCTCGTTATCTATTGGTCAACGTTTTACAGGCCTCACCATGTCCACAGTTTATATATTTTTATAATTATTGTTTTGTTTAGCATAAGTACAAGGCTGTTACAAATCTATGCAACTGTTTTTGACCAAGACTGACAACAAATCATTTTTGAAAATCCTTCATACAACCTTTATTGAAGCTGCCTTTGGATACCTCTGAACCTAAAATATTGAAAGAAATGATGGAACAAGTATAAACTACTTGTAATTTTATCAAAAATAACAAATTGATAATGACAATAAAACATTGAAAATAATAAAATAATAGTAATGAAGTCATGAATAACACAGTGAACAAGGAAACAAGAATGTGCACTGCGCCACACACATCTGCCTGCGCTTATAGAGCCAACCTCTGACCTTTACAAAACAGTGCAGATCCAAACTTGATATATTGCAAATGTGAGCATTTTTACTTATGCAGTGCACCTTTCAGTTAATGTCCATGAAAACAAACCGTTTATTTAAAATCAGTTCAAACTACTTATTTTGTTCAAAGCATTTAGATTTCAAAATATTGATTTATTGATTTATTTTTTGTTTTATTTCAGTTGTGTGTTTTTCTAATTAACGATACTTAAAACTTGGCAAAATGTAACACTAAGAAATATAGCAAGTGATTAGCTGTAAATTTGTAGTGTTTTGTAGACAGCTGGTTAGGTTTACACTGTAATTCAAAGTGTTTTACAAAGAAAGAAAACATAAAAAGTACAATACAGAACAACATTAAAATCCATTCCTGTTCACCCACACTCTCTCTATGTTCCTTTCTGATTTATGCCCTGGGACTGTCCACCTGCTTGTGTCACCCTGGTCTGCATGTGTGTGGGCTGACAGGGGAGCGCATTTGCAGTCCACAGAAACGACCTGGGCTCATGAGTGACAGTCAGGGAGACTATCTGTGAGCGCAAACCCCCAAACGGGCTTTATATTGGACGGTGCACATTAGCAAGCAGAGAGGCACACGCAGGACTGAGCTGGACTGAGACAGAGACAGGGTATAAGGGTCACTGTGCATACCTTCTGTGTGTGTGTGTGTGTGTGGGTTACAGTCATTGCGTTCAACAAGGTCACATCAATGCACAGTGATCCGTTTGACTGTTATAGAATCAATCATCCGTAAGTGTGTAATGGTGCGTTAAAATGAAAATTAAAAAGAGTGGGCAGTGTGTGAAATTTTAGAAGATATTGTGACGGTGATAGACGATATGCAAAAAACAAAACGTGTGATTTGAAAAACTATAACATAAGTATATACAAATGAATGAAAAAATGACATAAGAAGGTATTTGTTTGTAGATTTCTTTTTTCTTTTTACTTAATTTGGTAGATTCAAACATGATTTTGTAGCTAGCAATCAACTAAGAAGAACTGATATTTGTTATACATTTGAATAACAAGAACAAGGAGACTTATTTCAACCAAAATTTTAGAAACACTGTCAAGTTTAGAAACTATGCTGTGTTCATGTGGTCCTCAGAAAATCAGGAAAATTTGGTTCTGAGTTTAGACAGCTCAGAACAACTGCTCTGACACCCGGAACAAAAGAAGCTGCCCGACCTCAGCATCTGATGTCACTGTTGTGTGGAGACTGATGAAAATCAGCTGGAAAATAAATACAAACAACCTTTAACAGGCTAGCATCAGATCTCACTGTTAGGTCTATTAACCTCTGCTAAAAGTGATGTGTCTTTTATTTATTCTGGTTAACAACAAAATCCAGACTTTCCGAGGTAAAAAGCACATAAACATTCACAAGGTCAGTACTTCAACCTCTCATCTCGGAAACAAGCACTTGAGGACCTTATGAATGGAGCAATAATTCAATAAAATAAAACCAACCACTAGAGTTTTGGCCTTTCTAAAACATAATGTAATTGCATCATTTACAACCAGATAGTAAAAAAAAAAAATACTATATAGGCCTAATAAAAAAACAACAACAACAACACAAAAACGAAAAAGCAAACAATTATATTTTAAGATAAGGTATCCGGTTCAACAGCAAGACAACAAATGTTTATGTATGCAACATAATGTTTCTAATTGCTTGTTTTTACACATTTGTGTTGGATTGACACAATATCGATTACATCATTATCACAATACTCAAAAAAGGTATTGATATATTCAATTTTTGTCAATGTTGCACAATCCAAACATGAGAGTATGACCACTATTAGAATTCCAAACATGTTTAAAGATTGTTGTGCTGCTGGCGGCTTGAAGGTTTTCTCACAAACGCACACATAGTTGGGTTGCTTGCGGTGATGGATTTACAGTAACTGATCAGACTGAACGTGACCTGTGGGTTGCAGTTGAAGCATCTTGATTTGGAAAACATTCTTCACTGACTCTTTTCAGGCATTAGTCACCTGGACACATTTTTTTGCAACAGCCCAAATGTTTTGATGTTTTTGTTTGAACACCAGAGTAAAAGTTCCTACTGAGTAAAAGTTCTATAATTAGTTGTCAAGGGAAACTTTGGGCTTTCTAATTTCATTCATAAAAAAAAAAAAAAAATGTAAATGAATCAGTTCTGGGGCAAAACACATGACAAACATTGAGTACAGCCACTTAAAATGATATAAAGTTATTTTGAAGAGCCCATACTGGACCTATACATTTGGTAATTTGCCAATTTTAGGACTTCGAAGAGATGTTTGCTCTCAACATCATGTGTCATGAAGTGAATGGTAAAATAAAGAGGGAAATAAAGACTAGACGGTGGTCTGTGTAATGGGTGAGACTCTCGCTGGGACGGGAATTAATTAGCTCAGGAAAAGGTCACTTCATCTAAAGAACATGTCCAGAGCGAAGCCAGTGACCTTTCCAGCTTTTACTTTGGAAAATAATAAGTCTTAAAATACATGAAAGGTGTGAAAACAATGGCTTCAGCAGATGTAATATAATATTTAAGTTACGTTACATTCATTATTAAAATTTTTGGCAATTGCACAACATATTTTTGGAGCTTTCAATGTTTTTCATTGGGCCCTCGTTAAAAAAAAAAAAACAAAAAAAAAAACATACCTTGAGTTATATTTGACTTTCCCCCTCACTTGTGTCATTACTTCTGTTTACAAAATTGTCTCGTGTTTCTTCTACCCCTAAACTGGTCTGATGAAGAATAGCAGGTTAACAGTAAATTGAGAGCAAATGCAAAAGTTTGCACCTATCTCAGCATAGTTGTAAACCTGTGTTAAAGTTTGCATTTGTTGGTGAAAACACCTAATTCTTCACATTCATTCATCATGTGCTTACGTCCTGTTTACTGTCTGTGTGAGACACAAATGCCAATGATGTAAACTAGTTTCTGTTCCTCTTTTAATGAACAAAGTAGCCGTTTAACAAACATACAACAGTTTTATCTGTCCAAACATGATGCAACACAATAAGTGTATAACTTGCACACATGTAAACTGCTGTCTCCATTTACAAAACAGTCAAACATTTAAGACAATAGAAAGAGCACAAGCACTCACCAGGGCCAGTTGAGTAATAACTAATTGCGAGGAGCTGCTGGCTGCTCACTGGTGCTTCTCTGCATCCATCAGTGATGAGGCCTGATGCACGCCAAGTCTCAGCCTCCATTTAAGCAGCAGCAGCAGGAGCACAGAGCTGCACAGGCAGCCAGATTGGATTAGTGGAGGTGGAAATACCCAGCCCCGCAGAGAAGATGTGACCAAATTGAAAATGGACACAATTAAACTGGTGGCTACATGCAACCTTGTCCCTGACTGGGGGCTGAAAGATGAGCAATGCACTTGCAACAGGAGAGACAATTTTGGAGAGAAGTTCATTAATGACGATGACAGTGCAAGTGTATGGAATTATTTGACTGAGATAGATAGATAGCACATTAACACTGGGTATTGCTTAGTCCCCCATGGTCCACAATGTAATAGACATCCATCCCAAAAACTACCTCCTAAACTGCCCCCACAAACATTTCAAACAAAGCTGGTTGCTCAAAAATGATTGGTCAAGGTGAAAGGTGGTACTGAGAGTGATGAGCAGTAATGTGAATGGTTTGATAGCAGCTTTTTGTGGTTAGCACACAGTTTTGCGGAATGTCACAACAGAACTCGATCTCACTGAAATGCGTTGTAGGCAAATTTAAAGGTGTTATATACAGTATGTTACAGGCAAAGTTGATAATCCAGGCGATTATATTCTCTTTTGCATTTCTATGATACATGTTGCAGCCCTGTTCTTTTGTGTAATCTCAGGACACTGTAAAAGAGGGAAAAACAAAACAAACAAATATAATTGACACATTTCTATTTTTAAGTGATTACTTAAAGTGTCACAAAATGTTGTCAGTTGTGACTAAATTGTCCTTGCATTTTGTAGAATATTGCTTATTGATGTGAGAGCACTAGAGCGTATGTGTGTTTTGCTCTTCACAAGTCTCAGCTTAGCTTTAAGTATTTAGCACAAAAACTCTCTCTCTCTCTAACCAAAAAAAAATAAATAAATAAATAAAATAAAATAAAATAAAATAAAATAAAATAAATAAAATAAAATAAAATAAAATAAAATAAAATAAAATAAAATAAAATAAAATAAAATAAAATAAAATAAATAAAATAAATAAATAAATAAATAAATTTTTTAAAATAACAATGGAAAAAATAGGATCTATAGACTTAAATTTTAACTTGGAGCAGAGTGGAAGGCAGGGTGTAAGCGAGATGAGGTCAGCCTGCAGCAGACAGACATAACACAGAAGTCACCATAAATTCTCAGCAGTGAACCACAGGGAGAACTTGACCCTGGATACAAATTGCAAATGCTGCGAAGTCTTCCAGTACATGAAGTGGTCAATCATTGTCGTTGTCAAGAAAGCAAGAGGATAGATTGAGATGACACTTGAGAACAGTTTTTCAAAGCTGCGTATCATTTTCAAACCTGGAACTCAGCAGCGTCGGTAACAGTTCTCCCCCTACAAGAAAGAAAAAGCCTTTTTTTTTCAGGAGAGCTGTTGTCGGGTCTGGAGAAAAAAAGTTGCAAGTGCGGGATTTCCACCAACAGAGAAAGAAGACGATGTTGCAAATGAGAAAAAATACATACCTAACATCATCGTGACTTACAAAGACATTTAAGAGGGTCAAATGGAGAATAATACAAGAAAACAAATGAATGATTATTATTAGGTATCCTGGTAACAACTGTTTATGTGAAATCAAACATACACATTCATTATTCTTGTGTTAATTCTGTCTAGTTTGATTCAAGATTCAACTCTAATGTTCCTATGTCCAAACAGTGCATTTAAACTACAAAAATGCATTCTGTAAACCAAAGCAGTCAAAATGAAAATGTCAGAGAAGAAAAGCAGCTGAGAGGTTGTAAGAGCTAAAACAATATCTCCATCTAGTGACTCGTTCTGTTCAGTGCAACATACAATATGTTTTTTTCTCAGAATGGAATGTTATATATTAAAGAGAAATATCAAATGTTACTCAAACATGTCAAGTGAAAGCAGAACTTCATCATTAAGCAATTTATCCTTTGCAAACTTTAGGGGCTGTGCAAAAATGGTCACTAGCCTCAGAAGTGAAAAAATATAATATAAACACTAATATATTTCTTAATGGTGTCTTAAAATTTTGTGCTATCAACCTCATATTTTCATTTTTAATCAGTAACTCCATTGACATTACAACATAGCAGCCCTTCCTTGTCATGTCATGTCATGTCATGTGCATGGACAGATACAACATGTTTTTAATTGCTCTGCTGTGACTTCCTGATTGTGTAAAAAGGGAAAGTAAGTTTCCCCATACTTTTCACTGTTGATGTGAGGCAGGCACATTCTTACAGAGTGACATGTAAATGTGTCCTGCCGTCAGAAGGTGTCTGCGGCATGTGGACATTTATAAAGTGTGTGTATTCTAGAGCTACTTAAATATGAATCAGTGATTTGTCAATAAAGTCGTTTTCCTCAACTTTAGTCACTTAATTTTACATCAACAGTGATAAAGTGCAGGCATGTCCAAACTGCAGCTCGTGGGCCAAATGAATTTGTTGGCCCGCTGACTTCCTGAAGAATTGGCCCAAACAGCAGTAAGTAATGTATTTTATGCCAAGTTGCAGAACAAACAAACAAATAAAAAAAGTATTTTATTGTGGGTTAAAGTGTATGTGACTCACTTCTAGTCTGTGCTTGGCTGCAAAAAGGTAATTTATATTGTCAAACCTGGTGAAATGCTCTGGTTGTCTTCCTACACTTCTCATTTCTAAATCACAGTGCAAGAACAATGCTCACTGACTAAATCTCAAGTTTCTTGTGCTTAAAGTAATGATTATTTAGTTTTCACTGTATATGTCCACTTTTTGCATGGCCCCGATTGTGGCCCTCGATGAAAAATGCTTGGACAACCCTGATGTAGTGGTTGTTGCAGCCTTACACTTGTACGAAAACTATTTTGTTCTGGAGCTGATTTTACTGTTTTCATGTCAGTGCTGTTAAAGCCGCTTTTTCTCTCCCTGTATTTGTTGCCTCTTGCTTTGCCCCTGGAGCTTATGTCTTTTTATGCTGCAAATCTATGCTTTTTTTTTAGTTTGTATACTTTGCAATACAATGTTTTAAATTGAAGTTATCATTTGGCCAGGTTCATTACAAATTGGTCCAAACCAAGGATCACTGAGACCTTTGGCTTCCTATGGGGCTTTCTCTTTTTTAACCCAGACAATCCTTTTCATTGTTTATCTGTTTTTATACCATTGTTTATTCTTTTTATATCTCAGGCGTAGACTATTGCTGGGTTGTTGTGATCTCATCTGCACACCATCCATAGCTGAACTTTTACTTTTGCTTAGACACAATTAAGTGATTACAAACCAGACAAGGAAATGTGCTGCCTCACATTCTTGAATTTTGGCTTCCACACAAGAAAATGATTTGTCTCCAGCACCTGTGTCTTTAGCGTTTGTGACATTTTAAAACTTCCTTATGAACTATTGGTGTCCTTTTGTTTTTTCCTTAGAATACTGTAAAAAACACAAACAAATACACCGTTTTGTGTATTTTTTTATGCTTTAATCCATTACAGAAACTCAGTTATGCAATTATTACCCAAACTGAGATTAAAATAAAAAAATTCTGTATCATGTTTAACTATTATGTACACTTGGATGTTTTTGTATAATTAAATTTCTAAATGGTGTCTTAAGATTTTGTGCTATCAGGAAATTTTCATATTTTCATTTTTGATCAATAACTGTTGTGACTTCCTGGTTGTGTAAAAAGGGAAAGAAAAAACCTTTTGTTTCCCCATACTTTAATCTGTTGATCTGAAGATTCTGCAGACACATTCTTACAGAGTGACATGTAAATGTGTCCAGCCATGCAACACAATGTGGACATTTATAAAGTGTGTATTCAAATATGAATCAGTTACTTGTCAATAAAGTTGTTTTCCTCAACTTTAGTCACTTAATTTTACATCAACAGTGATATAGTGCAGGCAGCCCGGGGGCCAGATGGAATTTGGTTGGCCCGCTGACTTCCTGAAAAAAAAAAACAAAAAAAAAAAACGAATATAAATAAAACATTGTGTACCCTTGTGGGTTAATAAGTGCATGTGACTCACTTCTAGTCTGTGCTTGGCTGCAAAAATATAATTTGTATTTTGTTGTTATAGAGTAAATTGTAATGCAAGAATATTTTTTTTTTTTTTTTTTTTTTTTTTTTTTTTTTTTTTTTTTTTTTTTTTTTTTTTTTTTAAGTATTGTGCTTGCTATAAAAGCAACAGATTGCTTTTGCTTTTTTTCATCAGATAACAACAAAGCAAAATTCAACCATGAGTCATTGGCAAGTTGATCTTCAGCTTCACAAAAGTAAAGAAAACTAAAGTGGAAAGATATGAAGATAAGAGAATTTTGTTTGGAAATGTCAGAATTTAAACTACATTTTGGCAATGTGGATAGGTCACTTAAAATCTTACACAAAGAAACTCTTCAGGATAAATCAGCTGGATGTACAAGCTTTACAAAAGACAACACAATCCTTGTTCAAAATATTTTTTTTTAAATTCCAACATCTTCCTCGAGTCAGTGGATATGATGTTCCCTTCACTTGACCAACTGAATTCAAACAGTTTAAAAAGAACGTGATAACAAAAGTCTGGATCGCTCTTGGTTTGATCATGACACAGACAGAGAAATCTACTTTGGACAACTCATTTAGATCTGACACAGGCTAACAACAATTCAGGAATACCACAAAGATCCCTTAACGCTGATGCTGAAGCAAGCAACATAAGAAAATCTAAATAATACAATGAAACAAGGTATACAAAGTGGCTTTTATTTCAGAACATCTTCACAGAGTAAATATGTTTATTTTTAATTCCCATAAAAACAATAAAAAAATATATAATAAAAATACAAAGAACTGGCAACTGTTAGGCAGTGATTGTGAGCAAATTCAGAATATATGACAATCACTTTATTTGACACAGGTCTCATCTCAAATCACTCACAACGTTTCATGCACATTAGTTAATAGATAAATGCTATATTCTGCAGCTGTCTTGCTGCCTAGTAAAAATTAAATCAAATTTACAAACATTGTCAAACCAAAACCAAATCACCCTTGAGACTGTTGAGACTTTGAGCACATCAGACCAGACAATCATCATTTGTGCTAGTGTGTATGGATAAATATTTATGACTTATAGGGACTACAGTCTGTATACTAACTTTACAGAGACCTGTCTCCTTTTATAGAAACAAAAATCAGATGTTAAGTCTGAGTTTAGACTTAAGTTAAGAGCAGGTAAGTGAAGATAAGGTTAGGTCACTGTAATGCCTCCAAGAAACACACTTTAAACTTTTTAAAGTGACACACTATTCTCCATGTTTACTGGCTTCAAGTAAGTGTAAGGCAGATCCAGGCCCTTGTTTCTCTCATCAATCTTTTCATCTAACTTTTCAAGGTCATTTTGAAACTTCTTCATCAGCTTGAGTGGGGTTTCTTCTGTAAAGTACTCCTCTGAGTGTTTTCCAAGAGAAACCTAGGAAGACATCAAATATTAGTAACCACTATTAATGTGTCCAACAGTCTCCTGCCAAGTCTATTAAAAAAACAACTCACAAAGTCACTGGACTGTAAGCTCAGGAGGCGTAAGACCGCCGCAGTTTGCACTGTGGTGTTGACGTCAGGAAGAGTCTTCAGCAGGAGCTCTTCTGATCCTGTGCCCTTCTTACAAGGAGGAGGAAACTGTAGTGAAGAAGGAGCGTTGGGCATCCATCTACCAAAGTCAAACTGAAATGAAAAATTACTTGAGGCATATTTGGCAATACATAAGATTCTACTTGAGGACCAAGGCTATTATTTGGCATGACTAGAAATATCAGCTTAAGTCTCTCCATGACTAGCACCTACATCTCTACATGTAGTTATAACCATCTCGCATCTGAACCGGGACTCTGGTCCCAATCAGACTAAATGAGAATCAGAGCAGCAGCTAACGTCTCAGTGATGTAAGACACCTGTGACAATGTTAAATCTAGCTGAAAACATGTTTTTATTTGCATTGACTGAAATACTTGTCTGCATTTTATTTCTTACTTTTTAAGTAATTTATGCTGATTATTATTATTGTTGATTTTCCTGCTTGTAGCCTGTGAATTGCTTTGTTATTTGTTATACAATTTGTTGCTTGCTAGTTTTGGAGTGAAGGTTAATATTTCATTTTCATGATTTTTGTTATTTTGCCTATTTTGGTGATTGGTGCTTTTAGATAACAGATTGACAAAAGGCTTCAATTTTTCCCATGTAAATTCGACCTGTAATACAATTGTATTCAATAAAAAAAAAAAAAAGTGGATCTATGACAAATATTGGCCACTATGACAATCCCACCAAACAATATCATTACAAGAAAATTATCAGAAACTGGCACAGGTTTTAATTTGTCCATGCATTTATTTATTGTACACACAAAAAATGAGCTAGCCTTATTACTCTATTATGTTATGTTCTGCCTCAGACAGTTTGATACTCAACAGGATCATATTGTATACTGGTAGTCAAATGATTTTGAGTGGGCTCACCTGTCCGTGGTTGACAGCGGAGTGCTGTGCAGAGCAGGTGAAAATGATCATTGTGATAAACTTCACCAGTTCTTTCACTTCATGAAGCTCTCTGGGATTCCTGAAACAGAAATAATTATTAGTTTTTCTAGAGGCAGTTTTATTAGGCTCACTGACAATACCTGATTCCTTTTTTGAGAGGAAGCCATGTTTAAAAATGTCCTTGATAAAGTTCTGTATCTCTGTGTCTTGTCCCACCTCTTTGTCGCTTTTGTAGTAATGTCTCATCACTCCATCCACATACCTTTAAGGGACAAATATGATGCATTAGTTTTATTGCACCTTTATCTTAGCAAAAATCCTTGATTTGGCCTTATGACATCATCATGTTGAAGAATGTGAACGCAATGATGTCAAGAAACTGGAATTTAGAGGGAGGACTTACTAAAAACAAAGTAAGAAGGGGAAAAAAAATCCTGGTATTTTTTTTATGATTGAACAATGTTGTAGCATGAATACAAGCTAACAGAAGTGTACTTTTTCACATTAAAGAACTTTCAGTACCGGTGTATGATGTCCCAAAGCCTGAGTCCATCGTCTCTGTAGTAGTAGTTGGGCACTGACTCCATTCCTCTTTCTTTAATATCGTCATGGATACAGAGGGAGCTGTAGGTTACAGAGGACAAAGACCTCTGCATGATGGTAACTACACCCTCCTGAGATGGAGCTGCATACTTAAAATAATACATAAAAAATACATATTAATGTTTGTATATTTTAATAGTTTTACATTTAGTGTAGTGTTACATTTTAACTTACCGTCGCAAAATATCCATCATCTGAAATAAGCTGTGTTCTGGCCATCAGGTTGATTTGAAGAGTGTATCGAGTGTGAGGAACAAGAAGCTAAAGAGTTTCACAATTAAATAAGTATTTTCATTTTGTATAATGCATTTCAATAATACAAGTACATGTTAAGCTCTGAACTTACTTTGTACAGAGGGTGGACATTGGGTATGTTCCTCAGTAAAGCCACAGTAAAGACTTCAGCCAGCAGGTGAGTACGCAGCAGGTGCACATTCAGCTCATGTTCATTAAAGTCAGCACTTCTCACAAAGGTTTTGGCCAGTAACCAGTCGTAGTTTGAGTCAGTGGGAAAGAAGATGGGGTTGTCTTTTGATGGAGTCTGTTTGAGCTGTAGAAAAAAGCAGAATTACCGGAATTTTCATTTGATTCTTAAACAGCTGGCTTTTTATTTTCTAAGTTCTAAGTTAGTATGGACATAATGTAAGCATCTCACCTGAATAGCCACTGGTTTCAACTCATTGTTTGGAGTTTTGTGAAGGAGAACGAGAGGAGCAGCCATGTACTGCTGTTCCTTATTGATGAGACATGTTTCCACACCTTCTAGAAGTTTGTAGTCACACAGGAAAATATTGCCTTTCTAATGTTAAAAAATAAACATAACTTTTAAAAATTAGTTCTGCTTTACATCTGAGCTTAACAAAAAAATACATAAAATGAAAGCAACTGGACATTGTGGGTACCTCCATCTCTGTTTTCAAACTGGCCTCGCCCTCCAGTCGGACCATGTTCTCAGTGACAGGGAAGTTAGGGGGCAAAGAGTCGCAGCGTCTGATCTTCATGGGGTTAACTCCATTCAAGAACTGGTAACCAAAGAAAGCATCTTTCTTCCAGTTTTTCTCCACATAGTCTGAAATAATGAAATAAACACTTAAAAAAAACAAAGATGTCCTACTTTGCACTTGTCATTATTTCTAGTGTTTCCTTGGTTCCAACACCTTTCTGTGCAGTACCTGATATGTCACTTTTGTAGTTTTTTAAAGCTTCTTTAATGGCATCAAAGTTTTTCCACGGATCTTCACAATTAGCCAGACCGTTCAGATTCAATTCTAACAACCTGAAACAGAAACACATATAACAAAAGTAACACCAATGCAAGCACAACGCAGAGGGATTTTATTCACCCGTGAACTGCAGTCAACTTGAAGTGTACATCTTTTGTGAAAGAGAATTGCACTTCATATGGCAGAGAGTTGACATCATCTGCTTTCATGCAGTATGGAAAACCCTTGTTGTACTCTTTCCACCTGGAACAATTAATGGAAAAGAAGTCACAGACCAATAACTGGTTAAAGCAAATAAATAAATACCATGTTCAAAACTGGCATGTAGACATTTGCAATAATAATAATAAGCTAATAATAATAATATAATAATAATTCTAATCTAAACTCTAAAAAGTTTAAATAAAATTTCGGGCAATAACTCCATAGATCTGGTGTGTGTGTGTGTATGAATGGTTGGTGGTGGTCGAAGGGGCCGATGGCGCAAAATGTCAGCCTCGCTTCCATCTGTCTGCCCCAGGGCAGCTGTGGCTACAATAGTAGCTTACCATCATCAAGTATGGAATGAATGAATAATGCAAAATGTGAAGCGTCTTTGGGTGTCTTGAAAAGCGCTGTATAAATCAATGCATTATTCTTATTCTTATTCTTATTCTTATTCTTATTCTTATTCTTATTCTTATTCTTATTCTTATTATTATTTATTATTATTATTATTATTATTATTATTATTATTATTATTATTATAATTATTATTATTAATTATTAATATTATTATTAATAGTAATAATTATATTAATCTGTGTTCATTTTGTGTTTTACAATGAACAAAATGCAAATGACTGATCTACACAATTTGTCAGAATTTATTACTAAATACATGGAAAAAAGTATATTCAGTCAGTGTTGAAAATTGAGTTCAAACTGTAATTCTGACAACATATACAGTATAAACAGAAAAAAGGAATTCCTCACCCCTTTAATACTCACTGATATTTCCGTTGCCTTCCCTTCAGCTCCATCTTCCTTGAGTACTCACTGAGAACATGATTTTCATCAAAGACTCGAAGCGCTGAATAAATTCACAAACATTGTATTGTACAATAAAAAACTACTAATACATAGATAAATGAGTTGAATAGGCACTCACCTGTCGCCTCTCTGAACCTGTAAACCTTGCCCTCTTTGATCCAGTGGTGAATGCAGAACTTGTAAACACGTTCGTCTGGACATATCACTTCAACTGTGTCCACAAACGTGGACCTCTTTGGGATCAGAGGCAGCTGCTGCTTGACTAGCTCAACCATCAATACTTTCCCAATTGTGTCAGGACTGGTCAGTGTAAATGTAGACTCCTTAAACAGAGACATGTCATCTTGACATTTAAGTTTAAATATTGTTGGAAAAAAGCATTAAAACGTACCCCTCTGGTGAGAAGACGCCGAGCCCCAGTGACCCACGTCTGGTCACTTTCTCCATCATAACCCACCAGTTTGATTAAGATGACATCAAATATATTGAAATACAAAATCTTGCTTGTAGTTAGTTTGATGGTGTATGTCTTCATTTTCTCTAAAGTCAATAAATAATCAGTAGTGAAAGGGTAATGCTGACTGAGAGGGATAAGAAGTATGTTTTAGGAATCCTGGCTGGGAGCTGTCAGTCTGGACTGACGGCTTCACTTTCCAGTGGCGCTGTGCTGTCTTTTATAAGCAGAGTCTAATGACGTAATGACTTTTTGAAAGACTCTTTCCTTGTGTCAAACCCAAGAATCAAATTGAATTGAAATGTTAAATCAATGATCTGCATTTCCCTGTTCCTCAAGACTCAAATACCTCATAGAAAAAAAGAAATAAATCATTCCAAAGTGAGCGGTGAACATTTAATAGTGTCATGTGTCTGTAAAATTATGTAAAAAATTTGTGTTTTTAATCATTAGTTTACTCAAAGTAGCATTTGAAGTGATTGATTCACACATTTGAGTGTTTCGGATGTTTTAGTTTTTAGTTTAGAAACACAGATCTGCTACAAAATGAGAGACATCTGAGAGTTGAATTTTGGTTAAAGGAAACAGCATTTTGCACATAATTTATGTAAAAAATAGGCACACGTGAAGAATCCATTTATACCAGCTTTGAAGTTAGTGTCGACCCATCTTCTAAATATGAAACATTTTTTCTCTTGTTCAGTGGCTTATTTTTGTATTAGGTTTAGTCCTTGTCTATGTTTGGCTATTTTGTGGACATTTGTGTTGGTATTATTTGTTCAAAATAAAATGAACTAACTAACTAACTAACTAAGTAACTAACTAACTACTGCTTTTCTATTAAATATTTCCCGAAAAATCTAAATTAGCAGTTGTTATTTCATCATCATCGAAACAGATGGTGGGGATTGTTTGTGTGACTCCAAATTCACTGTTGAGATAAAAAAATAATAATAATAATAAACAACAGGCCCTTTATGAAAAGAAAGTAGAATAGTACTGCTGTAAAACGAAAGCATCATGAAATAATCAATGAATTGCTGGCAACAGTGTCAGGGTTGAGTGCTAACTTCCTACTTCCTCATAGTAGATGCACAATGCACAATAATGAAAGTAAAACAATCCAATCACCATCACTTCCTCAAAGATGAAATCAGATCATGGCACAGTGCCTAAGCCACAAAAAGAGGAAATATGGATTTAAAACCTAACTAGTTCTATAAATCACATACAATGTTAATATCCACGTCTGTTTTTCCCTGTGAAACTGGGGTTGATTAACAAAGTACACTCAATCAGAATGCTAAATACATACAAACACACATACAAACACATATGCATGGACATCATGCTATTCGAAAGAAAAAACTACCGTTATTGTTTTTAAAGTAATCACAAAGTCTGAATACACTCATTCTTAATTGTAGATTGTTTTAAAGTGAGATACTGTTCTCCATTCTGTTTGGATCTAAATATGGATATGGCAGCCTATTTTGTGACAACATGTGTTCATTTCTTTTAACAATATCTTCATGCAACTCTGTTAGGTCGTTCTTGAAAGACCGCATCAAATCCAATGGATCATCTTCACAAAAATACCCATTTGGGTAGTGTCCCAGAGGTATCTAAGAGAACAAGATGCATGATCAGTTATGATACTGGACATGTACAGTTGTGCTCCTAAGTCTGGCAGATTATATGATTATTGTTATTATTTTGTCCATATTTGAGAAAATTGAAGTGATAACACAAAAACCTTTCTTTCACTTGTTTAGAGGTTGAGTGTAGCCATATATTATCAAACCTAATAAATCAAGTATTACATACATGAGTCCTTTATGCTGTGTATTACTACCTAACATCAGTAACCACTTGCAGTTTTTTGTGGTAGATGTGGATGAGGCTCTTTGTTTTCTCACATTGTAAAAGTACTCCTTTTTTGGTCTGTCTTCTATGAAATGCATTTTTATAATCTCTAATGATTGGCTCAATGACACTGAGCTGGCCACTCTAAAGCCTTTATTCTGCTGTAGCTAAAGAGAGGTCATGTTGGAACATACTTTCTTCTGCCATTTTATGTCATTTTAAAAGAATAACGACAAATAAATAAAACATAAATAATATTAAAAAAAATTAAATCAATAAATAAATAAATCTGTCAGGGTATGCAAATTTATGAACTGAAGTACGACTGAAAAAAAGGTTTCATTACGAAGTCTGATGACTGTTTGCTGAGTAGATACAAAACTGCCATTCCATGCACAGTCACATTGACATCTGGCAGAGTTTTCAGCAGCATCTCCTCAGATGCTAGGCCCTTCCTGGTCGGGGGAGGTTGTTGCAAGGTAATGGGCGTGTTGGGCATCCAGGCACCATAGTCAAACTACAATACAACAGATAATTCATCACAAAAATTCTAATTATTTGTTATGGGCATGTCTAAAATCTGACATTTGCAGTCACCCTAAAATGTCTAATGGAACAATAAAGTGAACTTACTTGTGAATTGCTAACAGCTGCATGTTGAGCCGAACAGGTGAATATAATCATAGAAACAAACTTGACCAAATCATCAATCGTCACAAAGCTTTGTGGAAATCCTATGACAATGAATGATGTGATTAAGATGTGTTGACACATTGTTTAGGCTTTTTAGACAAGTTATTGAACTAACCCATGCGCCGGGACAGATGACCATGTTCACAGATGTCCTGGATCCACTTCTGCAGTTCATCGTCTTTTTGTACATCGTTGTCACATTTGTAGTAGCATTTTATCATTCCGTCAACAAACCTTCAAATACCCAGAGACACATGTGGATAACATTAACACATCATTTACTCTGTTTATTCAAATATGAAAACAGTTACCACATAAATAATCTATGAGTATATATATGTGGTATAAAAATGGTCGGTTTACACTTGTTTGTTTGGGTCATAACAACAGTAATAGCTGACTATATTTACTTGTGTATGATGTCCCAAAGCCTGAGTCCATCTTCTCTGTAGTAATAGTTGGGCAGTTTATCCATTCCTCTTTCTTTAATATCGTCATGGATACAGAGGGAGCTGTAGGTCAGGGAGGACAAGGACCTCTGCAGGATGGTAAACATACCCTCTCCTCCAGAAGATGCGTACTAGAATCATAATACAGTGTTTACAACTGTATTTGTTAAGATATATAATAGTTAGATAATATCTATAACTAACCTTTGTAAAAACCCCATCCTGCTGCGATATCAGGGTTTGTCTGGCCAGTAAGTTGATTTGCAGAGTATATCGAGTATGTGGAAAAATAATCTAGATTGGAAAAACATCTTTGAGTTCTAATCTTGAACAATGAATAAGGAACATGGTTGAGTTTGAAATGTCAGCTTGGACCACTATGCTTTTCATGACATAATTTAGAATTGTATTAATGAGTGGCAAGAATGTATCATCAGTGTGTCGGTGTCACTGGTGTAGTGATACATTAGGGACACCCACTGGTGTATCACTAATCACACTAAACATGCTTCTGCTGTGGTGTTGTGCTTCGTCAGCTGGTTCATCTTGATCGTGATTGGGTGGGATCATAGAGCGTATACTGTCTATAGGTGAGATGTAGGCATAAGCACATTTTGTGTTACATTGTATCTACATATATACATTACTGAGACATCATAGAAGTTAAGGTTGGAGAGCCTTGTTCTATAATCTATAACATCTCTAAAGAGAAATATACAACACATTGATTCAAGTAGTACCAGGCTTATGTTTGTACATTTGACCATAATGATGTAGGGACCATAGCCATGACAACATAGCAACAAATGCAGCAGCCATGTTGTATTGGAAGATTCTACTAAAGAATTTGACCAAACTAACAATGAACTTTTAAACTACATTTTAAATACTTTGAATCTTTAGCTCTACGGCGAAGGGGCAAGTAAAAAAAAAAAAACATTTTTGTGAAAATAAAGTCAAAGTCATAAAATACTAAAATACATAAAATACTGTTGTACAGTTTGACCAAACTAACGTGAAAAAACATGAATTTCATGGCCTTGTTTTTGCATTTATTAACAACTGCTGCCTCTCCTATGGCAAGATGGCTACCACAAGTGCAACAGAACTCACACTCTCTAAATGTTTGATCAGATTAACTATGCTAAGAATTCCTACTCTTTAGGCATTTTAATATCAGAATGAGTCTCCCCACTGGTCACAAATCTGTGTTTGTTGAATGCTTTAAAAGCTTGTCTGTAGAGACTGCACGTAAACGAGGTGAGCTTAGAAGTAAATGTCCACAACAAAAGTTGTACTGCTATGAAGTGGTGTCAGTGACTAGCATTGGATTTTTTTTTTATGTTTTTTCATGTTGTATACAGCAGAAAATGGCTACAAGACACAGTGATATCTTCAGTATAGAGATGACAACAGACAGACACCTCATTGATAATTCTTGCTCTTTTTTTGTTTTTTTTTTACATGGTTTTACTGACTGAAGATTGACTGCAAATTGACATGCCTGAATCTCATGTGGAACTTGTGTTTTACCTTGTAGAGTGGATGGACACTGGACACGTTCCTCAGCAGAGACACAGTAATAACCTCAGCCAGCAGGTGAGTGCGCAGCAGGTGCACATTCAGCTCATGTTCATTAAAGTCAGCACTTCTCACAAAGGTTTTGGCCAGTAACCAGTCGTACTCTGAGTCAGTGGGGACAAAGATGGGGTTGTCTTCTGATGGAGTCTGATGAAGCTAAAGTGTATCATAGAAATTAATGAAATGCTTTAGATGGTTCTGCGATAATCTGGCAAACACTCTCTATTTTTTTACCTGAATGGCAATAGGCTTTAGCTCATTTTCACGAGTTTTGTGAAGAAGAACAAGAGGAGCAGCCAAATACTGTTTCTTTTGATTGACAACATTGGTTGTCACTCCATCCAACTTCTCGTAGTTACACAAGAAAATATTGCCTCTCTGTTTAATGCAAAGAAGAACCTCTGTTTTGAAAACCAACCAAGCTATTTTTAACACAAACTAGGGCACGATTCTGATACATGACAGAACTTACCAGGATTATGAAACAATTATTGAATTATGCATAGAAAAGTTAGGATGAATGTGAAAGTGAGGAGGTATGTTTCACTTAATTGTGTCTGTTACAGTTTGCAAATGACTAAAGGAGCTACCTTCATCTCAGTTGCCAATTTCACACCATGGAGATAAACCATATCTTCAGTAATGGGGAAGTTTCTGGGCAGAGAGGTGCAGTTTCGGATTACCATGGGATTCACCCCATTCAGAAACTGCTCACCAAAGAAAGCGTCGTCCTTCCAGTGCTTTTGAACGTATGCTGAAAGAGATATTGAGATATAAGACAGCACAAATAGAATAGGGAATCTAATTAAGCACTGTATGCCCATCTCCTCATGTGCTCCATGTCTTTTGGACTGCATTTTGAGTTTGAAGAGCCAATTTGTCTAATTTACTGGTACTATTTTGATAACCCATGAACAAGTTTATTTTGGCCTTTGAATTGTTGCAAGCTTGTATTGGTGTTTATTTTATTTATGTCTTGAGTTTAAGTGTTTTTAGTGCTTTTAGTTAATACTGTACAATGTAGGTGTCATTCATTCAAGAATAATCCATTAGAGAGGGGTTCATATCAGGAGAATGTTTTAAGTAAAATCATTTTCAATCTGGTGGAAAAGCTTGAGAAGTCAAATTTCTTGGCCAGATTTTTTTCTGCTATGGTTTCATTTGCAAACTATTTATACAAACATTGCTTTAAGAGTAAACCCAGGTGGTTTCTGTTGTAGGCACATTTTCTAGTTATAAATATAACTTATATGATAGTTATAGCTTATATGATCTTTCCATCAGATTGAAAATAACTTTGTGTAGGAAATCGATTTAAAACCCTCCTCCCAAGGGGCATAGGTTGTCTTTTTATTTTGCTAAACCTTCTTTACTAGATATTGCTAGTTGCTTTCCTTTCCGTAAACTCCACCTATTTGCAAACTGTACTTATACTAAATGGATGATGATTTTTCTAAAATGTAAAAGCAAAAAGATGTCTTTTGATTTCGATTTTGTACAGTCTGTGCTTTTACTTCCATTGATAAAATGCAGGGGAGTCAGAGGTGATACACTCAATACTGTTGACTTTCACACCACATATTTCTGTTGCTGCTTATTTTTCCACTATGAAGCACAAAGCACTGGTTTCTGCCCTCTCCTGCCAGGGCCGTGATACAATTGTGATGCACTAACATCCTCCTTTGCATAGTTTTTATGTTATACAAAATACCCACAAAGAACAATTATTGTTGGTATTTTTTTTTTTATTATTTCTTTGCATATTTTTTTTTTCAATTCTTTACTATTTTATACACAAGATTATTTATATACACAAGATGTGGCACTACATGACATTATCAATGTACCTGCTCCCATAGGGTTTGAAAATGTTATGCCATATGCTTACTCTGTAGGCCTACTGTTGGGTTCCATCTTGAATGCTTGAATCTGGTTTGTAAATAAGTCTTACTTGGCATTAGGGAAGCCCAACTTCAGTTCTTTACTTTAGGTTAGTTGTGAATTTAGCTTACTAGAACAAAGGAAGTGAGTGAAGTGACTTTGAGTTTCTGGAAAAAGTACAATATAAAACTAAAATGTGTCATAAAATACCCAGGACAGGCAGTCGAGAGCATATGCTCTTTTGTTTATTAACGCCAATATACATCCTTGACGTATTGGAATTGATTACTGGCATGAGAAAAAATTCATTTTTAAGTGAAAGAAGAAAACTTTGAATGAATAAACCACGGAAACTTTGTTGTAAAACAATATATGTTGGAACTGCACCTGCTGCCTGTGTTTTGCAACGTCCAAATCCACGATCAATTTCTTCAAAACTGTTCCAGGTCCTCTTGCAATTCTCCAGATTTCTCAGATTTATTGCTGCCAGGCTGAAAATCCAAATAGTTAGTACAAATGATCAAATATGGATCAAACTAAATAAAATAAAATATAATCACCCTGCAGCAGCAGTTAGGTCGAACTGCATTTCCTTTGCGAAGGAGAATCGGACTTCACATGGAAGCGCGGAAATATTGTCTGCTTTCATGCAGTGAGGCAAGCCTTCCTTATACACATCCCAGCTTCAAGATAGATGGCAACAAAAAAGTAAAAAATAAATAAATAAATGTAAGTATAGTTATTAAAACATGCAAAGGTATCATTTAGTTTTGTCCTCTTGTTTTTGAAGAAGTGAACATTTGTGGGCAGTTGTTTGTTATACAGAAAAAAGGCAGACTTGAGTGAGGAAACTTTTACAGAGAATAAACCTTTACAGGGAAGAGACAAACGTGCTACTACAACAAACAATCAAACTAAAACAAACAAACTACAACAAACAAATCGAGCTAAGACTATACCTGCTTATTGCCTCTAAGCAATCATCTCACCTGTCCGTCATCTCAAACCCAATCACATCCTGGTCCATGTCCCAACCGATTGCATTTCATCCAGTGAACTTCAGTTTTTTTCTGAACTTCCACCACCTCATCATCACCTCAGAGATCTCTCTTCACCACCACCAGTGACTACGCCTCAAAGGAAAAGTCCTAATCTAACACAATTTATTGCATGCTCATCTTTTCCTTCCTGTTTGAGTCTGTTCAAAAATAAATAAATAAAATAAGAAAATAACACAGACAAACTGCAATAAACAACCTACAATAACAACTACAACATACAACCAACATGCAAACTAACTACAACAAACAAACTACAACAAACAAGAAAACTAAACAAAGAATCTATAACAAACCACAATAAACAGACAATGTAACTACCCACAATAAACAAACTACAAAAACAAACACACAACCTACAACATGCAAACTAACTTCAACAAACAAACTACAACAAACATAAAAGCTAAAACAAACAAATTATAACAAACAAAAGCAAAAAAAAAAAAAAAAAAAAACAACAGCAAAGAAACTACAACAAACTAGAAAACTAAAACATAAAACTACAACAAACTACAATAACAAACTACAACGAACAAGAAAACTAAAACAAACAAATTAACTAAAACAAAGAAACTATAACAAACAAACAGAGAGAAGCACAAGCAAACCACTCTCCCACTACGTTGCCCATATTATGGAGTCTGACCACAAATGTGAATGAGAGAATTGCATGTTTTGAGCATCAGCTATAATTTATTAGAATAATATAAGAATAACACTTGAGTTGACTAATACGTACCAATATAGTTTTCTCCTTGATTTTAACTCCCTCTCTCGTGTGTCTTTGGCTAGATGATCATGGTCATCAGCACCTTTTAGAGCTTTTAAAAGGAGAGAATGATGATATAATTAAACACACAAATATCTTAACTTATGTACTTTATGTATTAAAGACTGGTCAGAACTCACCTGTTCCTTCTCTGTAGCAGTGAACTTCATCATCCTCAATCCATGTGTAGATGGGAAAAGTGTACTTTATTCCTTCTGGGCAATGAACTTCAATTTTGCGAACAAACCAGAGGCTGCGTGGGCAATCCAATTTCTCAAGTTCGACCAGCAGCAGTTTACCAATGGACGTGGGACAGGTCAGTTTGAAAGTAGTCTCCTAAATGAAATGATAGCAGTAGTAAAATTCTGTATTAGATTAAAAAAAAAAAAAGAAACCTTATATACCAACCATTTTTAAGAATGAACAAAACCCTAAAACCTTGACATGTTTAGTAGTTCCATCTTCTCCTATAAGTCTGAGAGAGACTTTGCTGAACGTTGTGCTGCCTGTATATATTGTTCCAGTGTACTCCATTTTCTATTTGAAGAAAACTATGTGTACAACTAAATTCTTAATCTTAAAGAATTTACGCTCTGGTTAAAACCGTGGCTCTTCTGTATCCTTTGTACATGTCAGGGGTGTGTCCAAGATTCACCTCCTTCTTTCACACTGGGATTTTCTGTGCAAGTGTGAAACTGAAAAAGTTGCTAAATGTTGCCGAATGATGCACTTTGCGGTGCTTCTGTTCTCAAATTCTTGTACAGACCGAAACAAAAAGGAGTTGTGGAACTAGACTTCTGCTTTTCAAAAGTCTGTAACCAAACTTATGCCAGACAGCTGAAAAAGTCAAACTCCTAAATTACAACATGATTCTGTGATATCTGGAGGGATGTGAATAGTGTGGAAAAAAATACAATAATAACTGAATAACCTAATAAAAAATAAATAAAAACAACAACACAAAAAGTTAGGTATAAAGAAACAATGGAACAACCCAATAATTACACTTTCAAATTCCCATTGGATTAACATTAGGTGACTGGCCACCTCTTGAATCCCAGAACTTTGACTTTAGTTGCTCATCATAGTGTACAGATATTACATTTAATTGGATTCTTTACACTGAGTGTGACAACTTACTTCTCTGTGGGGCGGTTGTCACAGCCCTCCAATCCTATTAAACTTTGCTAACTCTGGATGTGAACAGAATAAAAATATGGAATAAAAAGACCAAAAAGAGCTAAGATGTTGCGTTTTCACATAGTTTCACATGGGCTGTTCAGTTTGCATATTTGCTGTGCTTAGACTTCAGAGAAAGAAAAAAAGCGTGACAAAAGCACAAGCTCAGTCTCCACTAGACGGCCGCTCTTCTTAAAGTGTGGCCTTTGTAATGATGATTCTTCTTTTCAAGTTTCTCCTATCAATTTGTTTTTTTGAACTTGTCATTTACTACACTATAGAAGTATAATAAATCTTTCACTGAAACACACACATGCTTCATTCTTTGTAAAACATCACAAAATATTCGAATGGTTTAATTTTTTATTGCTAATCTTGCAAAATTGTGTTAAAGTTCAGACCAACACTGATATAAAGATGGGATAATTAACTTTTTAAGTTGTAAATAAGCAAATTTTGTGTTTTCTACTAAAAAGTTTATAATAAATGCAGCTCTATGTGAAGACTATGTGGTACTTAACATTTTCATTTAGTTGTTTCTAAAAAGACGTTTTTGACCATAATTACCACCAAAAATGAATACATGTTGATATTAACCATGTGTCGAAGGATTTCTGAGTGAAAAGTTATCAAATTGAACACATAAATTGTGATTGCAGTGTAAAAATCAGCTACTCCACCTTTATTTGTATGACTTTATTTATTGCTAATAAAAAAAATGATTTAATTGTTTTGAATGATACATCTGTTAGGATTCTCAAGGTATCACTGCCAGGATTTGCTGTTGAGATCCCAAAAGCCATAAAGACACCATTACGATGAGCTCACTTTAAACCAGAGCTTTAAAGGGATACACTGTTTTCCATGCTTTTGGGCTTCATGTAAGTGTATGGTAATAGCAGATTTTTGTTTCTGGTGTCAATAGCTTCATCCAAATCGCTCAGCTCTTTTCCAAAATTCTCCATAATTTTGCAGCAAACCTCCTCGGTGAACAGTTCCTGGGGATAATTGCCAAGAGCAACCTAAGAAAAGAAAACACACAAAATGTTACAAAACATCTAACAGAGAACACACCTGTCAGTGCCATTACGGGGAAAACTTACAAAATCAGTGGACTGTGTGCTGAGGAGCCACAGGACTGCCAGTGCGTGCACAGTGGTGTTGACGTCAGGAAGAGTCTGCAGTAGAGTGTGTTCACTCGCTCTGCCCTTTATGGCTGGTGGAGGCAACTGTAAGGAGCTTGGAAAGTTGGGCATCCAGCCACCAAAGTCCAGCTGCAAGACATCCACATGGCACATAGATCATTGTCGTCTTTGTAACTATCATCATCCTCATCATCATTGTGATCATCATCACCATCACCGTCACGAACAGGAGTTTGAACGATTGTAAAGAGAAAACAGAAAGTATAGATGCAGTCATTCATTTAAATATAAAGATATACTGTGTAACTTTTTACCTAAAATGAACTTGAATTTACTTAATTAAGTTTTTGTCATTTAGATTTCTTTGTTGCGCTACATCAGACCTGGACAACTGCTAGATGTGGTCCTCGGCTTGTTTTAATCAGGCCGCCGGAATTTCTTTGTGTAGGTATTACTCTTTATATTTCATTCATTGTCTATGGAGAAAGTGTAGCCCATTTTTTTTATAAGAATGTGCTTTAAATACTACACCAATCATCGTGGTACGGCCTTCCGTCAATCTCTATTTGAATATGCCCCTTAAAAAATGATTGTCACTCCTGCACTACATAAATGTTACGAAATGAACTATCATATATAATTTATCTCCATTCTGAATGTCCCAAAGAATGCTTTTAACTTTATATTTTTACTGAATTTTGTAGTTAACAAGTACACAATGTACCTTTAAACAGACTGCATACATTGACCTTGATAAAGATATGAATCTTTCTTGTACTTGGTTAAAAAAACAAAAGTTGAGCTCACCTGTCCAGTGTTGACAGCCGAGTGCTGGGCTGAAGAGGTGAAAATGACCATAGTGACAAACTTCACCAGCTCATTCACAGTACTGAAGCTCTGTGGGATTCCTGTGAAATCATTCTCATTAAAAATAATTCACATTAATGTTATGTATACATAGTGAAAAAAACTCACCTGTTTCAGTTTTGGACAGAAAGCCATGTTCAAATATGTCCTTGATATAACCTGCACTTCGCATCTTCTTGGACCTCTTTGTCGCTCTTGTAGTAGTGGTTTATTACTCCATTCACAAACCTTTAAATGTATGAAAAGCATGAAAGTCTGCTCTTTCTTTGTGCTGTTTACCAGTATTCACTGAGGAAGGTTCTAACACTGCATTCTTTTAGTTTCACTCATCATTTATTCATTCACTACTCAAGTAATTTACATGTATGTTCAACTAATGTTCAGGAAACTACACATTTCATCAATGAAGGTCTAAGCCAATGCTTAGGTACAGTAAATATTGTAATTGTTATTCTAATAGGATTAAACTTTTATACCGGTGTATGATGTCCCAAAGCCTGAGTCCATCGTCCTGTAGTAGTAGTTGGGCAGTGACTCCATTCCTCTTTCTTTAATATCGTCATGGATACAGAGAGAGCTGTAGGTCAGGGAGGACAAGGACCTCTGCAGGATGGTGGTCATACCTTCTCCACCAGAGGCAGTATTCTGGATTAACAAAAATTACATATTTTTGCTTGTTTATGTACTTAATGTGCACAAAAAGATAATTATACAACAATGGCTTACAAGTGTGAAAACTCCGTCTTTGGATATAAGTCTCTGCCTGGCCAGCACGTTGATATGGAGAGTGTAATGTGTGTGAGGAACAAGAAGCTGTGATGAGGGAAACAAAGAAACTATTATCTATGCAGTATATCTTCAGAAAACACAAGATAATACAATGACACATTTCAAACCTACCCCTAAAATGTTGTGAACATGATTATATCTAAAATTTTACAAACCTTTTTTTTTAAAGCTAAATAATGTTTCTTTTTGTCTTGACATGCTACCTGGTGGCAACTAGTCAATGAACCAAAACCACAAGAGTTAGGATTTGACACATTTTTACTGTGTTTCATTGAGAAGATTCTAGGTATATATAGCAAGCCACCAAAGATGGAAAACGTTCACCTTGTACAGAGGATGCACCCTGGGCACGTTCCTCAGTAAAGCCACAGTAAAGACTTCAGCCAGCAGGTGAGTGCGCAGCAGGTGCACATTCAGCTCATGTTGGTTAAACTCAGCACTTCTCACGAATGTCTTTACCACTAACCAGTCGTACTCTGAGTCTGTGGGGACAAAGATGGGGTTGTCCTCTGCTGGAGTCTGCTTGAGCTTAAAGAGAAGATCAAAACATAGTTGTTACTCACTGCACATGTTCGATTATTCTCCAAAGCAACAAACTGGTCTCTCACCTGAATGGCTACTGGCTTCAGCTCATTAGCAGGAGTTTTGTGAAGAAGAACAAGGGGAGCCGCCAGGTACTGCACTTCCCCATTAATGACATTGGTCTTTACTCCATCCAAAAGTTTGTAGTCGCAAAGAAAAATGTTGCCTTCCTAAAACATAAGCCACCCTTACATTACACTACACTGTGGACTTTTTCTTTTAGTGTAAACTCAACATAAGGGTTTCAGAATATGTATTTGCATACATCTAAAAGACAGATATATTATGTTTCGTGTAGTTACCTTCATCTCATCTGTCAAACTGGCCCCACCCTCCAGACTGATCAGATCATCAGTGACAGGGAAGTTAAAGGGCAGAGAAGTGCAGCGTTGGATCAATATGGGTTGAGTCCGTTCAGAAACTGGTAGCCAAAGAAGCATCATCCTTCCAGTGTGCCTGACATAGTCTGAAAAAACAGCAAAAAGTCATTAAAATGAATTGCAAAAACTAGAATGATAGACTGAGCAAGACATACCTGAAACATCTGTCTTGTGGCAGCAAAACACTCGGTAAATAGAATCGAAATCAGTCCAAGGTTCTTTACAGTCTCCCAAATGTGACAGTTGCATCTCAAGTAGCCTTAAAACAGGAAATTTTATAACTTATTATTTATGAGACTCTTTTATTTAAGTAATGGCCTACCCTTGAAATGCAGTCCATTTGAATTCTATGTCCTTTGTGAAAGAGAACTGAACTTCTGGAGGCAGCGCACAAGCATCATCTGCTTTGATGCAGTGAGGAATTTCACCTTCAAATACCTCCCAACTAAAATAAGCAGATACAGACTTAATGATGAGATTCTTGAAATAAAAGTGCAGCACATGTTGCTTACCAGTATTCATCTTTCCTGTGTTTTAACTCTTCTTCCCTTGAGTATTTAGCAAGGAAATTATATTCTTCAGAGGCTTTTACCGCTGTTAAGTCAAAATGCAATTCAGAAAAGGCACATCATTATTGCACAAAGGAAAACATTAAAACAGATGAAATCTAGTCTATTCATTAACTATCAACATTAATCAAGTCTAGAAATAGTTTGTTATAAGCAGAAAATAACATTCATTGTTTGATTTGATGAACCACATTAATGTAGAAATAGTAAACCTTTCTAAAATACACTTAATATGAGAAATGAATTGCTGGTGCAAAGCATGATGCTACTGACCAGTTCCCTCCCTAAAAAAGTGAATTTCATCATCATGGATCCAGTGATAGATGGGAAACTTATAGACTTGTCCATCAGGTGAAGTCACTTCCACTTTGTCCACAAACCAGGCGTCCTGTGGAAACAGTGGCAGCGGTTGTTTGTCAAGTTCCACCAAGATCAGATCGCCGAGAGATTCAGGACAGTTCACATGAAGTTAGATTCCTGAAATAGAAACACATATGACTTTTAGTATACTAGCTTTGAGAACATATTAACTAGAGCATGATATCGGCTACTTACTGAACCAATGAGAAAGGATCCTGCTCCCAGAAGCCAGGTACGCTTACTTTCCGTATTTTTACCCACTAGCTTAATGAAGACATTGTTAAATGTACTTGCATATGCCATGTTGCCAGTAAAAACTGTGACTTTATATGATGGCATTTTTTTAATAACAAAAAAATGCAGAAAACACAAAAATAGTAAATGTGCAAAAAGGAATGAGGGGAACACAAGGAAGTGTCACTCAACACATAGAACAGACGCTCCCTTATGCTCCTTATATATGCCACAGGCCTATGGAATCAAAGGTGTGCCAGGTGTCATAAACGTTTCTAAAGAAAAAGGGATAATGTACATGAACAGGTGTTTTCTCTGGAAGTATGAGCAATCATTAGAACATGTGCTTTAACTGATGTTTGAAATGAACACGTCGCATGACAAACTTTTTCACACTTGTTGTTCATTCATTCATTTTTCTACCGCTTAATCCTATTTGGGGTCGCAGGTGACTGGAGCCTATCCAAAGTACTTTGGGCCTTAGGCAGGGAACACCCTGGACAGTGGCCAACTCGTCACAGAGTTAGACAAACATTCACTCTCTCATTCAATCTCTCACAGGGGAAATTTACAGTGATGCCCAATTAACCTAATCATGCATGTTTTGGAGAAGAAAGCAGAGTACCCGGAGAAAACACGGGGAGAACATGTAAACTCCACCATCGTGAGATGTTGATATGGTCCAACCCGGGAGTCGAACTCACGACCTCCTTTTTAGGAAGCTAGAGCTCTAACCGCTCTGCTATGTGCAGCCCACACTTATTGTGTACTAATTAAAAACTATTTAGTTGCTACTGTGTGCCAGTGCTGAAAATGTTATTTGTTACAGGTCACAGTGAGCTGTGTGTCCTTAGCTTCAATTTCCCACAAAGTAAATTTTCAAATAAATACTTTTGTTCTCGTAATGGATTTTACAAATCACTGATATCAAGCCAACTCTATATATTTAGATCATAAATGGTACTGACATATGTAATCCAAGTGTCATGTATAAATAAATATGTATCTCTGCTTGATTTCTTTAATTATGTACACTTAATAGAAAAAAACTCTATTGACATGTAATGCACATAAATGTCTTTTGAAGGTAACAACATGCTGACATTCAGTACAGTAACACTGATAAAGCATTTGATAAACCATTTGTTGAGCTACTTGGAAAGGAGCGGTATGAGCTAAAGGTTAAAGTTTAACCTCTATGACTGTAAAAAAAAAAAAAAAAAAAAAAACCTCTATGGCTGTACAGGTTTCCAAAGAAATCACTGGAACAAACTTGACATAGCCAAGTATGACGAATTCTGAAAATGATTAATCATACAGATTGCATAGGAGCACCTCTAAGGGAGAGCCCAGTCATTTGGACTACAAATATCTAGATCATCTTTCAATCATAATGACCCTAGGTGAGAGTAGACATCACCAAATGTCCATTAGAGTGACCTCTTCATGCTGACTCTGCACTGATCAGTCTAATACTAGTACCACAGTAATCATGAAATGTTGAGTGGATTTGAATTCCCACTTCCACCTTTTACAGTTTGTAAATCATGTACTACAGCATGAAATTGATGTTTATTGTTGGAACAACAAGATGTGATGTATTTGACAGTGTATATTTCTTTATGTAACACATACTACACATGAATGTAAAATGACAAACATGATTCAAATCTGAGGTGAAGGAACAGTGAGCAGTCCTGTGGGTTCAGTTTATTGATGCCTCCATCCAGGACGCCGACTCGGGGGAAATTCACTTTGACCAGGTGGGTTGCAAACTGGAAAAAACAGCACATGTATAAGCATTAGAGTTTGAATATTTCACATGTTTGCATACAGATACTTTGTATATACAGTTTAGTCACTTGTCTGATTAGATTTTGCGTACATTTTGAACTGAACAATTCACACAACTTAGTTTAGTTTAGCTTAGAAAAACAAAACATAATATTCCAAAAAAAAAAAAAACTTCACAATATTGATTTTACAAATTTAAAAGCTTATAGCAAGGGCCTATTTTAATAATTTTTTTATTATTTTTTTCTCTAGGGGGGAAACATTCAGTACAATACACAACAGAACATAACAAACAAAAACAATAAACAGACAATAATAAACTAGAGCAAAATATAAAATAAATTAAATAAAAATAGTGCCTTTAACGTTTACATTTTGTGTGTTCTCTCACCATAGCGGCGCTCTTCATGGCGTGACTGATGACCACAATCACTCGCCCTCTGTAGCTCTGCAGTGCTCCTGACGTGGGACACTGCAGCAGCTCTCCGTCCGGTCCAAACACACTACTGAACGGGATGTTGATGCTGCCTGGGATGTGGCCTCTGCTGTAACTGCACATGCTTGGGTTAAGGTTGGACAACTGAACTGGACGGTTACGCCATTAGATATATTGTTATTTATTCATTTATTCAACTTTAACTTTAAACTGAATGTCAAACGACACATGAAGTAGGCTATAGTGTATTGCAGCTCCACCGTTGGACCCAATTAGCAAATTACAAAGACTGTAATTGTGTTTTTTTGTCGCCAAATTTTATACTTAACATAACACTGTAATTTGATTAAAAAAAAAAAAAAGTATATATTCCTTTCTTTGTAACTGCCTTTGACATAAATTACCACTTCTAGTTTTTTTTCTTACAGTCAGGGACAGTTAAAGGCCTTAGTCGTGTCTTGTTCCTTCAGTTTCTGTTTGGTTGTGAGAAAATCATCTGACAATAAGGCAGCACATGACGCTACTGCTGAGAAGTAAGCCCAATGTGGCATAATGTGGCAAAAAAAAAACACTGACATGAACAAAAATGTGCAAACTAAGGAGCTATGGCATGGAAGCATTTATGGCTCAACATTATAAAAAGTACCTCGAGTTCCAGTCCTGCGTGATACAGTCCTCTGACGGAAGACAGTTCACATGTACTCAGTTACATTAACTCAGCTACTTTTATCTGAGTGACTTTTAGGAAAATTTACTTCTCAGAGTACTTCTCTAGCAGCTTAAAGAGTAATATTTTAAATAGGGGTGTCAAATTAGTGCATTCATTGAGATTCATTAATTACAGACATATTAATCGAGGTAATTTTTTTAATCGCATTAATCTATTTTGAAATCTTTAACTTGCAAAGTGACATAAGGGTTGTTCAACATGATAACTTAGCAACAAAAGACTTCCTAAAGTCTTAATGTTTTGCAATATATTAATATTTCTCATCTGCATTAATAATGTCATTAATTAAAATGAATAAAAACAAAACAAAAACACTTATGTTGAGTGTTTTTCTCAGCAATTTTTAGGTGAGATTAAAAATAGATTAGATTAATTAATTACAGATCATAAATAATTAATCTCGTCAATTTTTTAATCGCTTGACCGCACTCATTTTAAATGAAAAAAAACAAAACAAAACAAACATATATATTTTTTTTTTTGTAAAAGATTTAGTTACTTTTCTTGCTGTGAGTGAATCTAAATCATTTTGTAAATCCATCTACAGTCATTACAGTCACTACCGTTCACCTAGACAATTTAGTGTTTTTTTGTGAAGAATAGACTGTCGAGTTTCACATGAAAGTTCTCTTTTTCTGGCCATTTTGAATGTTCAAAGGAAAGACACTGCTCTTACCAGCAGAACTGTTCTCACCTGTGCTGACATGATCACACATTGTTTTATTAATCACCCATCAGCCTTCTGACACACTGAGCAAACACAGTGTAACACTAGAACACCTGGAGTGAGAGTTCATGGATATCTGCAGCTAGAATAGTCATTTACCACAATAACAATTTATACAGTGTATTTCTGTTTAGTTTAATGTTATCTTCATTAAGTAAAAACAGTGTTTTCTTTCAAAAACTGAATTTTCTAAGTGAGCCAAAATTTTAAAGGTTAAAAGGTTACATAAAACAAAGAGATGGTGTTACTCTTAAAATTGCACAGAAATAAACAATTTTGCAGAAATCTCAAGGATACTCTTCCAGACTGCGAATGTCAACAGAGATGATTTTGGGTTTTCCGGACTTTGTTCTTTTGCTGGGTGCGGTCATTGAAAGCTCACACAGTTCGATCAGGTCATCAGCAGAGACCCGAGGAGACACTTCGGCTTTCAGCTCACTCAGAGACATGGGCTCTCGACACTATCGCACAAACAACACAAAATGAATAATGAAATAACTAGCTGCTTAACGACTTAGTGTGCTATCAGGTCATCATTGGTCATTTGCATTTAGGTTTTTACTTTACTGTATTTTGTGGAGAATTATACCTACCAATTCAGTCTTAGTCATGTTCTGGTATTCAGAGGAAAAGTAGGACACAGGTTTTCCAAAGCCGTTGTCTCCAGCAGGTTTAGGTGGCTGAGCATGTTGTCTGTATGTGGCACTTTTAGGAGTCCAGCAGAAGAGACTGATGGACTCTCTCACACATCTCTCAATGTCAATTTCTGCATCACATAAAACATGTTAATATAAAAGGTTCATGTTGTAGCACAGTGAGAGATTAATTGATTTTTTTTTTTTTTTTTTTACCAGGGAGGTCTGAAAATAGTAGGATGCACTCATTGAAGCCATTGGCCAGTAGGCGGTCCCGCAGCTGCTGCAGGATGGCCACACCGATACAGAAGGGGAATGAGGAGTTACCCAGGAGGAGAGTGTCCCACAAGTGAAAGATCTTGTGCAGTGGAAATACATCTAGATGGAGAGAGGAGAGTGAGAAAGGCACATTGAGTAATACTTAGTGGAAATCTAAAAAGCTACCGCCTATTGTCACTTCAGGTCTAGAGCTCAGCGTAGAATAACAAAATACATATTCACAATATTCTATATTGACCAAGACACAACAGTAAATAACTTCTTTGCACTACAAAACAGCTTTGTTACAGAATAAAAAGAATTATGGCAATATGTTTTTTATCAAAAGAACAGTGATTATGGTGTAGTTGTTTAGCCAACAATGATGATAGGGAAATATACTGTATAAATACCTTACTACTTATAAATAAATATTAGAGAATTATTGTTTGTATAAAACATGCAGTTTACAAAATACATACGTGTGAACATGGTAAGGAACCAGGGAATGGCATAAAGCTGTGGAGAGGAATGAGAAAAGGAAATTATTATCCACCACAGGTGCTATGACAACATATTTTGTGAAACGAAACTGAAATCTTTGTCAAATAAAGCATGAAGTGGTTTCAGTGGTTATCTATGTTAATTCCAGACAATCTTGTGATTTTTTTATTTACACATTAAGCATTTATTAATCACATACATTTTCAGGCATGTCTATACAGAAAAAAAATATTTTTTAGAAAATGTATACAATTAAACAATGAACTGCTTCCATTAGTTAATTAAATAACTATAACTATAACATAACATAACATAAGGGGTGGAGAGAGAGAAAAGGTTGGCCCAAAGAGAAGTCTTTTGATAGTCTTCTAAAAGCCACACAGTTCCCAGGGCTAAATGGGGACTTGGATCTGTCAGTTTTCTTGTAGCCATGGTGCATGTGAAAAAATACGTTTATCTGTATTTTTAGAATATGTATAGTATAATTAACTGTGATTATTGTTGGTTTTGTATTTTAGAGGAATTGATGTGTTGTGGTTTGATTAATTTTTACAAGCCATAATATTTATCTATTTTGATGACTTGACATGGATGCTGCCACTTCTTATATTCTACTTTGCATTGCTTTGTATCTCTATGTAAATGTCATTTTTATTGTGAATAAATTGTTCATCACGTGAGAGTATCACATGTGTGCCTCACATGATAACTGTCTTTAAGAACACCTGTGTCAGATTGCATGATTTGAAAGACCTGAAGAAGACCTATACAATGGTTGAAACGCGTAGGCGTCCCACACTTTAATAAAGGACTTTTATTTTTGATAATCAGTGTGCCTCTTTTTACTTAAATAAATATACTTATTGAAATAATTGACATTTAGATCCTGTACATTGTTACTTCAACAAAGCAGAAGATGTTAGAGAGAGCACAGATTGCTCATGGTTTAACATTGTCTACGCTGTGTCAAGAAAAAACACAATTGGTCTTTTTCTTTCTTTGTTGTTCACTTACGTCTGGGATGAAGCCAATCTCATTCAGATGGTTGCTGAGTTCAGGATCGTGGAATGCAATCATCTGAGAGAAGACAGTCAGGTATTCTAAAGGGACATACAGACTATGAGAGATACATGCTTCTTCCACTGAGATGCCCTGATTATTCTTTATTCAGTATCTGAATGTGAGCCTTTGAGGAAAGGGAAATATATGAAAATATAATAATAATATCCAGTTTGAATGTTCTGTAGGTTAAAACTTCCTTTTCAGCTGTTTTTATAACATCAAAAATGTTTGTTTGAATGTGCAAAATGTGCACTTGTGAGGTTGGTGCACTCTGCATGTTTCTAGTGGAGATACGTCACAAGAAAAAGTAAGTGTCTCTGTGGACAATAGAAAGCTTGGACTTTCCACACAAAAAAGATAGAACACAATGTTCATTTAATTGTATAGTCTACACAATTTTTGATAACTAGACGGACAGATTTCAGCATATTTCTGAAAAAAAAAACAACAACAACCATACTATTGTTACAAGATGGTAATAGTCCCTTTTATATAGATTTTCTACATTCAAGGCACACAAACTGTTTAACACGAAGAAAATAGTGGCTCAGTCACATTCACACACCAGTAACAGGCGACAAGCTCCAGTATGTTTATGTTGTGCGCTGGATTTGAACTAAAGTGAAATCAGCAGACTTAGTGAATCAACTGCTGCTCAAATACTCAGTCACACTGTCTACCTTGACTCTTGTTATCGGTTAACTAAGAACTGGATGTTCCCAACTATTTGAACTCTGCATGTTTTCTTAGTTCCAATACACTTATTACATCTAATGAATTCAACTATTATTTTCAAGCAGATATATTTCAATTTTGGTTCAAGTAGTTGATGACGTTACCTTGGATGACGTGAGAATTGTCCTTCAAGAAGAAATTATACAGGTATTTAGGGATGAAGGCAGACATACAGGCATACGCTAGTGCTGGGAAAACAGAGAAAAAAATGAGAGTGTCTGAATAATTATAAAAAGAATGACTGGGTAAAACAGAAGAGAGTTAATAAAATACTGAACATATACCTTCATTGTTAAAATTGAGGTAAAGGAAAGGGGCACAAAGCGAATCCAAACCTAAAAAAGAAAAGTATTAGTAGAAGAGATTACATATCAATAATGACATGTTAATGACATTAACATTTGTTAACAACAAACAAGAGTAGAAAATTAAAGAGGATTATGTAAAATCTTCTTTTGAGAGTTTTTAAACATAATATGACAGTGTTCTCTCATTGTTACTTCTCTCTTTTTGGATTGATTCATACATGTTTGAGTAGTATTGTCCTGAAGCTGATGTGTGAGTGCTCAGAAACAGACTGTTTCACCTACCACCTATCCCCGCCTTCTTGTAAGGTATGTTTATTAAGGACAATGTACAATTACATTAAGCCAATGGCAGAGATGCTTGTACCAGATTGTAGCTTACAGCTAATTTCAGCTTTTTGTCTGTATTTACTTGCAATTACTCAACAAAACGTATGGTTCTAAATAGTCTTGAAGTAGTCACTTTTACAACAATAACAATTATTAATTTAAAATCTTCTGCTTGTCACCGATACATTTTTACAATGAAGAGGCGAGGCTTGTCGGTTCTTGCTGTTTTAGATAAACTTTGTGTTGTACCATGAACAAAGTGTATTTATCTAAAATGATCTACATGTTATGGTTTATTTCTAAATACTTGGAAAAATACCATAATCTTCTTTAATATAATCCTAAAATTGTGTGAACTACTGTACATGATGTAGCAATGCCGCCATCTAGTGTATGAACCCAATTTGAGCTAATAGAAATAGACAGCTATGTAAAATGCCTCTGGTGAGACAGTAAAACGACCACTGACCCTGCCAGTACACAAGGTCTGGATGGGAGACCACCCAAGCTTTGAGCACCCGTCTGAACTTGATGTGGCCCTGAGGAGAGGAGAGGAGCTCATCGTACTGGTGACAACGTGGAATGTCGACTTCAATCTGGACAAAAACACACAAGCAGTTAGTTTAAATACCTTAGCAAACAAATGAATTATGATAACTTTACCTGTCTGTCAGTTGGAATGGGGTATCTTTGTCTATGCTCTCATATTTGGCTTGAATATCACCCTGTAAACATAGTAATTTGGAGAGTTATTCAAATGTTTTTAACAGTGTAAAATTCCTGGTTTGTTGCTTACCTCAATGCCCAGCAGTGCGGCCCATGCAAGGCCTCGCACGAGAGGTGGGATGTCCACTCGGGCTTCTTTCCACACCAAATTCTTTTTGTATGGGTAGGCCTAAAAAGAATGGAAGTCATTACATAGCAACATTCCTATATGTGCAGCAAAATTGCTTTTTCCTAAAACAAAAAGTTACAAAAATAACAAATTCAACTGCAATTGATGTGCATTCATTGGACCCACTACTGACCTCTAGAGGGCACCAAAAGCATATGTTCATACAAAAAATGTCAACTTAATATGTACATTTTAAGTTTGGAAAATATTAAGACATGCATCTATTATTAACTTTTTTCTATTCGTAGTATGTAGACTTATTAAGAACCAACAAAGAGTCTGCAATATTGTTTAAAGAAAAATGTAACTCCTGCCCTCTTATTGTCTACCTGGGTGCCTGGGATTTAAAGAGCCTTTGATATCACTAACAGTAGTTACTCAGTCCATTCTTAGATGTAAGATTTGTTGTTATTGTTGGCTTTTTCAAAAGCCCAACGATATCTGTTTTGGAAAACATCTTACCGTTTCACTTGAGATTGCTAACATAACATTATTAATTAAATGGCAGTGACGGGTCTTTCTTTTGCTCTTATATTATGGACAATTATCACAATATATTTAAATGTGGAAAGAGTTCAAATATTTATGAAATTCACAAATCATCTTATTCCATTTAACACTACACAGTGACAGCACCTTTTAATCCTGTTCTCAATTTCCTGACTTCTGTGAGTGCATTTTCAAAACGCAAAAACAGCCAGAGGATCACATGAATGCACCAACATAGGCATTTACATTTCAATGCAAATATACTGTATCTACAATCTAGCTTTGTGTGGAATGTCAGTAAAAGTACAAGACCTGGAGCAGTCTGTCGAACAGGATGATTCGCAGGAGCTGATATTCGGTGTCTTTCTCCCTGATGATAAGCGGCAGTGTGACAGTGGAGGAGAGCTCATGACTGCTGTTGGACTGAGGGAGAGCAGACTGCCTGAATGGACAAAAGAAATAAAAACAAGGTCAATATTAATGCTGTGATTTGGTTACTAAAAGAGGCAGTGAGTAGAGATGAACTTACTCATCTTCAAGCAGAGGATAATATGATTCTCCACCAACATCTTTCAGTCTCTGTGAAAAAGTATAAACAATTCAAACAAAAAACATAACTTGCATCACTTTTTTATAACTTACATTTCTGAGCTGACACAAAGAGAGAGTAACTGTTGTATCATCGAGCAGGAAACTTCGATCTCTTGCTTGTCCAAATGTCTCGCCATCCTCAAGGACAAAGCTAAAAGAAAAGCAAATGAATTGGCCTAGATCATTTTTACAGACACATATAACCTCATTAGTGTGTGTTACCTACTTGGCCAGTGTACAGATTGGAGGCTTTGACTGTATAATGCCCTTATTAGTCAGTTCCTTCTCCAGGTCTCCCCCGCTAAACACCACAGATGGTAAACTTCGTCGATAGCTCTTTCTGACAAGTAGTCTTCATCATCATCTAGAAATGCAAACAAAAAAGAACTATTGATCATTGCACAGTTTGGCAAATTGTGAGGTAAAGTTGGTGGAATATGGGCCAGACCTTTGCAAAGTTCACTGATGTCCTCTGGAAGTTCTAAGTGAGCACAACGTAAAGATGAGGAGAACAAACTGACAGGTTTCTGATATGGAGAGTAGAGGCAGGAGATTCCAGTGAAAACAGGGTCTCTCAGCAGCTCTGAAGGAGTTGGTCTAGTGAGGAGACAATCAACAATTACATCCACATTCATATTGTCTCTCTGTCAGTTATTTGGCTTTCAGGTATAAAATGTAATGTATGCTTTGATAATCTTAAATGTCCACCAGGGAAAAAAAAGTGATGTATTATTGCTTATAGTACGTTTTAATCCTCTTGCAAGATATTTCTCAAAAACTAAACCAAAGTTGATGCTTGTCCTAAGATATTTAATGTGAGGAGTAATGTAAATGGATTGTATTCATGTTCTTAAATGTGAGGATTTAATAAGACCAGGTGGTGGGCAGTTGTCTGATAGCATTGTACATTGACATCAAACTGAAACTCAAGTGGACCACCCAGGCACAGCCAATCAAAGCGCTGCTTTTGGCTCCTGATGAGAACTACAATTCTTTATTTATCATTTCAGACACTACTCATTGCTCTCGTTTTTTTTTTTAACAAAGTGCTGACTTTATCAAATATGTTTTAGCAGAAAACACAAAATATGCAAATTTGGAACAAAAAAGTTACAGTAGGTACCCCAGCTTTAACCTGTTATTGAGAGACTTTAGATCATTATCTATGTTAGAGTTAAAAAAAGCCATTAGAATCTTGACATCCATCTGAACAGTGAGTTTTGAATAACCCTGCTTGATAATCAGACAATATTCTGCAATATATTACCGAACCCTTCACAAAATAACAAATTTACCTTTTGGATGGAAGAAAGGTCAAGCATTTCCTCAATAATTCCAGGACATTTTCAGGCTGATCCTGGAGATAGAGGGTTGTTTAAATTGCAGAACAATGTATCTTATTGAACAAAAGAAAAAAAAAATACACTGTTGGAAATACCTTTATTTTATCAAGGCATCCGTGTTCCTCAGCAAGAACAGTAACTATGTCATCCATGCAGCCTGCGTACAAGATCACATCACATTAAACTTCAAATAATTATCATTTAATCATATAAAACTGCATTCATTTTTCTTACCTAGAGTCAATATAAACTTTAGACGCTCACTTATTTCAATATTTTGCAACAGTCGCCTTCCCTGATGCACAACACGGACAAAACCAGTTAGGATAAAAATACATTTAAATATAAGCTTGTGTGGTTTGTACAGTATATGATGCTTATGGATGGAAAAGAGTTCGAAAACTTTGAAATAAGTATGCAGCAGTCGAATTGAAAGGTCTGAAACAATCAGTTTTGCTCACGAACTGATACACCCAAGCAGTCACAATGATAGTCACGATGTTTGAAGAAACTAAACATAAATTTGTGCAAGATCTGACTGAATGTGCATTATTATGTTGCGTTAACAACTAATGAATGGATCTCTAAATATAAACACTAAATATTACTGTTCTCAGCACTAACAACAGTGGCTTTGCTTTAAATGTAATTTATTAAGGTTTATCTTGTGCTTCAAGGTAAAAAAAAAAAAAAGTCAATATAGATGAACTAACAAAATCCAAGAAAATCTAAAATTGTAGCTGCAAAATGGAAAATTGACTCTACTTAAGTGAATCGCCCCATCCCTAATGATGCTATAAACGTTTTAAATGGGTTTGTAATGAGAATTCCAGAAAATTCCAGAATGGAGGAGAAACAAATATTTTCAGTGATGAACTGACAGTTGATCTAAAAAACTAATCAATGTCTTTAGATCAGTGTTTCCCAACCAGGGGTATGGACCCTCTGGGTACACGAGCCCTCTCCTGGGGGTACTTGGAATGATTTCAAACTTTAATAGAAGGTGAAATTAAAGTTTGAAATCATTCAATTAAGGTTTAAATTAATTTAAAAAATGTTATATGTGATGATTTTTTAATACTTTCGAGGATTTTTAAGCAAGTATTTTACAAAAACAAGAAAATACAAAAACATCAATGGACAATATTCTACTAGAAAACCCATTTGTTTACCGAAAAGCACAAGTTAAGCGGTAATCGGCGTGTGAGACAAAATTTAGGGGGTACTTGGGACAAAAAAGGTTGGGAACCACTGCTTTAGATGATCAATTTGAATTTTCAAAATAAAAATGTCAATTAGTTTGCTACTTTTAGTTACATAAGGTTGAAAAAATATACCGGTATATAGTTTCTATCTAACCTCTGGAAATAAGCAAGTAATATTGTAAAACATAATAGTAATAAAATCCACTTGATTTCTGCTTCCATTTCAGGGAAAGCTTATTGTTAAACTTTAAAAGAGTATGTTCTTATATTTAAGATACTCACAGCACATAGTTCAAACAGTAGAATCCCTAATGACCACACATCAGATTTAGGACCAGAAGGCGGTGGAGTATCGTCATAGGAACGATCGCTAGGATGAAATGATCCCTGAGCAATTACCTCTGGAGCAAGGTATGATGGGTACCTGATGAATACACACAATACTGTTGAATGATATATTATGAAAACACTGCATTATGTATATATAAACTAGAAAACAAATGTGACAGTATCAAAGGAAAAAACTATAAAATTCAATATTAGTCTTTTCAATAACAAAACAAACTCTTGATATATTACGTTCACCAGACAGATGTTTTATCACAGTCACGGTTCTACTTTTCAATTGACAAGAGGATATTACCAATTTAACTTGATAAAATATAAAAGACCTGTTGGATACAGATAAAAGTCATATGTTGTAACTAAATAAATATGTATGAAAATGATCTACTAAGCATTAATTTTATATCCGGCGCCTATTGAAAACTTGCAGTAACAATAAACAGATATACAAAAGCAAGACCATATTTCCTTGGTTCTGGCATCTTTACACTTGCTGCCAGTGCGATTTGACTCTTTCGCTGTTATTATGTACAGCTCTTTGGGCATCCTCTAAAGTTGATTGTTAGACTGATTGATTGACTAGAGTTACCCTATGGGGAAGTCCACATCTGCTCCGTGATCTGTCATGTGATACAGCCCAAACTTTGCCAGCTTGACATTGCCCTGAAAATAAATACATACATTTCATTAACAGAGATTGTTAATTCAAATGTTCATACAACATTACAATCAATATTAATAATTATGGGGTTATACCTTGCAGTCCAGGAGCACATTGTGTCCACTAAGAGCTCTGTGCACCATGCCATGTTTGTTAGGAACTCCAGGCCTTCGAGAACTTCATAAGCAATCTGCAGCACCTTCTCTGCACTAAAGAAAATCATGTTAGTCATTAGCAGGGTCAAAAGCACTTTCTCTGATTTAGTAATACAATGATAATAGATGAAGACTGTACAAAAATGCATGGCAATTACTGGCAATTAAAAATGAGATTCTCAAGTGTTTGGTGGGGTGTTTTAATCAGAAAATCTTTTGAGGTAAAAACATATGGTTTGAAGCAGAAATCAAACTTATTTAATATATTATAGTGATAGATACTAAATATTTTTGTATTGAATCAAACTTTGAGGCAGAATAATGATAGAAAATATATAAAATATTTTGTATTAAATCAAACTTTGAGGGAGAGTACTGATGTCGATAAATATTTTTTTAGTTTTTTCTGTTAATGTTCACAAAAGCCATTTTAAAAAAAAGTGTAACTGCATAACTATTTGGATGATCAGGAAACGAAAATATTTTTCGGAACATTTTTTGTGGTTTCATACTGTGATTATTAAAAAAAAAAAGCTTATTACCTTGCTGTTTTCCCCTGTTTTTGGAAGTCACTTAAACTGCTTTCATAGTGCTCAGCAACAACAATCAGTCGTTCTTAAGAGAAAAATTCAAAACAGAAACATAATATGACAACAAACAAATATATAACAAAATGGTTAAAAAGGACAATAGGATGCATAAAAGCACGTGCTGAATTCATCCTTAGGCTACATTGTTTTTTCTTTCTGTGTTTCTTTTTCTCCTTAACCCAAACAACGAAAGGCAAAGTTGTGCAAAATTATTGAACTTGTATAACTTCAAAGGATCCTATAACAGAAATCTTAACTACAGGAATATGCATTTTAACAGCAGTCAGTTTAGTTGTCCCATCTATATTAAAACATAGTCTGGCATTTAGAGTGTTGTATTTGTACAGTGGATCCATGTAATGCTCACCATGCTTTCCTCTGGAGATGTCCACATACTGACAGAGTCTGGGATGTGTGATGGTCTTCAGGATCTGGAAGCGCCCCAGGATTTTGATGGAGTTGGGAGTCAGCGGCAGACCGTTGCTTCCACAGACATCATGGGGCAAGGCTGAGGCAAAGAAGGTGAAAGCCCCCAGCTGAGCATCTTTAAGGGGCCGCATTCTGCCCTCAGCACTGCAGATGACATGAAGAGAAGAGTATATAAGACAATAACCTGCATATTTACAATGTAGGGTCACAAAGATTCCTGTAATTACTACAAAAACTATTTGTACCCGTTGAGCAGCTGATGGGAGTAATCTTAAGTTAGAAGAACATGCATTTATCATCATACCCATCATTTGTCTGCTCAACAGCAAAGCCAAAACATTAGCCTAGCTATAATAGATCAGAAGGATGCAAGATTATGTCCAGGTAGTAATAAATACATATATGTTTTTACTCACGCTTAAGAAGATTTTAAACACATCTTAAAATTATTGCTTTGGAAAATAACATTTAAATTTCCTCTGTTTGCGATACGGCGGAACAGCTGAGTGAACGTGACCAAGTGACGTAAAAAACATGCGACAAAAATATCGTAAAATATAACAATTTACATACCGAATAACATTCTTTTGAAATGTCTAAGCAGCTGCATTAAGTGTCAACTTTTTATTTTCTCAGCTTGTTTGATAATTTGGACGAGTAAGAATATAATAGAAAGGCATTTGCGTGGGACTACTAAGCCAGAGTCCGCTAAACGATTAGTAAATGACGCGGATGCCACAGTTAGCTTAGCGCTAGCCTGTGAGCAATAAAGGTCAGTGGTTAGCAGTGTGCTCCGTGTAGATATAAATCTGCAGTCTGGGACCTATCTCTACGGCTTTGTTGCTGTCTCTTCGCTGCCTGCTTTGGCGGACCCAGCAGCTGTCAAGCCCCCAAAACGTGTGAGGTCGGTCGGTGCTCCATGTAAGTGTGAAGATTTTGAGGTTTTGTGGAACTTCTATGTTTATTGATCGTGTACCTGAGCCACCTTGGTTGTTTTGTCTGACTTAAAAAGCATTACACGTAGCACGAGCTAGTTTTATTTATGTGTTATTCCAGTTTACTTATGTCGATCTTATAAATAACGCTAGATGGGAGATTCGATTTACAAACAAACATCTTAAGAATAGAAAGTGTCTCATAATCAGAGCAGTCAAGTACATTGTCTGCATCATAAGAGCCTACTAATTGTAGGAAGGTTACTGTCATATAATAATAATAATAATAATAATAATAATAATAATAATAATAATATAATAATAATAATAATAATAATAATAATAATAATAATAAATTGCGTGCTCTCGTACAATTAAATTAAATAGACTTGCTTACTTCACACTGATTTTGTAATCATATGAGTTGGGGTGAGGCTAAAATGAGAGCACAAAGAGAGATTCTATAATTTAGTCTGCAACTCAACTCTAAAGCTTACATTTTCTCTTTCAACATTAGAAAGACAAAGTCCCTCCATCTTATTATCTGTTCCTGAGTCTCCATTCATTCATGTCTATTTTAAGTAAGGCTCTGGACTGGAGTTGTAATCAGATGCCTTACTAATGAAGTATGTGCTGACACTGGCACACTGCTGGAGTTAAAGTCATACCTCTCTACAGTTAAAATAGTTGAAGTCAACAACTATGGTAGATTAGCTTTGATTTCTTTATTATAAAAACTTGCATCAGCTCTTTATTATCACATTTGGCTTTGAAATCCCAAACCAATGACGTAATGGCTGTGGATCATACTTCTGTGCATCTCCAGAGAATATTTTAACATGATCTGTCTTTGTGTGCACTGTGTTGTTACTGGTGCTGCTTAAATCAAGAGTTTCTTAAAAACAAAGCTTTGATCCCTGATTTTATCAAGTGCAGTGCATTTGTGTTTCTAATTTCCTCGTCCCACTGAGTTCTGTTTTCATCTAAAGCCAGCTGGTGTTTTCCTGTGGCTCTTTGCAGCCTGTCTCAGACTTTTTATCCTCCATTTGTTAGCCTTATAAAATCCATCTTCAGCTCAAGTGTCAATTTGTAGAGCTCAAGTACAAAACCATGCATTTAAAGTCTAAGAGCTAAAGTGGATGCATTCTAAAAAAGTCTCTTTTTTAATCTTATTTGTTTTTTCTTTCAAAATCAGCAGTATTTCTTGTTTCATCACTTTCATTTATAGGCTTGGTTGCAACAATGAAAATTACATAGTGGAGTTTTTGTTGAGACTGCAAAAAGCCAGCATCAGCCTGCGGCCTTTTATAGCTTGTAGTTTGCCCCGTTTTGTCTTGTGTACTGACTGGATGTGTTGTTCTAAATTTTGTATATTCTGTGTTAGGTTTTTGGCTCGCACACTGGTCAGGATGTCAGGGCACAATCCGTTGTTGAGACTGGAGCAGAGGGCAGCAGAGGCGGACCAGCTCATCGAGTACCTGAAACAGCAAGTCCAGCTACTGAAGGAGAAAGCTGGTAAGGCAGTCTGAGTACTTTCTAGTTAAACAGAACAACACATTGAGATCTTTTGCAATGTTATGCAGATTATTCAGACCACACAACTGGTCATATTTATTTCATTTAATTGCCTCTGTAAGCCCACAGAGCTTACATTTTCTACTTTTTATCCCTATTTTATTCTGCAATGTCCAGTCATAGGTGCAGCAGATTTCTCACTGTTGCCGGCAAGTAAAAATCTACTGTTTGGTTTATGTCATGGCAGATGTTAATGGACTAAAACTTCATTTATTGTCATGACACATGTTGGACTGGGCAATCTGAACAAAAATTAATATCTAGGTATTCAGACAATTGAAGTCAATCTAACAGATAAGTCTATATTGGTTGAAGTTTGCGTGGCTCTAGCTACTTAAGCCAATTCTATCTCTGTAATGCAATGAAATTGGTCAAGTGTAATTCTGCTTTTTTTTTTTCATTTTACTGGAATTTAACTATTTCATTGTAACAAAGTGCAAGAAATTGACTTTTTAAAGCACCACAGCACTGCAATATGTCATTGTTTATTGACTGTTTTGACTCCTTTAACACACAAACAAAATTGCTAATTTGCTTTTTATCACAATGCACAAATGCATTACATGATACATGCACAAACAAGGTTGTGTATTGTCTCAGTGAGAGAATACACAACAATAACTATTATTGTTTTTTGTAAGTTCTGGGCTATATTTTTTCATTTCAGTTGTTCAAGCCAGTGCCAGAGAGGAGAAAAAACTGATGGTGGAAAATGCAAAACTGAAGAGTGAGATTGAGGAGCTTAAAAAGCAGCTGCTCGAGAAAGAGAAGAAGAGGGGAGGTATGTGTATATTGAAGCGTGACTTCAGGCTTTCAATAAAAATTAAAACATGTTTTTGTGGAAAATTCTGTCTTCTAAAACTCTGCTGGAGTAATGTCAAGAGTTAAAATCTTACTGCCAGTCATTACTATGTAAACCGGAAGGTCCTCTTCTTTTGTTTGAACATAGAATTAAGGTGATTAAAAGCATTCCTTAAACCACAGTGTGCCTCCAGACCTGTGTTTGTTAGACCCAACTGCTCCTCTGTACAAAAACTGCAGGCGCCTCAAATGAATGGTTGCTTCTTTTCAGTAGCACTATATTTTGTATAGCTCCATTTCCTGCTTTCCATCAACTCTGACATTGTGATTTTCAGCACTGTTTGCAATAGGAGCACCAATGTATAAATAAAACTTTCTGTGTAATTTTTAGTTTTGTTTTGAAGCACAGTGATTTACCTTTTTACAAAAATTGGACTGTTATGTCTGTTTCCTTGTGCAGTGCTGAATGTGCCAATGCCACCAGCTGAAAATGGTGCCGAGTGCTGTGCACAGTCCACACCACCCACAACATCCAAGTCAGCACAACCTACCTCTGTTGCTGAGCCTGTCCAAAGCCCCGCTCCCAAAGATGAGGCCAAGAAGAAGAAACCAGAGAAAAAAGGTAATCAATTGCAGACAACAGCATCCCTCCATCTTAATGAAGGCGAATATGAGTATTTATTTCAGCAAGATTCTTTAACATCTTAATATCAAAGTCAAAGCAGGCATATTATGTCTGGTCCCTCATTCTCAACACTGATCAAAGAAGCCTAGCGGGACAGATTTCCCAGTAATAAATCACTCATTGTGTGTTTTAGTGTAAGTGTATTTTGGAAAGTGCAGGGCTTTGTGTTCAGAGTTGGTAATAAAGAGTGAAGAGGCTGTCTGTGTATGCTTAGGGGCGTGTGTGCATATGTGCATGAGTTGAGTACATCTTACCAGATGTCACAATCTATTCCTCTTCCACATTTGATATAGTTCAATTTCCACCTCGTCATTTCTTGTTAAGTTACAAAGCCATAGTAATCTCAGTGGAGATGTGCAAATGTGATTTTGTTGTGCTGTCATCACAGCAGAGCACATAATCAAAGGCTGGAGTTGGATTCGATTTAGTTCTGAGTCTGATTAAAGCCTGGCTGATCACTTGATCAGTGCTGTCGACTGCCCAGCTTGGTCCAAAATAAAGGTGCTTTTCTGGAGAAGAACCGCCTGCTATTCTGTTATGTCACTGGAGCATAGAGCGTTTAGCCAACGCGTTTACTGGTTTTGTCATTAACCTCTGGTATGCACCTTGTCTTTTTTTGTTGAATATATTTATTGATGAGATGAAACACATGCGTGCCCTAGGCATTGTATTGGTGGCTTTTGTTTTCTTTTATGGCAGGAAATTAAACTGAATTCCACATGGATGCCAAGTGTTGTTTGATCTGTGACTTATTGTTCATAATTTTGCTTGGAAACACACCACTTGAAAAGTACTTTTAAAAAAACATTTCCTGTAATAATGTGCACATGACTGACCATGAAAGCTTCCACAAATGACTCTCTCTAAACCTATGAGTTTCTACTGATTTTCCACACTGGAAACACGGCTCCTTTACACTCATATCAAGTTCTCTCGGGGTAGATTCAGTTGTATGAAATTTGAGCTTGCATCTTTTTGAACTTACAACTTGCGTAACAGTATTTCCTGACTTTGCTGTCACAGAAAAAGCTGAGAAGAAGCAGCCTGTTCCGAGCCAAGATGAGGCCAAAGTGGACGTGTCCCGCCTGGACCTGCGTGTTGGATGTATCATCTCCGCAGAAAGCATCCAGACGCAGACAGCCTGTATGTGGAGCAGGTGGACGTGGGTGAGGCCTGTCCCAGGACTGTGGTCAGCGGCCTGGTCAAGCATATACCCCTCGATAAGGTGCGACTGCTTTCTTCGGTTATGGTCACTGCAGAGTAGTGCTAAAACTGCCCGTGCATCGACGTTCATGACGACTGATAAAAAAAGAACATTGGGAGGGTAGATTATTGATTATGCCCAGTATTTTCACTGATGTACTGTATATTATTTATTTACTGTTCTAAGCATCCACATGAGAATTAATACATACAGTGCCTTGCGAAAGTATCCAACCCCCTTGAACTTTTTTACATTTTCTCTTATTATGACCACAAAAATCAAACATATTTCACTGAAACTTTGTGTGAAAGACCAACACTAAGTTGCACACAATTGTGAAGTGGAAGGACAGTCATACATGATCTATTTTTTTTTTTACAAATTAAAACCTGAAAAGTAGGCGTGCAAAATTATCCAACCCCCTTCTTTTCTGAGTGCAACACATTGCTTTTAGAGGCTTTAGAAGGTTCCAATGTTGACCTAACAAATAAATAGAGTCCACCTGTGTGTAATCCACCCTCAGTATTAATGTAGCTGTTCTGTAAAAACCTCAGAGGTTTGTTTGAGAGTATTGGGGAGCGGTCAGCACCATGAAGTCCAAAGAACACACCACACAGGTCAGGGATAAAGCTGTGGAGAAGTAAAAAGCAGGATTAGGTTATAAAAAGATTTCCAAGGCTCTAAACATCTCACAGAGCACTGTTTACACCATCATCCATAAATGGAAGGAGTATGGCACAACTGCAAATCTACCAAGACCAGGCCGTACACTTAAACTTACAGTTTGAACAAGGAGAGAACTGGTCAGAGATGTAGCCAAGAGGTCCCCGGTGACTCTGGAGGAACTGCAAAGATCTACAGCTCAGGTTGGGGAATCTGTCAAAGGTACAACTTTTAGTTCTGCACTACACAAATCTGGCCTTTATGGAAGAAACCATTGCTGAAAGAAAGCCATAAGAAATCATGTTTTCACTTTGCCAAAAGCCATGTGGGGGACACAGTAACCATGTGGAGGAAGATGCTCTGGTCAGATGAGACCAAAATTGAACTTTTTGGCCAAAATGCAAAACGCTATGTGTGGCAGAAACCTAACACTGCTCATGACTCTGAATGCACCATCCACACAATCAAAAATACAAGTGCCTGCATTATTTTCTGCACATGCTTTTCTTCAGCAGGGACAGGGAATATGGTCAGAGTTGATGGAAAGATGGATGGAGCCAAATACAGGGCAATATTGGAAGTAAACTTATTGGAGTCTGAAAACACTTGAGACTGGGGCGGAGGTTTATCTTTCAACAGGACAACGACCCCAAACATAAAGCCAAGGCTACATTGGAATGGTTTAAAACAAAACATATTCACGTCTTAGAATGGCCCAGACAAAGCCCAGACCTAAATCCAATCGAGAATCTGTGTCAAGATCTGAAAACTGCTGTTCACAAACACACTCCATCTAATCTGACTGAGCTGGAGCTATTATGCAAAGAAGAATGGGCAAAAATTCAGTCTCAAGATGTGGAAAAGCTGGTAGAAACATACCCAAAGAGACTTGGAGCTGTAATTGCAGCAAAAGGCGGTTCCAGAAAATATTGACTCAGAGGGGTTGGATAATTTTGCACGCCTACTTTTCAGCTTTTAATTTGTAAAAAAAAAATAGATCATGTATGACTGTCCTTCCACTTCACCATTGTGTGCAACTTAGTATTGGTCTTTCACACAAAGTTTCAGTGAAATATGTTTGATTTTTGTGGTCATAATAAGAGAAAATGTAGAAAAGTTCAAGGGGGTTGGATACTTTTGCAAGGCACTGTATACCTTTATTAAAAGAAAGTGATGTACGTTTACATAAATTGCTTGATTTACATGGCTTTACTCTAGTTTAAAATCTCTTCTATCTATGTCTCCTCTTTAATCCTCCTGTGCACTGAGCACTATTTTATTGTCTACCTTTTACAGATGCAGAACCGCATGGCTGTTCTCTTGTGTAATCTGAAGCCAGCTAAGATGAGAGGAGTGGTGTCCCAGGCCATGGTGATGTGTGCCAGCTCTCCAGACAAAGTGGAAATCCTGGACCCTCCGAGTGGAGCCGTACCCGGAGACAGAGTGACTTTCCAGGGCTTCCCAGGTATATGAAACAGAACACTGGAGGCCGACCCAATTATTTCTGCTTTTTGTGTTGTTTCACGCCAGCTTTCCATAGAATGTCCCTGTTTTTAGCAAATGAAGGGTGTTCATTGAAGGTCTATGCCGGAAAAAGAGCAGCAGTTGGTTTGTCTCAAGATACTACTCTCTTGACTTTTTGCAAAGTTAAGTATTCAAACTGTTATAAAATATCCTAAAATAAATCATCATGAACTCCTCAAGTTTTCATTGCAATTTCCAAAGATCTTTCCCCAGAGTCCAAGAGACAAGCTTCTGCCCTGGGAGGAAAGTCAAAATTTACAATACAAACGATTTATGACTGGTAATAAATTCTACTCTCTGTTAGCAATGAATTTTTTTTATTTTTTTTTTTTCATTGACAGTACGTTTTAAGTGCAAGCCCTCATAGTTTTTTTACTAGCTTGTATTGTGCATTGCTTGCTTACACAATGCAAGCAATACATAGCTGGTGTTATGTTTTGTTTCCTCACACAATTCAATAGGCAATCAAAAGCTGACTGTAGTGGTTACAATCAGTGGTTACAATCTGCTTTTGGTGGGTTTTGGTTGTTTGTTATTTGCACATTCTACGAAGAATCAAAGTGAAGGATTCCTGTAAAATTGAGGAGGATCTGATGAAAGCATTTTGATCCAAGCCAAAGCTTTTATCTTAGCTGTACGTGTTGTACTTTAGTCTCGATTTCTTGATTTCTTTAGTGTAATGATTGAGAGGAGGAAGTGTTGACAAGTATTTTAGAAGGATCTATTGGTCAAGCGTGTCAAACATGAGATTCTACAGTACTTAAAACCGAAACTAGCATTTAAGTATTTTCTAGGAAAAAAAGACGAACAACATGTGTGCTTTATCAGAGCTAGGCATGTCCCAAAATCAAATGTTTGTGTTATATTTTCTTTATTTTGTTTCACATATGACACTGTTTATAAAATCTTCTCTTAAAATTTTTATTGATGAAATAAAGCTAGTGTGGCGTATTAAAATTTATTTTTATAGACATCTAAATTGAAAAGAAGGTCACTTTTCTATAATCGAAGCCTACAAGATTGTATGGAGGATTTTTCAAGGAAAATGATGCACATGTGTTCGATCACACAGAGCCCTGCTCTCCACTGCTGGCTGGGACAATGAGTTACTTAGGAAAATAGTAGATTGGATTAACTGGTAAACAGTCCAACTGATAGTGAGGTACCTTGTTTGACTGTACTATGTACAAATCCTTACAACTACCAAGGTGACCAAGGTTTACAGCGTAAATCTCTTTCATACAACCTTTTCATTTTGTTTTTTTCATATTTACCATGACTTGAATAGTCACCATCAATAAACCTTATAATTTTAACATCCCAAATCAAACATAGTAACTTAAAGAAAGTACAGTTTTTAGCATAAAATAATTGCACATTCATTATTAAACCCAGTAGTTTTATAGCTGATCTGATAAAGCTCAAGCTCTAAAACTGGTCTAGAAAAGTCACATTGTGTTTGATTGTGAATATCTTTACGATTAATACTTTCTCAAATCAGTGTAGTTTTAATGCGATGATTGGCCACTGTCCAGGGCCTTTGCCAAAGTCACTGTGATAAGGCACCAGACACCCACAACCCTAAACGGGAACAAACCATAGAAAACTAATTGATGAATGATTTTGATTTTGGATAACCCTAACGAGGACCTATTCTTTTGTTGCTTTACCAAGTAAATGTATTACGAATACAATCTTAACTAGAACCACACAAAAACACCCAAATGGAAAAGTACAATGTGGCCTAAGACAATCTTTTAATACCTGTAGCTTCTCATGTTATAGCATTGTGAATACCAATTAAAATCAGAGGTTACAGTCACTTTTGTCATGTCTCAAGTGTAGATTAAATTACGTCCCGTTCACTGTTGGTGCACGCCTGTAATTGCCCATGACTCCTCTTTTTAATACGGCCCAGAAGTTGAGCTTGAACTGGAGAAGGCACGCAAGTTGCTCATCAAACCCTGCTGCTCAGATCTCCGAAAACGTTGGAAAATGAAACACATTTGAATCCTCACACCTCAGGACAGTTGCGAATCCGACACCAAAGAGATTTGCACGCCAGTATCAGCAGTACAGCCGAGCCAAGCAGCTAAAGTATAATAAAAAATCACTGGAAAAGAAAGAACAGGTTTATAACACCCAATGCATTAATAGATTTTGATAGCAGCAGGTTCGCAAGGGAAAAATAACATTGAATTTGGCTTGTTCAGTATGTATGAATTATGATCCAAACTCATTGCATTTTATTAGTTGTCACATCATTTGTATTGGCTGTAGTTGTTGACAAGAGATCATAGAGAGTTCGTACTAAACTAAAACTAGGTCATTCATTACAAAGACTGAACATGTTAAATGATGTTTCAGGTTAAGCTGAGAGAAAGCATGTACCAGAACTGACAAGTAACAACGTATTCACACACCATTACTGTGTATTTTTTAGATATTTGTTCTTAATTTGTTAGTTTTTTTGACGTTTAAAAACTTATCTCGACTCCTAGCATCACCAAACATGCTTTTTCTGCACAAGTTTTGTCCCTTTGTAAGTGTCTTATACAGGAAGAGCTCAAATCAGAATGTGCAGTAGGGTTGACGACATCACAGTATGAACACAAGTACTTCAGATTTCTTTCAAGAAACACATTTTTATTATCTATATTATAAATGTAACAAAAAGTGTGTTCTGATGTATTGTTATTTGTCAATTTAAACCAAAACTCATAAATTCAATATTATCTACACTTAACTAATAGAAAGTATAGGCCAAAAAATAGAACTATAGTCAGAAAAAAATAAACATAATGTTGCGATGGCGACAAATTAAATCTTGCCCAGGGCGCCAAAAGGACTATGGTCGAGCATCGGAAGATATTTAAATTGAAATGAGTAACAGCATTGAAAAAGCTCGATTGGTGCATCTCCAAATTTTAACTACATATTAGTTAAATGGTAGTGCCACCTGTCATAAGCACTATAAGTAACTGACTTTTAAGAACCTTCAGTACTTTTGCACGTTCTGTATCAGTATGAACTCAAAGTGTGTCTCGTGTGATGAATGAACATTGAAAAAACTTTTCTTAAAAGTTGCCTGTTGATTCCAGGTGATCCCGACAAAGAGCTGAACCCCAAGAAGAAGGTATGGGAGCAGGTCCAACCCGACTTGCTCACAGACGCACAGTGTGTTGCAACCTACAAAGGAGCTGCTTTTGAAGTGGCCAGCAAAGGAGTGTGCAAGGCCCAGACCATGAGCAACAGCGGGATCAAATGAAATGCCACGGCTGTCTGGAATAGCTCGCTGTTTACAGGGTTTTGTCTGAAGAAAGAGATGATGGTGATGATGGTGATGATGGTGATGATGGTGATGATGGTGATGATGGCGTTGGTGAGGTTGAACTGAAGTATTTTGAAGATCAATAAAAGAAGAAAAAGACAAAAGATTGAGTTATTGTTTTGTATCTGGCACAATGCCATCACAATATTCAACTCTGTTCTGAATGATATGTCTCGGTCAATGGCACAGTCCAATAAAAACACTTGGTTAACTATCTTGGTGACAATATTCAGACAAAAAAAAGTCTGTTCATGAGAAATGTGCTAAAACATGCTTATGATGGAGGTTTTTTGTAACATTACACAAAAGTAAATAAACAGCTGGACCACAGAAAGTCAGAACTGTCCCTATGCCTTTATATAAAAGATGACACTGCTGGTTGCCAACTTTTTAAATGGTTCTGATAGGCTAGGCCTGTTCAACTGCACTTAATTTCAGGCTAGGTGCTTAACCAAAAAGCACAAAAAGAAATGTTCCTTGACAAGGATCAAGCCAAATGAGTTATACAAGTAATGTTCTTGATTAAATTGAAATTGATGCTGTTGATCCACATCGTTTTGGATTATGAAAACAATAACTGGGCGATGAGACTGTGAAGGATTCATCTCGGCAATGCTCAGACAATTCAGGATCACTCCCCCAAACACCTTTTGGAGACTTGATGCTATAAAGCAGAGCTATTCAACTTTATTTTCCCCAAAGAACCAGATTTTGTCGAGGACCATGGCTTCTGGGCAGAGTAGTGGCACAATACATCACCGTTTTGACACAAGGTTGTGCCAAATATTTAGAGGACTAGAATTATTTCTATAGTGATAATAACTAACGCTGCAGTCTATTTTTACTGATCTACAAAATGTCCAAATCTGCATTAAATTACAACTAAGAAGTAGTAATGACCAAATCTGAACCAGAAATATCTCAAGTCTAAGGTATACACTGCAAAAATTTACTATTTTAAACTGTATAATAAGTGAATAATTGCTTAAATTAAGTCATTATGATCTTTATTTGACCATACTTTAACTGTCTTAATACGAGATTTGTCAATAGAGCAAGAGCAAAGGGGATTGTTGCTAAAATAATGGAGCATACAGCATTTTCTCATTGGAATAAGTCAAATAATGCAACTGAAATTATGACAAAAAATGTACTACATAATTCGGTAAAATTATATTTTCAGACGGTATAAATATAATAAAATCAAGATAACTATTGCCTTGCACTTATTGACACATTAAGAGGTTTAAGTGGGCCACTTTATTTTTGAGAAATAGCCCAGAATTATATCTATATATTTTTGTAACATTTAGAAAGTTAATTAAGGGCCGGATCAGATTTTTTGAGGGCCTATTTGGCACCTGAGCCTTAAGTTGAATAGGCCTGGTATAAACGATTGTTTTGAAGGGAAGGGTAGGTTGCCCGTTCAAGAGAGCAAAGTCAAACAGTGACAAACTTGTAAGCTTTAAAAGGCTCTTTAATAATTATTATTATTTTATTTTTTACTGGCCTCATCTCGCCTCATATCAAGCATTTACTTTTCTTTGCATTTTTTCAAACAACAAATTCAATATATTTGTATTATTCCCCTTTAGTACATGGATTAGACACTCACAGACATAATACAAAACAACAAAAAATTGCAAAGTTATTTAGAATATATAGCTTAAAACTCAACGAATACATGATCAGTGAGACAATTTTTTGTTGAGTTGCTAGAGAAAACAGATAAGGGGACCACTTACTTGTAGCATTTGTCATTAAAAGCAGAATTCTATACATTAGGTGTTGGGTTGGGTAGTTAGAAACATGAATAGATTTCCTTGTAACTTTATTAGTCATAAATGTGTTGCTGTGCAGCTTTCATCCCTCTCTTAGCTTCTCTCCTGAGTCTCATTAGGCTAAATGGCCTTTGATTCCGTTTTTTTAAAGGACAAGAGCAAGAAGTCTTTGTTTCCAGTTGGTCTGCTTATGGACATTTTAATGAGCCCAAGATGAAACGTGTTTTTTACGACAAAGCCCCGCTAATCCAGATCAATTGTTCCAACGATGGAGAGACCCATAAGTCCTGATACCGCGCCCACAGCCATTATCTCGTCTGTGCCTGGGCCAAATTGTGTTTTTGTTTTCTTCTGTTCTACAACTGAAGTTCAGGGCAAGAACAAACAAAAACTGCAATGTGTTTTTGAAATCCTCAATCCATCGCCCAAACATCTGTGAAGGTCGAGTCAGAGCCAACCAAAGCATGAACTGCTAGTCTAGACCTTTTCCCACTTTTGTGAGGAAATCAAGAAAACTTTGCCAAGATCCCAAAAAGTTCTGTACCAAAGTTTAACATGAAGAGAGGTGCCAATTGTAAAGAACACTGATCGATCAAAAATATTCAGCTACATCACGGAAGATTTTTTTTTATTTTTTTATTTCTTTTTGAGGGTTAACTCGCCAACTGTAGCTAACAACCTTCATCGCATCTGCAGTGTTCAGTAGGTATGCAGTGCAGTTATGATGTTGTTTCCTCACCTCAAACAGAGCAAGGATTGTATTTTGTTATATTATATATGTTATATTCCACCTTATAAAGTCATAGGGTAGAATTACAAAAAAGCGCTCCAGTGTGCTTTAAGCTCTACACTGCCTCACTGCAATCATTGAATGTAGTTATATGTCGAATTTGTCCAATTTTGAAGCTACATTTTTTTGAGTTTTTAGTTTTTTCACTTTCTTTGGCAATTTCATTTTATATTGTTTAAAAAAGAGACGATATAGGGTTATTCTTGAGTCAACCAAAGCTGAGACAAAAGACAAAAAAACCCACAACTTTGGGTGTGTTTTTAGAGAGGAAGCAACATTAAAAATGGAAGTTAAACATTAGTCAGTTTTGGATAATATGGGACCTTTAAGGCCAATATTACAAGTCAGAAAACTGAATTTGTGTGAAAAGTACAAGACATAAGCAGATCATTTTTACGGCGCAGCTCTATAATATACTTTTAAAATTGTATTTGTTTCTTTTTCTGTTCTTGCAAGTTTCTAGTCTGGCCCCAACACTTCAGTCATGAATGTAAACTGCAAACGTCTCAAAATGTGGTGAATCAATCATTGTTTTGATTATTTCAAGATCGTTGTTTCTTTCTGCCACTGTGATGAATTTGTTATTTAGCTTTTTCTTCATTTTCCATTATCCAATTCCCGGAGATGGATGTATTAAGTGCTGATTGTTCCATTGTGTTGCAGAAAAAATCTTTAGATGTTCATGTGGGAAATTGAGATTAGTGAATACAAACATTCATTAGTAAACATTCCCATGACATACGCTTCTCAAAGTTTAGAGTCCTGTACTTGTTCTCTTAATGAAGAACTTTCAGTTTCCGTGTGCAAGGAAATTTAAACTGCATTTGACAAGTTCTCATGGTTTTCTAATCATGACTTAGTTTGGTGGGATAGACCCGATGCTAAATGGCTATTTATCAGAATTTTACCTCAGTCAAGTTGCAATTTTTGAAGAAAACATAAAAACATAAGTTACTATGGGAAGTAGCCTACATAATCCATTTATGTCACATGTGTCAAACACAAGGCCCAGGGGCCAGATGCGGTCCTTGGCCCTCATGGTCTTTTAAGTTTACTTAAATGAACAGAACAGAAAGATCACCAGGTCATCATTGTAAATGGAAATTGTTCTTGAATGACCTACCAGGTAAAATCTTGAACAAATGAAAAAAAATGTATTAAGACTTATTGTTATTGTCACAGAGTACAACAAAATTATGTTTGGAGTGAGCCCCCAGGCCAGAGCACTTTTTGTGCGCCGCTGCTTGCTCTTCCGAACATGAAATGCAAAGTAAACATTAAAAACAAAACGAAATGAAACAAAATCTTATGTTAGTGCCAGGTGTAATCTGGATGTCTTACTCTTTAAGTTTCAGACAAATGGTTTCATTAGATTAAGTCATTTTTCAGAATGTGGAAAAATGACAGCAATTGTCATTTCAATAATTATACAAAAATCAAATTCAGAGACTATCAGCTGTAGTATATCAGTTGGGTTGATTTTAGTTGCAACCAGCCCTTTAAGGACATCCACAGTGTCAATGTGGGGCTTTGTCCAAATGACACCTCTGGGCACTGATCATCAAAAAGAGTGACCATTCAACACTACATGTTTGCCTATTACCAAATAAATTTTTCTGAGATTTTAGCCATGTCATAACAGTGCTCTCTTATACTGTAGTTTACTCAAAGTTGTATTTGGATTGATATGCATGTTTGAGTAATCTTGTATTGTCCTGCAGCTGATGATCAAGCGTTCAGAAATTTTCTGCATTTGCCTCTCACCTACCCTGCCTACTTTTCATCTATGACTTAGGATCATTTATAAGAGTATAACATTTATGGTTTTATAATAATAACATACAACAGGCTGCTTGTCAAAATTAGATAAAGAGGCGAGACTTGTCAGTTTTGAACAGGAAGTCAATGAACCAGTTTCTATTTGTATGTCGTTTTTGACTAAAGTTGTGCTTTAATGAGCAAAATGTAAATCACTGAATTACTGATGTTATTGTTTAGTAGAAATGTCTCATTTAATGCAAATGAGTTATTAGGTATAGGCTACCATCATTCAGTTACTGTGTAATTGATATGAATTGTGGCCATTGTTTTCAATTCAAGGTAAGGTTGCATAGAAACAGTTATTGAATAGTTGAATCTGCAGTTCATTTCCAACCAAGGAACATTATTTAACATCACTAAAACGGTTAATCTAAATAAGTAGCCATTTAGTACATTTTGTCATAGTGACTATAAATTGTGAATAAGCCACTGTATATATATATTTTTTGGCCCTACTATACAAAAAATCCTGATTCTCCAATGATGCCATTCCACATAAACTGGCCATCACACTTTCACTTTTATATGAACTCTTGATTTATGAACCCAGTATCTAACTCTTCAATGTAAAACTGTCAAATAAACAGCATTCCAGTCAGAACAAATGTGGCTTCTGAATTTAGATCAGCCACATGTTATTCCCAATAGGCTCATCATCCCAACATTATACAGGACATTAATATTTCAATCAAGTAGAGGGCAGCTAAAATTAATGGTTTTAGCAAAAATAGCCATCCTTGATTTTCAAGCAGTGTACACATGGCACTGTGTGCCTTAAGAAATTGATAGGTGTTTCCTGTAAAAATGTCAAAAAAAAAAAAAAAAAATCAAACATGTACTAACAGAGTTGAATGCAAATCGATTACTATGCAAACATCAATTGAAAGATTAAAAATCCGATTTTTTCCAATACGTCTGGTCCATATACATTTCTCACACTCATACCAAGAGGATTTTACAAAATTTTAAAATTGTTTTTCATTATTACATTTTACTTTCGACATCTGCTTTAACTCTTCAAAGTGTGTTTTAATTATTATTATTATTATTATTATTATTATTATTATTTTTTTTTTTTTTTTTCTTTTTATATTATTATTATTATTTTTTTTTTTTTTTTTTAAAGCAGACAATTTTGTCATTATATTAAATCTGGATCAGCTAATTTAATGATTTTTCTTAATTGCACCCTGGTTCAATAATAAGCACTGACTTTAGTTTTGATGCTTTGCTGTATTTCGTCTGGCACCTGTACAGTTACAAAAGTGCCCACAGGGGGCAGAAACCCTTCAAAAACTCCCTCCAACGTGGTTTTCATCATGAGACAATCATAATTGCATTCCTAAATATCTTTTTTTTTTTTCTTTGTTGGTTCAAGGTGCCTCATGAAAGTGTCATGAAAGTTGTGGAAGTAGTTGAAATGAGTGTATAATTACCAGACTTGTCCTTATCTGATCCATGTGTGATGCTGATCCCACAATCTCTGCTTTTTATCAATGTGATGAAAACACTGGATTTAGGAGGGATAGAGTGATTGAACAAAGTATATCAGAACCAGTAAATGTAAGAAAGAAACTAGCATCAGAGAGAGAGATGAAAAATAAAGAATTTATTCAGGTTAGTGTAATAGTGTTTCTAGTCTGAAGTAGATTTTGAAACCTGTACTTGTAATTTAGGAAGTGCAGCTCAAGTTCCAAAGGTTCCAAAACACAGTTGTTTCACTGCTATTACGCCTTCCTTTCTAAAAACACTCTCTATCGTCAGCTCAAAACACAACCTGCAGTTTCAAGCAACTTCATTCAGTAAAATGTATGTAAATTTGATGCAAAAGCAGGGTGACTTAGCAAACCAGTAAAATCTCAATGTGTAGTGAGCCCATGAATGATGGAGAGAAACTATTACCTTTGAGGTAAATAAAATCGTCTTCTTTTTTCCTGCACAGAAAGTTCACAGTTGTTTAAATTCAGGATCACTCACTCAGAGCAGAGCATAGGTTACTCCCAAAAAAGTTCTTTTTTTTTTTTTTTACTTTTAGCCTACTGGACCATTTTTTGTTTTATGATTTTTATGAGTTATTAGACATAATCTTGTCAATTGCAATAACTAGAAATGAATTTCTCTTGCATGCTATTGGGAAATTGATGTACAAAATTCTCATTCATAAAGTGCAATCGATCCAAAACTCATCTACTCTGAAGCAATATTTTTGTAATGTTAATAAAGTCGTTTGAATTTGCAAATGGCTAATTGAGGACCTATAGCTACAACTACAGTACCTACACATAAACCTTACACAGTCCACCAAGACATTGCTCCAAGACTTTGATGGGAACATATGGAGACACTTGACCTCCACCACGCACTACACTGTCACGTTCTCTCCACATTTGCCACCTGAAGGCCATGACTGATGCTGGGTAAATTCTTTGCTGACCTGGCTCATCTCTTTGCAGCACACATGCTCCAGGAGACAAAGGACAGACTGGCTCTTCATAATGACTAATGACTCAGGATGAGTGAGCCTTAATGCCCTTCAAACAGTGAGGAGGAAAATCCCCCGGGGGAAATTTTGAGGTGAGGATGGTAATTGGAAGCAAACAAGGATTTGACTGTCCACACATCCTTGACTGAAACCCAACACACAGTCACAGAGACAGCAGAGAATAGAAGTGAGGGAGGTTAGCGTAGCATCATGGTTGATTTGTGCTCCACCTGTCAGATCAGTTCTGACCCCTGACAGACAGAAGTGGGGTGTAAAGGTAACTTCAATCTCCTGGGTTTGGTGAATGTGCTTGTGTGATTTTCAAATGAGGAGCAGGACAAGGAGGGCTTGTTTTTATGTGGTTGTATTTTTATTCGTAGAATGAAATCAGGCCAAGGTCCAGCTCAGATGAAAGTGAGTGTGACTGCAGTTTATTACCATATATACTCAACAAAAATATAAACGCAACACTTTTTTTTTTGCTCCCATTTTTCATGAAAAGGACTTAAAGATCTAAAATTCATTCCAGATACACAATATTACCATTTCTCTCAAACACTGTTCACAAATCTGTCTAAATGTGTGATAGTGAGCACTTCTGCTTTGCTGAGATAATCCATCCCACCTCACAGGTGTGCCACATCAAGTTGCTGATCTGACATCATGATTAGTGCACAGGTGTACCTATACTGCCCACAATAAAAGGCCACCCTGAAATGTGCAGTTTTGTCTCACAGCAAATTGCCACAGATGTCACAAGCATTGGAGGGAGCGTGCAATTGGCATGCTGACAGCAGGAATGTCAACCAGGTCTGTTGCTCGTGCATTGAATGTTCATTTCTTCACCATAAGCCGTCTCCAAAGGCGTTTCAGAGAATATGAAAATGTCCCAGTTCTTGCATGGCCAGCATACTCACCGGACATGTCACCCATTGAACATGTTGGGGATGTGCTTGACCGGCGTATACGACAGCGTGCACCAGTTCCCACTAATATCCAGCAACTTCGCACAGCCATTGAAGAGGAGTGGACCAACATTCCACAGGCCACAATAGACAATCTGATAAACTCTATGCGAAGAAGATGTGTTGCACTGCATGAGGCAAATGGTGGTCACACCAGATACTGACTGGTTCTGAGTCCCCAGACCGCCAATAAAGCAAAAACAAAATGCACATTTCAGGGTGGCCTTTTATTGTGGGCAGTATAAGGTACACCTGTGCACTAATCATGATGTCAATCAGCATCTTGATGTGGCACACCTGTGAGGTGGGATGGATTATCTCAGCAAAGCAGAAGTGCTCACTATCACACATTTAGACAGATTTGTGAACAGTGTTTGAGAGAAATGGTAATATTGTGTATCTGGAATGAATTTTAGATCTTTAAGTCCATCTCATGAAAAATGGGAGCAAAAACAAAAGTGTTGCGTTTATATTTTTGTGAGTATATGTCCAAGTGATAGACAAAACATTAAGGAGGGCTTCATGTATTGGAGCTTTACTTTGGATGCTGTGCGGTTCACTAAGCAGGGCCGCCCTTTTGTAGTGTTAACAACCATCATTGGGGCTGCTGGTGTCGGCTCCCAAATCCTGGCACAGTTAGCACGTATAGAGGGTCATTGTTGTTGTAGAAATTAGTAGCATTCATGATAATCTCACTTAAATAAGTGTGTGTGCAAAGAAAAGGATGAAAGTCCAATCTTGCTTTGTATGGAATGTGGTGTGTTCTTCCTTTGACTGGCACATACACATCATATAGATGTTAGTGTTCAGTCTAGGGTTGTGAAAATACTATGACAATTTTTTTGTATATGAAATGATCACATATTGAATAGAACATCACCTGTTTATAAGGAGTACATGGATATCACTTTGGGTTTGGAATAGAATGTACATGTAAAATCTTCAGAGTCTGCTGTATGGATAGTCACATGTTACGAGTCTGTTTTTCTTTTCACAATGCAGCCACAAGTGGCGTGCAACTGTATAATTTGGGTCTGACCATGATGCGCTGTGGCCACAGCCTGCTCAGTGCCCTGAGTGAATACCAGTGTACAGCAGGAGAACTATGATAGAGAGGTCCATTGGTGTTACAAAACAGAGCCATCCTTCCTCTGATGCTATCAGCCTGAAGCCAGCTCATGTTGCAGTCATAAACAAGTCCTGAGATGAATGAGGCTGCATCATCACACTCATTTCCCCTGATGAATACATTCCACTGCACATTTATGTAACCTGTTGCTCTGTTGATTCAGACAGAGCAGTTAAAGGGAAAGGTTTGTGCTTTAGATGGAAACGATTTGCTTCAAGACCCTACATGTGTGAGCAAAAATGAGGATTATGACTGAGACGTGGCTAGGAGCTGAGCTGTCCAATGTGCTGAACAGAGAAACATGTATAACTCTACTGTTTCTAAAGGAATGTTACATTTGTTAATGAGGATCAGTGCAGCAGACACATAACAGCTGATTATTTCATTCTGACACTGAAATCAGCTGTGTGTTATGTGATGTGACTGGGAAGTGCCCTTACACTGAATTATTTAGGTATCAAGACTTGTTCATTTTACAACTTGAAATTGGGAGTAATCTTAACACACACATATATAAAAGTGGCATACAATAATTTTTCTTCCATACATACCTTTTTGAATGCATCTGTACAAAGAGTTCTTCCAGATCCCTTTTCTAGATAAAGACTGTTACTGTGTCCCACATGTTTGTTATACAGAACTGTACTGTGTGTACAGGCCACTTATTGCTATAGTGTTTGAGAAGAATAGTTTGCATGGGAGTCCATATTTTTCTCATAGTAGAACACTGAAAAGACGTCCACTGAAGGCCCACATTGAACTGTCCAGGGAGACGTTTAGATAAACACAAGGCTAAAAAAGCCCATGGCTCAGGTTACAGTGACAGCTATGCCTAAGAGAAAGAGGATGCAGAAGGTATTGTGAGGGCATTGTGGTTGCTCTATTTTCTATCCCAGGTAATTTCTTTTCTCTCTTGTGAAGACCGGACACCTATAATTTCTGAACACAAACACAAAACAACATCATTCAAAGGCTGGAGACAATGGAGAGGAGACCTGATCTAATAATTGGAGTTGTGAGTCAATGGTGGCTCCAGGCTGGACTTCGGTCAATGAGGTCCTGACTCCAGTTTGATGTTTGGGGTCATCAAGTGTCCATCAACACATATGGACAAGCTTTGGAACTTTGAAAAGAAACAATAGATTAGGTGGTCTACTCAAGGACTAGTCTAACCTCAGATAAACTACAGTTGAGCTTTCAAAAAATATATATATAAAAAATAAAAATAATCTAAAGCCAGTTTTGTTTTTTTATGATTAGAAAATTTATTAAGTTTTTGCACATTTTTTTAGAAAGAAAAAGGGGAAAAAGGTAGGGAGGGAAGGAAGGGGGGGGGGGGTAGAACAAAAAAAAAATAAAAAAATATATAAAAAAATAAAATAAAAAACAAACATAACAGTAATAATAATAATAAAAAAAAATTTAAATATAATAATAATAATAATAAAATAAAAATACAAATAAAATCATCATCATAATAATAGCAGCAATTATCACATCATCATCCTCATCATCGTCATCATCATCACCATCTTCATCATCGATAATAATAACATTGACAACAGTGACAATCGAAACATAAACTTAAGACAATAATAACAGAAATGATAATAACAATAATCACAACAATAATAATGAGGCAGCAAAAAAGAAGAACATTGAAAAAGGACAAAATAATACTAAAAACAATGATAATAGAATTTCTGCAGGGTTTGAAAGGCCGGTGGTAATAATAATAATAATGATATTAACAGTAACAATAACAGATAGATTATGTATAAAAAATAATAATAAATGTGTATATTTAATAGAAGAAAAAAAAAAATAAATAAAAAAAAAAAAAAAAAACATTATAAAAACCTCAGTTGTACCATAACTCAAAAAGTATTGAGATCTCATTAAAGAGTGTGAATTAAATCTAACAAAGAATCTCACCCACACATTTAAAACTCGTGCAGACACTTCCAAGATGAACTATTACAAATTCAAAACTCTACAAGGCCTCAAACTTGCAGAGCTACCAGTATGACAACAGCAACCAAATTAAGTATGTAAATATACAATTTAAGAAAAAATGAGAGAGGAGAAAAAATTTAAAATACAAACGTGTATCCAATTTTATTTATGCATTTACTTTTGTTGAAGCAGGTGACTTTGAAATCTTCCCCACTTGAGTTTGTATTCTTCCCATCTATCATTTAATCTATAGAAAAGTTGTTCATAAGATGCTACTCTTCCTGTTTCAGTAAGCCATTCTATCATTGATGGAGATTTTGCATTTTTCCATTCTCTTAGCAATACTTGTCTGCCCACCATTATTGATGTCTGTATGAACTGTTTATTTTGGCAATGATCTACCATAGCTGGATCTCCGAGTACATACAGCCTGGGAGAGAGCTCAAAAATGTCTCCTGTGACTTCCTTAATGTAGATATGAATTCTATTCCAATACTCAAGTTTTAGGGCATTGCCATAGTGCATGGTACAAAGTGCCATCTGTGCTTTGACATTTCCAGCAATTTGGTGTATTCTTAAGCCCTAATTTATGTAATCTTGACGGTGTCCAATAAAACCGATTTATAATTTTAAATTGAATTAATTTAATTCTCACATCTCTAGAGAGCTGTTTCATATTTTGACAAATTCTCTTCCATTCCAACACACTAAATGACATCCTTAAGTCCTTCTCCCAGATACTTTTTAATATGATTGGTATATTACAATTCTGTCTTAGCATTTTGGAATAGTAACTAGACACAGCATGATTGGAGTGTGATATTGTAAGTATATCATTAAGTAGAGTGGATTTTTGTAACTTAATAAACGAGGGTCCAACCACTGATTTTAGTAAATGTCTTAGCTGTAAATATTGCCAGAAATAACTTTGACTTAAATTGAATTCCTGTTTTAAATTTTCAAATGATTTTAAGGTGATATTGTCATACAGATCACCAAGAGTTTTAATTCCTTTGTTTAGCCAATTTTCCCATAAAAATGTAGCTTTATTAATACGCAGCATTGGGTTTGACCATATGCTTGCTTCTGAGTTAAGGTGTACGTCAATTTTAAATAATTTGCTTACATTTTTCCAAATATCCTGTAAATGAGTAAAGACTGGGTGGTTTTTTAGTTTTGTAGGCAGGCAGCAGGATATACATGCTAAAGGCGTAAGTGGTAAACAGGCTTCTCTGTCCATGTCTAGCCATGGGGGGCTCTTTCTGGTGGCAGATACCAATGGGTTAAGTGCTTAAGGCTAAATGCATAGTAATAGTATAATAGCTTGGGCATACCTAAGCCTGCACGTTCTACTGGTGCTTGTAGCTTTTCTAGTCGTAAGCGTGGACGCTTACTTCCCCATAAAAACTGTCTACAAATTGTATCAAAAAGCTTAAAATACTTCATAGGAATTTGCAATGGAAGAGATTGAAAAAGATAGTTCAATTTAGGTATACAGGACATTTTCAGGACATTGATCTTTCCCCATAAAGACAGCTGTAATGATGACCACCTATCTACGTCCAAAGATATCTTTTTCATCAGTGGATCAAAATTCTTTTCCACAATTTCATCTACGTTAGAGGGAAAAAGGATTCCTAAATACTTAATACCTTCTGTAGGCCATTGGAAGTGTCCTGCTTGGAATAATGTTTTAGGGCAATATGATGTGAGTGGCAGAGCTTCTGATTTGTTCCAATTCACCTTGTAGCCAGATAGTTTAGAGAAGGCATTAATGATATTTAGAAGAATTGGGAGTGAAGTTTCAGGGTCAGTAACAAAGCAGAGAATATCGTCTGCATAAAGAATTAATTTATGAGATTTATCATTGATTATTATTCCTGGGAATTGTGGGTTTTTACGTATTGCCTGTGCAAGTGGCTCCAATGCTAAATTGAACAGAGCTG